>JAKZAN010000007.1:10274376-10744376 GCA_023053545.1 Lepidurus packardi
AATCGGTTTGTTTGGACCCAGGGGTAGCGTCAGATCCCAAATCGTGTCTAGTGTATTCCGTTGGGATTAAGAACGAGTGGTCGTTTGACGATAAGATGGCCGAATACGGTTGCCAAATCTTTGCCTTTGATCCTTCCATGAAGCAAGAGGATCACCAGCGTTCAAAGAAGATCAAGTTCTTTAAGACGGGCTTGGGAACGAAGGATGAAGACAAAGGACTGAACGGTTGGAAGATGCGGACGTTCGCAACCATGAAACGCGAATCGGGGCACGAGCATAGAGTCATCGACATCCTGAAGATGGACATTGAAATGTCAGAGTGGGCCGTTTTGACCCAAATGCTTCAACAGGGTGATCTGAAGCAGTTGGCGGTGGAAATCCATCTGTTTTCTTTGAACTCTTATGAACGGCAATACTGGAAAGTGTTGAAAGATATTGAACTCTCGGGCTTTACCAGATTTTCATCCAACGTCAATCCCTTTATGAAGGGAATAGTACGAGAAACCAAGCAAAGTGACTACTTTGGGTACGAAATTGCCTGGTTTAACGATCACTTCAAAAGTTCCTAAGCTACAACACCGTCAGAAACTTTCAGTCCAGCTCTAAATGCTACTGATCCTATAGAATCAGTTGTTTCTATGTCACTTGTTCTAGTTGCATGTTGATTCCAAGTGATTCTACGTCAACGAACACAATACAGTCATAGCCACAGTCTTTACTCCATTTCCAAATCCGGTAAAGGAAAGTTTCAGTATGACGCTAGGGAATAAAGCGATAACGTTCCAAGTGCGTGTCGAGTAATCCAAAACCTGGCAACCCAACGATGACTCAGATTTCAAAGCATATCAAAATTTTGTCCGTGAATAGTATTTCAAGCGGCTCTATTGTTCTCATGCTACTACTACAAGCTCCCATTTGAGTTTCCTGTATCAATAAAATTTTCTTTTCTATTAGGTCTTTCCTTAAGGGCAGGTCAGACAAAAGAAGTATGGCAAGTAAGTTTCTTTCGAAGATTGGATCGGTTTTCAGAAAATGGAACATCTGGTTGCCATAAATAATAATTTGGACAACGGATATTACAACCAGTTTTAGTCGCAACAAGGCTTAGTCGCATACACGTTACAACCTCCCAAGTTTGAAGACATGCTAACTCGGCGATTCAAACTAGCACTTGGAATGCTGACGTTAGCGACCATTGCGGCTACTGGTTACGTCGTGCTGCACAAGAGCAAACCGCGTTCAACAGAACTGTCCCCAGAGCTACCAACCATATCAATCCAATCCGCAAGCAAGAAACCGATACTCATTCCATCCATAATCCAGCAAGTGTCAACCAACGACGAACCGAAATCAATTTGCTGACTTTTTCCGGTACCTTCATTGGACTAATTCGGACGCTTGTGAGATACCCATTGACTTCGGCGGGGTAATACACCGGAGTGGGAACTTCGTTAGCATGGACGGACAAAAAGCCGTTTGTTGGGACCAAGGAGTGGCTACTCCTTGTCTAGTATACTCCTTCTTGTCTAGTATACTCCTTCCGGATTAACAACGAGTGTTCGTTCGACGAAAAGATAGCCGAATATGGGTGCCAGGTATTTGCCTTTGACCCTTCCATGACGCAAGGGGATCACCAACGTTCTGAGAAGATCAAGTTCTTCAAGACTGGCTTGGGAACTAGGAATGAAGATAGAAACTTCCATGGTTGGAAACTGCGTACGTTTTCCGCCCAGAAAGCGGAACTTGGACATAGCGACCAAGTCATCGACATCTTGAAGATAGACATCGAAGGTGCGGAATGGCCAGTTTTGGTGCAAATGGTTCAGGAAGGAGCGTTGAAGCAATTGGCGGTGGAATTTCATTTGGGGTTGCACCACTCCTTGCAGTCCTTTATAGAAGGGTATTGGAAAGTTTTAAACGGTATCGAGCGTTCTGGCTTTACAAGATTTTCATCGAATGTTAATCCTTTTACGAAAGGGACAGTGCAACAAACCAAGAAAATTGACTATGCTGGGTATGAAATTGCATGGTTCAACCAGAGATTCAAAAGTTCCTAAGCTACAACTCACGATACCAAACGTGCAGTGCTACTGAAACTTGTATTGATTCCATAGAATGAGTTGAGGTTGATAGAATGCGACCAATCAGCAAATAATTCCGTCACTCTCGTCTTTTTCAATTTTTCAATCCCTCGTTATTCAATGCTATTCGACCAAATACACACATGGAACTGTACTCGTTTTCAAAGTACTTTGTTCTTTGTACTTTGTTCTAAACGTCCACGCCGCAGTACTAGTACTGTAGTACTTGGATAGTACTTGGATACAAGTACTTTAGCATTGGATGTACGTACTGAGCCGTAAGGTGCCGGCGTCTCACAATGTAACCTGGATACAATGTAACCAATATGGTATCCTGGACAGTGAGTTGAGCTTATGCAGTTTCAATTCGTTGTGGGTATTTCCTTAACGGTTTTCCCATCGCATTTCTACAAATAATCAACGCTGTCACGCACTAAACGAAGGGCTTGGTTGAAAATATCGTCAAAGAACTATTCAATAGAAACCATATCCATTTCTGACTTCTCTAAATACCTTCGCTTCCACTACTCGGATGCTTGTCAAGTACCGGCAGACTTTGGAGGTCATATTCTCGAGCTTAGCTACTTTATGGGAATGGATGGATAAAAGTGTTTTCTTTGGACAATGGAGTTTACCGTCCTAGATCCTAAAATCTTGCCTGATTTATTCGTCTGGTGTTAATATCGAATAGATTGGGCTTTTTGATGGTGCGATATCAGAGTAGGCTACCACCGTGTTAGCTTTTCGACCCTTTTATGAATCAAAAAGGATTACCAGCGTTCTGAATAATCATCTTCTTCAAATTGGAACTAGAACGAGTAGAAAGGAGCCCATGGCTGGAAGATTAGCACTTTCCCAACCCTGAAAACTGAACTAGGGCATTAACATGTACATATACGTATCATGTTCATGCACATTAGACGTTATAGACGTAGTGGAGAAAGGGGACTGCTGCAGCAATAGGTAGAGACAAAGTACATGTTGGAAGATTTTTAAATCGTTTTATATTTTTAGGAGTCTAAAACTTTCCGGGTTGGTTAAGCTAGCTTCCATAGGAAACCCCTAGATGGGGTGTCATGCACTATTGCAGAACAAACGAAATAGACTCATTTCTAGGAAATCATGCGGGTTTCACCACACATGCAACCAAAAGGAGTTCTTCCCACTAAACTGCAGTCTAACTATCATACAGAAGGTTGTGAAGTACATTTGTAACGTACTTTGTAAGAGCGTTGGGAAGTACGCATATAAAGACAAATTTCCTAGCAGTTAATAAGGCTCTCCCGTATACCTTAGCTTATTGATGCGAAGCACTCAAAGATGGCGCTGATTTTTAAAATTGTTTTGTGAACCCTTGCATAGGAAAGTAAAGAAGAAACACAGCTAATACCGGCAAATTTTCTACCCTTATTTTGATTTTGAAAAGTATAATTGTTTGTATAAATGTTTGTATAAAAGTATAATTGTTAAAAGTCATCACAGTTTGCTGTAAGCAGCGTAATGTCCCAAATTAAGTCGTCGAGCATTCGGAACAAGATTTCTGGAAAACTACTTATTAATTTTGTATTCCTTGGAAAAAAGGTGGATTGGTTGTGTACTGGCCGTTAGTATGCCCAAGCTTACTGTCAAATTGTTTTTTCATGAAGTAAGATGGTTTTAACGAAAAGTCGTTCTGAAATTCCCATACCGAGCTAAGGTATAGGGGAGCCTTACATAGATGATTATCCCAATTTCTGCTTAATTTTCTAGTAAAAAAGAAAATTGTGCGTTCGATAGCAATCAGCATTGCATTGCATGCCCTGACACAAATTAAACTCGAGATTGCGTACACCTGTGGTTGGGAAATTTTCGTTGGGTAGAATGAACGCAGTACTAGGCATCAATTATTCCTTGAGCTTAGACCGTACGTAAGTTTCAGGTAAAAGGCACCTGGGTCATTGTGTAAGTACTTAAACTCGGCAGAAATTACAGTGTAAGGCACCTAGCGTGTTTTCTGCTAGAGCATAACCTGTACAACAGTTGTTCACGATGGTTCCACGTAGAGTGACTCTTGTGTGTTGTGCTACGTTTACGGTATTGGCTACAGTTTTTGTAGTTTCGCGGTACGTACCCGCGATTCCGCAATGTATTACCACTGAATTGTTCAAAGATGTGCCCATCGATCAGCAAGAAGAACTCGCAGCGATTCAAAGTAACCTCGACGGTGACGACAACCTCATAAGTGACTACCGAGTTTCTGAACCGCAAAGTATTGAGGATTTTTTCAAGTACCTTCATTGGACCAATCGGGAAGCTTGTGAGCTGTCTGTCGACTTTGGTGGACATTTCGATAGGTTCAATGGTATTGTTAGTATGGATGGACAAAAGACTGTATGCTTAGACAAAGGAGTCGCTCCCGATCCTGTTTCTTGTATCGTGTATTCCTTTGGGATTAACAACGATTGGTCCTTTGATGATAAGGTGGCAGAGTTTGGGTGCCAAGTCTTTGCCTTTGACCCTTCTATGAAAGAAAATGATTACCAACGTTCTGACAAAATTAAATTCTTTAAAACTGGCTTGGGTACCAAAGACGAAGAGAGTGATACTCACGGTTGGAAGATGCGGACCTTTACCACACTAAGAACGGAACTGGGACACGCCAACCAAGTAATTGACATCTTGAAGATGGATATCGAAGGAGCAGAATGGAAGATCTTGAAGAAGATGATCAAAGAAGGCGCGTTAGAGCAAGTGAAGCAACTGGCAGTGGAACTTCATGTGGGTTCATATCACTCTTTAGGCTCCTTTATAAGGCAACACTGGAGAATTATGAAAGGTATTGAGCTCGCGGGGTTTACACGATTTGCATCCACCATAAACCCCTTCATGAACGAAACTATCAAAGCTACTGGGAAAAGTGAAATCATGGGATACGAAATTGTGTGGTTCAACCAGAAATTCAAAAGTTCTTGAGCTAATTTTGAATTCTGAATACTGAATAAAGCTTTGCTATATGTTCTATAACTATTGCGCTCAACCCATGATTGTAGCATGTTAAAATGATTGGGTTAATTTAACTGATTTGTTCGTTGCTAACCCAAACAGATGGAAACGAAATATAACTGAATTTTTCTCCCAAAATGCTCACTTTGAAGATTAGCTATCAATGTGAGAAGACAACGCTTCAATTTTGTTAATTGAGTTGATATCACGTTATAAACTACGGCGAGAAGAAAATATTATTTAAAATAGATTACCCACCTTAATATTCACCAATATCAGCGTTAAGGATGTTAACACTCACAATTTAAAATGAAATAACACTACAACGCTTCACAAAAGCGTCTGTCAACGTTAGTGCGCCAAAACTTGGACATGACTTATATTTCCTCCTCTTCCCGCTAGGAGCGTTAGTATTGCCTTTTGCTGTGCTTTCCCATACAACAGAAGCCAGAAACTTCAAACTTCCCTCCCGTAGTTCCTGGCGTGTCGTCGCTGGCGCCACCGCTGATCATTTCCGTTAGCAAATGGTCGACAAGGAGTGTATAGTTTAGCGTCCTTGTCCGCTTAGCTTACCTTACTTTTGTGTTTATCAAGCCTGCAACCAATTTTGAAAACTTTGTGCACTCATTTTTGGATGGCTGCAATCAAGTAAAACAACTTAAGTACTACTTTATATCCGTTTAATCACCCTATAATCCTTACCTAAAATCAATATTAGAACTCTACGAATGTCAACCCGCCCTGCGTTATTTTAAATGCGTAAGACATGTCTAGTTTTATTAATACAAGCACAAAACTTATATTATTCTGTCTTGTATTTCACTTTAGAATATAATTGACCTGTACTGGCTTAACCTACAACCATGGAATCCAGTGAAGAAAGTTCCAATGAAGAACCAACGCCCAATTTCCTAATAGAAATCCCTGAAGGAGCAGCTGGCGATGTTACAACTGAAGTTTTCTACACTTCGGAGGAGATTCCAATGCTCGTAGAGGATTCCAGTGACGGCGATCAGTTCGAACTGTCTTCTGAGTATCAAATCACCATCCCTTCCACGACAGCTTCAATTTCCCTTATGAAAAACACCCCCAAATTGCCGCAAAGGCCGAAAAATCCCATCAAAACTACCCCATTTCAACGTTCTATGAAACCCAAACCACGCATCGTTTCCAAACCCATCAAAGCCTCGGATCTTGCCACCTTAAAAGTCTGTCTTTCCCCAGTTTCCGTTTCCCCGATCGACGCTACTCCTGCTAAGAAGCTCAAACTAAACGCTGCGGCTGCTACCAACGTCTCTTCCCCGAAAGCCAAGCTCAGTTCCTCCCAACTCAACCCGAAATTGAAAGCCAAGCCGCTAAAACCGGCCGAGACAATCAAGGAAGAAGCTGCGGAACCTATAAATTTGCCCACCGAATCCGCTCCCGCTGCTACTGCTGTCGCTAAGCGCGCCTTCGCCGACGACGTGGCTGGAAAATGCTTCGTTTTGGACTGTGTCGTGCGCAAAAAGCCTAGCATGGAAGTCCGGAACCGCAAGCTGCCCATGTCCTTTTCCGGTTTCGAGCGCGGGCGCCAGTGGCTCACCAACGCGGGTCGGACGGATCTGCTCACCCGCTACGCGGCGGATCCGAACAGTATGCGTCACTACAGCATTTGCGACCTCCATTTTGCCGACAATCAGTTCATGAACCCTCTCCGGCGCTTGACAATCCCGAACGCCATTCCTACGCTCTTCGGCAAGGACACGGTCCCTTATTCTTACTATGTTTTGAAGCAAAAAGAGGGTCTGGATTGGTACGAGAGGACGATGAAGCAATCCCGAGTTGTGAGCACGCCTTTAAACTCGAAATCCCTGCCCCGGCCCTTGGCCACGCCCCTTAAACCTACCTTCTTTGTCAACCGAAACGCTGACAACTTCGCCAACATTCTCTCGGACGCGCTGCTCACGCAAGCTTTCACCGATTCGGTGCTGGCGTGTCCCGGTTTAAGATTGCGTATCCATAAAGCGGTTTTGGCCGCGGGCAGCCCGTATTTTAGGAACTTGCTCAGCGAGCCACCCTTCGCTGAAATGGATGAGCCGTGCATTATTCTCGAGGATTTCACACCGTGGGAACTCCAAACCTTGGTCTACTACATGTACCACGGCACTATTTCCATTCCGCATGAAAAAGTCGTGGAAGTTCGGAAGTTTTTAGCGAAATTCCAAATCGGGCAAGGCGATTTTCCTCCGGCGCCGCCTATCTATAAGGATTGCCTCGACATGGCCATCAAAGTGACGGAAACGTACACATTACCGCCTCCATCCTTACCTTTTAAGTCTTCTCGGTGCAAAATATACGGTTACGCAAACCTAGACCGCAATCCGAGTTCAAATCCGCGTCTGAACTACAAATTTCTGGAAAAATTAGTCGTTAAAAGCCCTGGTACTCAAAAGATTCAAACCTACAAGCCTAAGAAATTGCTGGATTTCAGCTTGGATGAAGTTTTGGGAGACGAAACTAGAGATTTTGAGCCCGAGCCGCTGTTTAATGACGTCAGAGAGGTGGAGCATCCGCTACCGGATTTGGAACTCGACTTTAAAGTGTTGGACCAACACGACATCTATGAACCAAGGCCTGAATTGTCGGCTTGGGACCAGAAATACGCTCTGGTAGGGGACAACTACCCCACAACTGGCGATATTATGGTTGACGAGCTTGAAATTGGCTCGTTACTGGAGCAAATCTATAATTTCGAGTACGTGAGTCCGTACATCACTGCGTTGATCCGTAAAGGGTATCCTAGTAAACGCCTTGGGAATAAAATCCATCTGCTGACGAACGCACCGGTGGCGAAGCACTCCCTATCTAAGGGCAGTAACAAAGAGAAGCTGATGTTGCAGGCGCGGAAGAAGGCGGAGCAACGTAAGGCGCAAAATGCGTTGAAGAAAGCGTTGAAATCGGTGGCCAAAGGCAAGCACAAGCTTCTAAAGCGCAGTAAACTCGCGTCTAACTCCAAAAGTATCGGTGGAGATGAAGAGGAGGGGGATTTGGAGGTGGAAGTACCCGGGGAATCCGACGTCCCGCGGCGGAAGAAGAACTACAAGGTCATCAACGGGTTTATCTGCGAGTTTTGTGGGAAAACCTTCAACTACCGCGCGAATCTCATTGCGCACTTGCGGATCCACCGAGGGGAGTTTCCGTACCGCTGCGAGACGTGCGGCAAAGGGTTTAGGATGAAGAAGGTCCTTCGCGTCCACGAAGACGGTCATATGGGTATCCGCAACTTCAAGTGCGACCTTTGCGACCGCCGGTTCTTGAGGAAAGACCAGATGGCGAAGCATCGGCGGGTTCATACGGGCGAAAAGCCTTACATTTGCCATATTTGTGGGAAGCGGTTCCGGGTCAAAGGCGGGTTGAACAACCACGTACGGACCCACACCAAAGAGAAACCGTTTTCCTGTCAAATATGCAACATGAACTTTTCCTCCCACAAAACGGTGAATGAGCACCGCGAAAACCACAGCCAAGATGACCGGAGCAAGCGCGATCCCACCTTCTTCTACAAGTGCGAAAACTGCTGCTATTACTTCTGCCGGCCTTCCCAAGTCATGAAGCATAACTGCGAGAGCCGCGGGGCGGACACCGAGGGCGACTTTTGGTGCCAGCGGTGTCCGAAGCGGTTTGTTAGCGAAGAGTGTGCACAGCAACATTACGACCAAGCGCACTTGAAGAAGAATAAGCATCACCCGAAAGAGGAGACGTGTCAGACGTGTAATATCTCGTTTGTAAGTCTCGGGGATTTGCTAAAGCATGCGAAAGACTTGCACATTGGGCAAAAGGAAGCTGAAGTTTACTGTAACGCGGATGGACTCTATCCGTGCCAGACCTGCGACGCGGTTTCGGAAACCGAAGACCTCTGGCGGGAGCATAGGAAGAGTCATGAGGAAACGCGGGAACCCGCGGGTTGCGCCACGTGCGGTAAGATGTTCAAGTCCAAAGCCGCGTTGAACCGCCACAGCATCACCCATATGGAAGTCAAACCGCATATGTGCACCATGTGCGAAAAGAGCTTTACTACCAAACAAATGCTCACTAATCACATGAACAGCCACTTGAAACTCAAGCCCTATGTCTGCGAGTGGTGTGGACATGCCTTTAGCAGTCAAGGAAATTACTACAAACACAAGTACCGGCACTTGGGAGTACGCAAGTGCAAGTACTGCCACCGCATTTTTGACACCAACAAGAAACTGCATGAACACGAGGCCGCACATGAAGCCGGCAAAGTCATGGGCAATATGAGGAAGCAGCAATTGGATGTGGTGGTCGTGCCGGAAGCGGCAGAAGCGGAATCTTCGGCGGAATCCGTGGAAGAAGATGACGCTTCCAACTATTATGTTGTTTTAAACTCTGAAACTTTGTATAAAACCGCATAACTATACTGTGTAAGCTGTTGCTTCTGTTTGGGGTTATAATTATACTATTTTTATATTTAATTTTGGTTTTTGTCCGTGTTAATCCATAATAACGGGAAAATGAAGGTCGCCATAGAACGTCATGAAGGTGACACGTGGGTTACAGTTTTCCTTATGTTTGTCATGTCGTGTGCTACTGATTTCTGCACAGGAATATAAAACAAGACATAAATTCTAGACTTTGGTTTCTGTTTTCCTTCTTCCTCCTTCTAATCCTCTTTTTAATTTTACTTAACAAGTACAACTTTTTCCTACTAATTTTAGTTTATTAACCGCCACATGGTCATAACAATGAAATAATTCCTTCATTGGCCGTCCACGATTTGTTGACGCCCCCTTTCCAATAATTCAGCCATTCTCGTCTTTATTTTTTGCTGCTATTCCCTACACTTAGTGCAACGGATTGTAAAGGGAAATTGGCCTACATTCCATCATGTGTATGTATTTTCCTCTTTTCTAAATAGATTATATTATTAAATTAACTTCTTTCTTATTCCAGGTTTGAAAAACAACGGGTATTAGTAGGGTTTGAAAGGGCGTGGACCAGGCTGTTTAAAAGAAAACAGATTGCGACATTTAAAAGGCAAAGCATTAAAAAAGATGGAAAAAGCATTAATAAGACAAGATTCAGTTGTTACAACTTCCTTAGCTATTCCAGAAACCACCGAGGCTCTAGCCAGTGTTCTAGCGAAAGATTTATACCCCGATTTCATCAATCAGATCGAAGATCGTCTCCTCTTCTGCGACCACGTCGCGTTCGGTTTTCTGGTGTACGAAAGCTGCCACATTTATGCTGCCAATGTTATTCCTGCCATTAGCTATTACGAGAAGCTTGAGAAGAAGCGAATCGAAGCGGCAAGTAGAGGACAAGCGATGGCAAAGGATAACTCCTGGAAGAGACGAATCATTCTGCCTTGGTCCAAAACCATCGCTGATAAACACGTTCTAAATGCTCAAGTCATCGAAGCCCTATGTCTTTTGGAACATTTCGCCCTCCTAAGCGAACTCGGCATCATGCCTGAAACCTATCCCACGTTCACCTCCAGTACCCACACGTCTTTGCCACCGAAACGCAAATTCCTGTTCAAGATCATCGACGGTTTAAGCATGCAAGAAGGGCAGCAGGTGACCAAAGGCGTCCAACGTCTTTATTACCATCATCTCGCGAATGTTGGCAAAGCCAAATCGTGTATGGCGAACGATTTGTCGTTTTGCAGGTTTCTAGAAGTGCCTATGAGCGTTTGGCTGGATTCGGGGATCTTGGAGCCGGATTACGAGCTACTGGTCGATAGTTTGGCGGATATTGGGAAAAGCGAGTTGGCCACTTTCCTGCCTCGTGTGCCGGCCATTGAATCGGCGAGTTTGGCGTCGACAGTAGTTATGACCTCAGATGTTGGCAGCAATCAATGCCGACCCGATCAGCTCTCGGTGATTGTACCCAAATTCGATATGAGCAAGCCGGGACGCTGTATTATTGTCAACCAGGAGACTTTTAACTACGTATCTGAAGATTATTACCCCCCAGAAGTAAAAAAAGGGCTAAAAAAATTACAATTAAATTACAAAATTACAAACATTTTTTCTCAAGTTTTTAGTCGTTTTTTTAGGTTATGGTGGAGCTCCTGGAGGATCGCTTAGGAACCCATTACGATAGCGAACTGTTAGAACGCACTTTTGCTTCCTTAAATTGCATAGTGACGGTTAAAGAGAACTTGACGAGCCGAGAAATAAGAGAATTCTTCCAGGATTTATCCAGGGATTCTTTCAAGGATTCTTCAATCTTAGTTGTGTGTATTCTGTCCCATGGAAAAGAAGGTAAAGTCGATATTCCTAACTAGATATTCTTAGTTACAGTTATATTCTATTTTGGGTTGTCGTAGTTTACTAATCGCGTTAATTTCTGTATTATAGGTCACGTGTTTGGTACCGATCGTATCCCAGTGAGCTTAAGAGAGCTGAAGAGCAATTTTACTGCCACTCGATGTCCCAGTTTGGCGGAAAAACCTAAGTTGTTCTTCATGCAGGCTTGCCAAGGGGAAATAAGTCAAAGTAATACGCGAAGACATGATTCATTTGTTAGTTTTAGACAGGAATTATTGGAGTTTTCATGGGTTTTTTCTGTAGTTGGGCTGACAGAAAGCCATATACGAACTGATGGGCCTGGAATGAGCTCATTGATTCCCGATTTCTCCAATTTTTACGAGGCGTGGTCAACTGTAAGGGGATTTGTGTCGTATAGAAGCACTTCTAGTGGTAAAGAGAAGACTTTTTACTTATGGGGGAAGATATTGACTTATGGGGGAATCTTTTGGTGGACACAGGATCTTGGTTTGTGCGAACGCTTTGCCACTATTTGCTGAATCACGGGCATAAGCTGGATATTAAAACCATTATGACCCTCGTGACGGATAACGTTGCAGAAGCTAATGCTGGGCTCCATAAGCAAGTACCGCAAGTGTGCGATGATTGCCTAAGAAAATCGGTCAGATTCAACCGAAACGAGGAAGTTTTCTTAGAAACGATTCTTTGGAAATTAGCCAATAGCCTGTGCGACTCGTACATTAAGGAAGAGGTGCAGTCGACCTTGCGAAATGTACTGCCACTTGGCTTATAAAGCCTTAAAAATCAATGTTATTGCTTGTTTTGTTGTTTTTTTTCTGACATTTTAGAGGGTGCCTGTTATGGAAAGTTATTAAATAACCCAAGTGCCTTTTACCTATCAAACAATTATACATATAACGGAACTTATGAGTCGCATTCTATCGAGTTTGTATCCTTTAGATTGCTGGGGATCTTAACCATCTTTTACAGCAACACAATTGGAATTTGGAATTTTTGGTTGAGGCTTTCAACCCGTTTTAAGTTAACACAATCATAATCAATAACTCGATAATCGAGAATACTTCTAATTGATAATAAACAACCCAAGTGTCTTTTACCTGAATACCTTTCACCAGTCAAACAAACTTATTATGGGTCGCATTAAATAAAATTACCTTGGCCTTTAGATTGCTGTGAACCTTAACCACCTTTTACAGTTAAATAATTGTAATTTCTAGGCCAGGATTTAAAACCGTTTTCATTTAACCCAGGTATAAACAAAAAAACATTCATTGAGAACACTTAATTTGCTTATAAACAACTTAACCGTCTTTTACGGCTAGATAATTATAATTTTTGGATTCGGCTTTCAACTATATTAACGTAACTCAATTACAAGAAATAAACACATTAACTGAAAAACACTTAATCCGCTGATAAACGAATTTAAAAACTAATTTTTATTGGTTTCATTCCATGTTGCATAGCATGACTCGGCAAGTTCTTTCCATCTCCTTCTATTCGTTGTTGTCTCACTACGAGGTATGTATTGCATCATAAATTCATTGTTAGCTTCAAACCCGGACGCCATAACAAGCTACCGACAAATGCGCAATCCAACAGGATCCTAACAATACGAAATGAACCACATTAAGCTGATTAATTGCTTGACAAAACCGTTTTACTTCCCCCTCTTTTATTCTTTTACTTCTCAATCGCCCCTAGCTCTATTATTTCCTACCCTAAGGCTTTATCCAAGCTGTTAAAAAAATTTTTAAAAGAGAGCGGGGAAAGGCGTTAAGCGTTTCTGGTGGCCAGACGTTAAACTACAGGAAAAAACACCGATCATTTAGAATTGTAACAAGGCTGCTCAAGTGCTAAAATTCTACGCGTTTAATTAAGCTTCACCTCACCTACATCTTGTTTTTTTACGCTTTAAAATCTGTCAGACTTGACCTGCTCTGGTTAACTAGTTTCGCCGGTCTCGCAAGTGCAATTTGTGCCACGTCAGATTTCTTGGACCTTAAATAATATTTTCCGCCTCGCTGATAAACAAGGTAAAGTCATTAAAATTTCTCTTACTGTGACTCATTCCTTAAGAGTGACACGTCTCTACTTGCCTTACTTTTGTATGTTACGTTACCTTACTGTAGTGTGTAGTATATTTGCCCGACTTACAATAATATATGGTACATATGCTATGCTACACACCCATGATACATCCGCTGCCGTTGGATAAGAAACATAATGACTGCCAGCTGTTAGGACATCCTATATTGCTTTCGTAAAGTTCTTAAACTTCCCCCAGAGTTATTTTTCACGCTACATCACTTTCATTCTCTAAAGAGTATAAACTGAGTTGACAACTGGCAGCTAGTAACAAACCTGAACCTGAAAGCCTAAAGAGTCTTTTCTGGTGTTATTTAAACCTATTCAGTCTGTGTGGAGTGGAGTTTTTAAGCTAAAATTAAACCAGCGTTGAATTAGACTGAAACTGCATTGATTTAATCGAAATTGTTTAAGAATTATTGGAGGATTTGGGACAAATTGGCAAAGTTGAAGATCCAAGTTTTCAAGTCTCACCAAGTTCCAACAGTTCCATTAGGATGATTGTCGGTGGACATGGAGACGTAAATCCCAACAGTTCCTGGCTGAACAGCAAGGGAATGTGGTTGACTTATGGTTTAGGAGTTTTGCTACTCCATTTGATCCTTCTCTGCATTCCAATGTTCAGCGTAGCCATGGCTTGGACTCTAACGAATTTATTGCACAGTGCTGTAAGTCTTTCCATTGGTCTTTCTTAATTTTCTAAATTTTCTAAAAAAAAAAATCGCTTTAAATGAGCTTCAAATTGTAATTTAAGGAAAGTAATAACCGTTTTCTTATATTATTTCCACAGTTGATGCTGCTACTGCTACATACACTTAAAGGAGCACCATGGGAACCTTTAGATCAAGGAAAAGCTAGATTGCTCACTCATTGGGAGCAAATTGACTACGGAGAGCAATTTACAGCAACAAGGAAGTTCCTAACAGTAGTTCCCGTTGTCTTGTAAGTTTTAAATTCGTCAAATTAGCCATTTCTTTCATATTCTAGTGAATCTGGATTCACTCTCAAGATTCATTTCCCTTAAAATAATTAGACCAGCGTAGGCTTTCTATTGCTGGTATTGCTGGTATCCTATATTCATGTCGCATAAATGTACAAGTCACACGACTAGAGATTGTTCAAGGGTAATACTTTCGCATTACCCTTTAACGTAGGACAGAAGAAAGGGGGTGGAGGGGGGATAGGGGACAAAGGGGTGGAGGGGGGAGACAGCAGGGTGCGTTAGCTCTGCTTTTTATAACGCCCTTACTGTTGCTCAGAAGATTGACAGCTTAATTTCCTTGAATTTTCTTCGAAATTTCTAAGAAATTCACTTTTGATCTATTTTTTATTTATTTTATTTTTATTTTTTATTATTTTTATTCTTCGAAATTTTATTTTATTCTTCGAAATTTTCTTCGAAATTTCTAAAAAATTCACGTTTGATCTATTTTTTATTTATTTTATTTTTATTTTTTATTATTTTTATTCTTCGAAATTTTCTTCGAAATTTCTAAAAAATTCACGTTTGATCTATTTTTTATTTATTTTATTTTTATTTTTTATTATTTTTATTCTTCGAAATTTTATTTTATTCTTCGAAATTTTCTTTGAAATTTCTAAAAAATTCACGTTTGATCTATTTTTTATTTATTTTATTTTTATTTTTTATTATTTTTATTCTTCGAAATTTTATTTTATTCTTCGAAATTTTCTTCGAAATTTCTAAAAAATTCACGTTTGATCTATTTTTTATTTATTTTATTTTTATTTTTTATTATTTTTATTCTTCGAAATTTTCTTCGAAATTTCTAAGAAATTCACGTTTGATCTATTTTTTATTTATTTTATTTTTATTTTTTATTATTTTTATTCTTCGAAATTTTATTTTATTCTTCGAAATTTTCTTCGAAATTTCTAAGAAATTCACTTTTGATCTATTTTTGATTTATTTTATTTTTATTTTTTATTATTTTTATTCTTCGAAATTTTATTTTATTCTTCGAAATTTTCTTCGAACTTTCTAAGAAATTCACGTTTGATCTATTTTTTATTTATTTTATTTTTATTTTTTATTATTTTTATTCTTCGAAATTTCTAAGAAATTCACGTTTGATCTACTTTTTTATTTATTTTATTTGTATTTTTGTATTATTTGTATTCTTTCATATTCTAGTGAATCTGTATTTACTCGGAAGATTATTTTCCTTTGAATTTTCTTGGAAGAAATTCTGTTTACTTATAAGATTATTAATTATCATGGTTCTTATTGTAGGTTTATGCTGGCGAGTTTCTATACGAAATACGATACGACGCATTTTATAATCAATTTAATTGCGTTGGTGGTCGTACTCTTGCCGAAACTGCCCCAGTTTCACCGGGTGCGAATCTTTGGTATCAACAAGTATTAGGCGTGCGGAAATCAGGAAGAGCTGATTTCATTCGAGTTGGTTCGAATTGTACGAAAATGTAAAGGAAAGTGTAATTGAAGGCAAGAGTCATAATAATTAATGAAGGTCTAAGAAGTTTTAAAACCTTAGGCCCAAAGGGACACGCAAAATGGACACAAAAATCCTAATAAAACGTCAAATTTTGCTCTCAATGTAAAAACAAAAAACGTTTTATTGAAAACAAGTTACAAAATAAATGTTAAATAGTAACCACGGCATAACTCCCTTTCTAGGATTAACCTGTTAACTTTACCCAAAGGAGAAACATAACACAATGTTGGATGGTTGGGGGAACAGAAAGTTGTTTTTTAAAACAGCCTAAATAATTTTTTTTTTAAATTTATTTAGAAAATCCCGTCACCTAACCCATTCTTGTGGAGAGATTGTTGGCACGAAGCACAAGCGTTCCCCATCTCACACAAAATTAGTATTTTTTTTCGTTGAACTATGGTGTGGCTTTTGAGCACTTTGTTTTACCGTGTGCACTGTTTTGACTGCAGTTATTTTGAAAAGAAAGTGAGTTTTTACACTCGACATTGCGGATCCGGACCGGGATAGTTTCTTAGGACTCGGTTAATAGTACGTAACAGTGGATATGGCTCGCAATTGCAGCGGTTGGTGAAGTCGTCCAGATCGAGTGCCCAAATCATAGCACCGCCGATTCCTGTTGTAAATGAGATTCAATATCGAAATTGATTAAGATTAATATCGATTGAGATTAAATATCGAAATTGATTATTAAATATCAATTGAGATTAAATATCGATATTGATTATATCGATTGAGACTAAATATCGAAATTGATTAAGATTAAATATCGATTGAGATTAAATATCGAAATTGACCAGATTAAGTCGAAGTTGTTGGAACAATTGAAAAGTGTTAAGTAATGATATCCCAATGACTCGCTCTAATTGATTCAAAACGAATTTAAGGAAGATTAAAGACCAAATTTAGTGACTTAGGTGATGATTTAGATTCATTTAATGATTTAGATGATTCAGGTGGATGTTATTCCAAATGATTCACGTGGTGATTTAAGCGATCTATTTTAATGAGTGATTCAAGTGTTAGTTTTAATTGTTGGAACAGTTGAAAAGCAATTGAAAGAAAGGAATGAGTATTTAAGTACTAATATCCTGTTCATTCGACCGAATTGATTCAGAAAGATATTAAGGAGGATTAGTGAACAATTGAGTGAAACTAATTTAGTGAACAAGATGATCCACGCGATGATTAACACGAATTTCATGATTTTGATTTAGACAACTAAGTTAATCATTCTAAATGATTCACATGATGATCTAAACGATATATTTTAATGACTGATTAATCACGAGACTGAGATTTAAGTGATTCAAAAATGATTTAAACAACTTGCGTGATGATTTTAGGGAATTGACGCATTACTGAACGACAAGTTTAGTTCAAAAAATGATAAATGAAAACCAATCGTTAACTAATCACCGGTTTAAATCAAAGGATTCACTAATTTTTAAATGCAATATTAAGGATTAAATTAATTTAGGCTTGCCATTCGAAATATTGACTCTAATGATGCATTAAAATCATTAACCCAATGATTTCCTATACAATTCAAACATTCCGAGTGATTTCTTAAAGGAATTTTCCTAATTTTCCTAAAATCATCTTAGGAAGAAAATAGTTCTTTGATAGTAGTTGAAACTAAATTTACCTAAATCTCGGACGAGTTGGGATTTCCTCCGAATCATGTTGGAATCATCGAATCCCACCCATTGGTTGCCCTTATAGGCGTACGGTCCCATAGCGCCCTCTTCGTCTTGTACAACCGTCCAATCCTTGTTTTTAATATTGTCGCAGATCTAATTTTTTTTTTAATGTTCAAGATCCATTAGCTTATAGAAAAAATATTGCCAGGATAAACAGTTCTTTTTCTTCAAATAAAAAATGAAACGGACCTCGTGGTAAGCCATGAATCCTGCTTGACGCGTGAACTGGCCTATTTCGCCTGGTAAATTGGCTGGGGCGTTGAGTCCATGTTGAGCCGGGTTGTTCAGTGTGAAGGATTGGCCATACGTGGGCATTCCCATGATTAGCTTCTTCTTATCAGCTCCTTGGCGCTCCCAGTAGCTCACCGTGTAATTCTACAAACAAGAAACCCAACGACGTAACGTGCATGAGCAATCATCTCAAGCTGAAGACGATCCGCGGTCTGGGCGAACCGAATCCGACTCAAAGTATACTAAAACTTGTAAAGACAGGTTAACGTTCGAAACAATAGCTTGAAGAATGCCGGAAGTCCAGGAGGCATCGTAGCTTAAGGCTAGAGCATAAGATTCAGGCCCAGCAAGAGATTTATGGGACACGAGCGGCTGATTAGGTTCACAAAGCGGTGGGAGGTCGCCTTTTATGGATGATTTACTGCTGATTGTCCAACTTACCGTGTTGAAGTACGCGCTGTCGGCTTCGCTGTGGAAGTACAGCGGCGCAACGTGAAAGGTACGCTTGTCCCAGTGCCCGTAATAATCGTAAGTCATTATGGAAATGAAGTCCAGGTATTTGGTTAACTCAGGCACATCATAACCTAATGTAAATGGAAAACATGTAGGTAATGGAAAAAAACGGATTGATTAGGGAGATAAATTAGTTGAGAGTTTGTAAATACCTTCATCGATGACTGTCTTGGAAGGAGATACCGCGGCGGTTAAAAGGTAACCTTTGGGTTCAAATGCCTCTTTGAGTTCTTTGGTCCAAGCCACGAAGGCTTGTTTGTCGGACGCTGGGCCTTGATCGCAGTTGACCTGAGGAACAGATTCCACGATAAGTTCCTTTAGCAATTAGTGGGGGGACAAGGAAGGGGTCGTAGGTTACCTGCCAGCATTTGGGGTACTCCCAATCGAGATCCAGGCCGTCGAAACCGTATTTCTCAATGTAATCCACAGCGTGACGGACGAAGTTAGCTCGGGCGGCAGGGTTATTGACCAGGCGACTGTACTTGTCGCCTTCAGAGTCATTCCAGCCGCCTAAGCCGAGGATTACCTTGATACCCTTCTTGCGGTACGCGGCTACTTTGCCGTAACCGTCCAAATCAATGTCGGCCCATGGATCGTGGCTTCTCATGACCAGGTTGGTGGGATGGAGCGTCGCGAACCCGTAGACGATGTGGGTACAAAGGTCCGCGTCGATGTTCTCTGGGAAGTACTTGGCACCGTCAGGCCTGGTACATAGAAAAGAAAGGTCGCAAACCTATTCGTGGGTAACTAGCAGTCACAAGGTACCTGTATCGTGCCCAGTTAGTGAAATAGCACACTACTTTGTAGTCGCTATCTGCTGCGGGTGGTTTCATAGTCGGTTGGCTGGTTTGGACGGTACTGGTACTGGTCACTGGTTTTGTAGTGGTTTGAGGGGCAACAGTTGGTTGGGTAGTCGTTTGAACGGCAGTAGTACTGGCATCCGTGACTGCAAGCGTAGAAGTACAGCCACTCGCGTTGGGCCAGTCGCAGCGATCCTGAAGGTACCAGCTTTAGGTAGTTCTAAGTATTAGGCGGTAAGTACCTTGTTCCAGTGTAGCCCGGACGGACAGCTCAGCGAATTCCATCTTCCATACAAGCACTGGTAGTACTTGCCACACTCAGTCGGGTGAGGCTTGTATTGGCCGGTGGTACAACCCGAGGAAGCTTCGGTGACGCCAGTTGGGGTAGTGGTAGAGATCGGACTAGGTGTGAACTTATTGGGCTCTGAGAAGGTGCAAACCGTTAACTAAATCTGGATCAAACCTCGTAACTATATTGCTTACGGGAGGAGAGGGTACATCCCGGGTCCGGCGTAGGGTACTTTCTGAGGACGCGGTTGATGGTACGGAGCAAAGGGTATTCCTCACAACCGCAACGGTTACGGAAGTCGTCGAGGTCGAGGGCCCAGATCATAGCTCCACCAATTCCCATCGAACGAACCTTCAGCCATAAATAAGTGTACAGACTACGTTGCGTAAATACACTGTAGATTCAATTTACCAGTTCGGATTTCCGTCGAATCATGGGCACGTCATCAAAGCCCACCCATTGGTTACCCTTATAAGCGTAGGGACCTAGAGCACCAGTAGGGTCCTTGACAACCGTCCAGCCGCCGTTTTGGATCTTGTAGCAAATCTGCAAACATTTCAGTTTACTTACCAGGATCCTTTCTGAAAGCTTGAGGAACTTACTTCGTAGTATGAGAGGAATCCAGCTTGCCGGGTAAATTCTCCTGCTTCACCTCCACCTGAGGCCGGTGCGTTCAGACCGTGGTTGGATGGGTTCGAAAGTGTAAAGGATTGGCCGTACATCGGCATTCCCATGATGATCTTCTTGGGATCCGCGCCTTGGTTGATCCAATAGTGCAAGGTATAGTTCTGTCACAAAAGGGGACGCAATTTTTTTAACGCTAGCATGCGTTGAAGTAAAGTAAGGTTAGATAGTACTGTGTTGAAGTAATCGAAGTCGGATTCGGGGAAGTTGTAGAGCGGAGCTACGTGACCAGTCTTCTTATCCCAGTTACCATAGTAATCGTAAGCTAGATTGAGGAAGTTGAGGAAAGTATTCAGTGTCATGTAGTTCAGATAAGTAAGGTTAAAAGGATTCTTTCTTACACATGACGGCGATCCAAGACAAATCGCGGGACATGGCAGCAACATCGTAACCTTAGACAGCATTTCATTACTAAAAAGATTGCGAGGAACCTGGAATGCGTTTACCTTCGTCGATGACCTTCTTGGAAGGAGACACTGCAGCGGTTAAGAGGTACCCTTTAGGTTCCAGGGCAGCTCGGAGTTCGCTTACCCATAACGCAAAGTTGGCTTTGTCAGAAGCGGGTCCCTTACTGCAGTCGACCTACGAAAGCGACCATTAAAACAATTTCACCTTCTTTAGATGTCTAGGGTTGAAATGCGTACCTGCCAGCACTTTGGGTACTCCCAATCCAAGTCCAGACCGTCAAAGTTATGTTTCTCAAGGAATTCTAGAGCATGTCGCGTGAACTTCCCTCGGGCGGCCGGGTTGCTTACAAGTCGACTGTACTTGTCGCCTTGCGAGTCGTTCCACCCGCCCAGCGCTATAAGAACCTTGATACCCTTGCTACGGTAGCTGGTGACTTTCTCGAAGAACTTGTTGTCGAGATCCGCCCAGGAATCGTGCAATCTGATGGTCAGCTCCGAGTAATCCAGTACGGCGAATCCGTAGACGATGTGCGTGCACAGATCGGGGTCGATGTTGCTGGGCAAGTACTTAAAGTCGGGTCTATAACCAAAGGGTAGATCAAGTGTGAGTTTATGTGCCGCACGTGGCCTTACCTGTACCAAGCCCAGTTCGTGAAGTAGCACACCACCTTGTAGTCTTCACTGCCCGGCACGGGAGCAGGGATGACTGAAACGGCAGGCTTTTCGGTTGTCGCGATCGTGGTAGTGGGTACTGAACTAGCAGTAGTCTGCGTTGGTCGCTGGGTAGCGACAGTCGTAGTAACAAGCGTTCCAACAGACGTAGTAGTGGCAGGCGATGTACCGGATACAGTGGCCGTAGGAATGTCTCCTAGATAGTGCGTCAATCGTTGATTCTGGGATCTGTATTGAGAGTAACGCGGTCTTACCCGTAAGGTCGCAGAGAGGATCAGGGCCAGGGTAGTTTCGTAGGACTCTGTTTATCGTACGTAAGAGAGGGTAAGGTTCGCAGGAACAGCGGTTGTTGTAGTCGTCCAGATCCAACGCCCATATCATAGCGCCTCCTAAGCCGTTCCTCACCACGAAGTTGGACTTGCGCCGGATCATGTTAGCGTCGTCGAAACCTACCCATTGGTTACCCTTATAAGCGTAGGGTCCGATAGCGCCTTCGGGGTCTTCTACCACTTCCCATCCTCGGTTTAAGATCCGCTCGCAGATCTAAGCAGCCCAGATTCAGATACTGGACCCCAGGAAGGTATTTACTCATAACCAAAGTACCTCGTAGTAAGACAGGAACCCACTGGCTCCGGTGGATTCACCCATATCACCGCCACCGTAGGAAGGAGCGTTTAATCCATTAACATTAGCTTCCGCTAACGTGAAGGACTGACCGTATGTAGGCATACCTACGACCAACTTACGCGGATCGGCACCTTGGCTAATCCAGTAGTTTATCGTGTAGTTCTGCCAAAAGAAACGTTTGTGACAGAAGCAAAGTCAAGGTAGAAAAAGGGGGAGCGTCTTACGGTATTGAAGTAAGCGTTGCTGGATTCCGAGTGAGCGTAGAAGGGAGCCACGTGACCGGTAACTTTGTCCCATTGGCCGTGGTAGTCGTAGCACATCACTGCGATCCAGTCGAGGTCTCGGGAAATGGATGGAACGTCGTAACCTTAAAGGAAACGTGGAAGGTCTGCCTTCTGGAATTGTAAACGGCAAATATTTACCTGCGTCGATGACAGTCTTGGAGGGTGTAACGGCGGCCGACAGTAACAAGCCCCTAGGCTTAAAAGCAGCTCGCAGTTCTTTTACCCAAGCGGAGAATGCGTCTTTGTCAGACGCTGGTCCCTTCTTGCAGTCAGTCTGTACCAAGAATTCACTGTATCAGTACGGGGTGCTCGTTCGTCTGTCGTAGAAAACAAAACGTAATGAAGAAAACATGTACCTGCCAACACTTGGGGTACTCCCAGTCGAGATCCAGGCCGTCAAAGCCATATTTCTCGATAAACTCTAGAGCGTCCTGAATGAACTTGGCCCGGGCCGATTCACTGTGTACCAGACGACTGTACTTGTCGCCTTGGGAGTCGTTCCAGCCTCCTAAACCAATAAGGACCTTGACGCCCTTCTTGCGAAGTGCCGTGACCTTCTCGAAGAACTTGTTGTCGATATCTGCCCAGGGATCGTGGATTCTGATCACCAAGTTGGAGCCATCCAGGACGACAAAGGCGTAGATAACGTGGGTACACAGTTCAGGGTCAATGTCGCTTGGAAGGTAGCCAGGTTTGGGTTGACGGTACCAAGCCCAGTTTGTGAAGTAGCAGACCACTTTGAAGTCATCCGTTAGCGTCTGCGTTGCGGGCGACGTGGTCGCAGGAGATGTGACTACTGTCCCACCGGTGGTACTCGTTGTTTGCGGTGTTGGGGAGGTAGTTGCTACAGTGGAACTGGCCGTAGTTGCTGGTGCGTTGCAGTCCACGTTGCTTGGCCAATCGCAGACGTTGGTCGCCTGTAGATGGTATTAAGATCGCCGCTTATGCTTAGGCTTGGGAAACTTACGGTATTCCAGAATAAGCCCGAAGGGCAGTAGAACGTCTGTAAGAGACCATGGACGCAGATTTTGTAGGCACTACAGTCCAAAGCGTCTCCGACGAAGGTTGTTCCAGTGCAAGACCGCAAGTTTACATTCTTAACAACTGCGAGATACATTCTTGGAGTTTACAAAGACTCTACTTCAAAATGGCAACTTACTAGGCGCCCAAGGACACTTTGCTTGTCCCGGCCAGTCGCATATTCTGTTTTTCGAATTCCAATGAAGGCCGGTGGGGCAGTCGACGTTGAAAAGGCGTCCGTTGCTGCAGATTTGGTAAGAGGTGCAGTCTTTGTCCGCTTGATAGTACTTGCCTTCCTCGCATGAGGCAAGAGTACCGGGTTTGGAAGTGGACGAAGCTTGAGGAGGCCGCGTTCCGGCTTCTGCAGCGGGTCGTTTAGTGGTAGCTTGAGTTGCTGGACCTGTTGAGAACCCTAGATGGTTAAAAGCTTGCCCTTTTTTAGTTGGAAGGTTCTAACGTACTGGACTGTTCCGCACACCCCGCGGACTCGGGCCAGTCGCAAAGTTGGGCTTTACTGTTCCAGTGTAGTCCGGGAGAACACTGGTTGATTTGAATTTTACCGTTGATGCACCTAGCGTAGGCGCCGCATTGGTTCGGGACCGGAAGGTACTCGCCGTGCTGCGAGCAGGAGTTGGGCAATCCAGTTGGTGCTGCGGTGGTAGTAGTGGACTGTGTCGTTTGCTCTGCGACTATCGGCCTAGCCGGAGTCGTGCTTGTGGTACCAGCAGTTGAGCCAACAGTCGTAGTTGTTGTTGTCGTACTTTCGATTGGAGTCGCGGTCGTTGGCGCAGTTACGGTCGTAGTTGAGGCGGTGGTTGTTGATGGGCTTCTTGTTGTGGTAGTGGGAGCGGATGTAGACGTACTGATCGGTCCTCCTGCTAAGACACTGTCGATGTACTCTAGCGGGAACAATGGGATTATGATTAGGTTTGTCACAAAAAGAAGTATTAGTACCTTCAGCTCTTCTCAGAGTCGCCAGCAGGGCTTCGCCAATGCAATACTGGGGTTCCCATGGTGTGCAGAGATGGGCGATGTTAACGTAGGGCTCGGGGGTGGTCGGATTACTAGGTTTATCGCAGGAAGGTCTTAAGGTGTCCTGACGGAGGTTCAAGCCCCTGGCCAGGGCTTTCACTACCGGGAATGATTCTTGGCAACACAAGTTTTTGAAGTCATCCATATCCAAGCTCCATACTGCCGCTCCGCCGTACCCGTTCTCAACCACGTATTGCGCCTTGCGAAGGGCGGAATTGGGAGTTTCGTAACCAACCCACTCTTTGTCGTTCACAGCGATTGGGTTGTCGTTAACCTCGGTCGTAGACCATCCAGCCCGTTTGGCTGCAGGCAACAAAAAAGAATTGGTTTAGCTGAAGTTGGGCGAGGAAACAAGTTTCGAACTTACTGGCAGAGCAGATTTCGTAGTACGCAAGCATTCCATATTGTCTGGTGTACCCTCCGGGGCTCCCGGGTCCGTCAGCTTCGACGCCGAGTCGAGCCTGTCCTCCGGTCTTGAGCTTGAACGTGAGACCGTACGCGGGTACTCCCATCACGAGTTTCGACTTGGGAACGCCTTTCTTCTGCCAGTAAGTCATGGCTGCGTCAGCGGTGCGTTGATCACCGGCCGATCCTTTTAAAGGAGCCAAATGGCCCGTCGTCGATTCCCAGCTTCCGTGCATATCATAAGCGGCGACCGTCATAAAATCGAGGTTCTCAACCAGTGATGGGATGTCGTACGCTTCGTCGATGATGTTCGGGTTCGCGGCAACATTGGCGGCCAATACATAGTATCCGCTGTAGGCTTCTTTAACCGTCTACACCCAGATCCCGAGGAAAGCGAAACCGAAGTGATTAACTGTCTTTACGGTTACTAACTAATGGTTCTTAATGGTTACTAACTTACAGCGATGAACCTTGCAAAGTTGGCTTTATCGTAAGGCGGTCCTTTGTTGCAGTCACCTTGCCAACAACGTGGGTACTCCCAATCCAGGAACAATCCGTCGAACCCGAGCAAGCTCATGAAGTGGGTCGAGTAGTAGGCGAATCTCTTGGTCTCATATTGTGAGGCGACCAACCGACTATACTTGTCAGTTAGAGAATCCCCCCATCCTCCCAAACCAATCAGAACTTTGAGGTTAGGATTCTGTTTCTTCAGTGCAACGGTGCGGATGTAAAGCTCTGCAGTAAAGAGCCAGCATTTAGGGAGGGTGCCTGATATTACCTAGCATTATGGACCGTTATGGACCCTTATTTACCGTTAGAAAAATCGGTGAATTTATCCGTAGTCCGGATCAGCAGTTTCTCGGCGTCCGCTGTGGCGAACGCGTACACCAGATGGGTACATAGGAACGGGTCGATGTTTTCCGGCGCAAACTTACCCTCTCCGTCGCGAGACCAGGACCGGTTAGGAATATAGCAAACGAGCTTTTTGCCTGCCATCACATGGTTGCATTAAACTCTGGTCATGGTAAATAGTTCCATGGAATTCGTACCTTGGTTGGAGCGTTCGAGGGCCAGGTTCTCTTTGTTTATGCCTAAAGCTCCTCGCAAGCTGCAGTCCACGCTGCTGTCATCGACACAGTGCTGCAAGGTACTGTCAAAGGCGGTGTTGGTCGGACACTGGAACGTGTACCGAATCACGCCCGTGCACTTGTAGTACCGTGCGCAGCTTCCCACGTCGTGGAAGAAGTTGTTGCCGTGATTAGGACAGTCCATGTCGATAATCCCGACCGCGCTCAACGCGATCGGTAAAGGCGACGCAACAGAATCTTCTCTCGTGGAAACTGGCTTCAGTCCAGAGCCTTTCTTAGCGTTAACCCTTGTTGTGTCGGCTTGGTCTGTTCGGCTCTGGAGTCGAACTTGCCCGCTGTTCCGCACATGATGCAAGTAGGCCCTCTCGACCTGTTTGGCATACGGCGAATTGCGCAGATCATACGCACTTCTCTTCGTTTTGCTCCCGCCTTTGAACACAAACCGTTGCATTACCTCTTCCCTTCCATCAATGGAGTGACTTACCAGCGCGGCGAGCTGACACCAGCAAACCTGGTTGACCCGGTTGAGCCTCGACGGCGTCGCGGATGAACTTTCGGCTGTCCGAGTCATCAGGTCGCAAGCCTTCTCTCACCAGAGTAATGTCGTCCGGTTTGCCTTCCACTGCTCCGCGGAAGAAAGCTCCCGGGAGCGCATCGTTTAGCAGGAAGATCTCGGAAACGGTAGGTTTCTGGGACGACGGTTGCAGTCGGAAGTGCGTTTGTGCTGCTTCAGGTACTCCTTCTACGGCTGAACGGTTGAACGCTCCTTTACGTATCTTGCCGGCCGTGCCAGCTAAACGTAGCCGTTTGTCACGGTGATAATTGCTAGTGCGGTCTAACGCCACGGAATGCGTCCAGGCAATGGCTGCCAACAGCAAGGTCGCGGTGGCTAGGACCTTCATCCTAAGTACTCTTCAATCACCGCTCTGCTATTTCATAAAGAAAGGAAATAAGAAAGTGATGCTACATCGAATCTTGTACTCTGAGTTCTACATCCTATGTAATCTGTCTTGTTCCCAAAAGGATCTGGTTTTCTTAACGTAATGGAATCAAACGACTATTCAGTTGAAGGTCACGGTCGAAAAACCGGCTCGAATGCTGGACAGGGGAACCACTCCACTTTGCACTCCTTTAAAGAGATGTTAGGATGTAGAACTGGAACATGCGCCAAAGCCAGACGAGCCCTTGCCCGGAGCTACCAGCGCCTGACTTGGATTACATAAAGTTTTTCCCTTTCGTTATACGTTATGCAAAGTATGTCCTTAGGAGGAAGTACACACGCCACGCTTGGAGTAAAGGTGTTTGAACTGAGTGAAATGTTTGTCAGCCAAAGCAGAAAGGAAACAACAAATAAAACACCACATGGGCGGATGACTGCTTGATTCAACATACTGGCAGCTTGTGTTTACGGAGGTTGAGAGGTTAAGACACTGGCGAGCCGATCTATAATTGCCGCGTCACGGTCGTCAGCAACAAAACCTCTTTTATACAGCCAGACTCGTACCACATATCATCGCATTTATGTTTGATCATAACTTGAAAAAGGTTCAAGGTTAAGAGTACCGTCCCAACGGCAAACACAAAACATTACTGTCCAAAAAAGGAGTACAAAAAATGAGTCTCACTGCTCTAAACTCGTTTCGAATGGTTTCGTGTTGATGTTGATTCCGATTGGACAAAGAGTTGGTTGACTTTGGGAATCGCTCATGAGTTGTGCTAAGGGTCGTCGGAACGCGTATTAGTTCCGGTGGATCAACCAAGGCACCGAACCCGGCGTGGAATCGATTAACCCTCTTTTGTTAATGAGGTAGGCGTGGATAATTATTGAATTATTCCAAGGAGTCCCTTTTGATCCAACACACGTTGGCAGCTTGATTGAAACAAAGATTGGAACAAGTTAGATTGCCAAGCTTGTTACAATAGAGAGGAAAAAGGGAGTAGAATGATCGGTAGCGCAAATACCGACAGTGATCATCTCGGTAGTGGAAGCCTTCCAGAGATGCGGTCGTATCGGTCGACCCTCAAGGGCAGGCGTGGTCGTGAGGCGTTATGTCTTTGGCAAGGTCGACTAGATGAGTTTGAAGAACTTTTGTGACTTTGAACGAGTTCAGAACGACTACTGTAAGTAAATTAATCTCGCTTGGAATCCGCACACGAACCGACTGGATTGACATGTCCTGGGAACCTTGGGAATCTACGCATGTGGTTTTTGCACGGGTATGCGAATACCTCCATCGACGCCTGAACCACGCCCATGATTTGGTGTCAATACTTATCGCCAGGAGTTTATAAATTTCGCTCACCTCTTCTTGGCTGGGGACTTTCATTGTATCGGAGCAGTTATTCCAAAAAGAACTGGTTTTAGAATGTACCGTGACCGAACTGACCGTTCGGCCTAAACCTACCTACCCTTCAAGGCGAGCGCTTGCCCAAGTAAAAGTGAAACCTGTCCACGGCGTTGATCCCTTTTTTTTTACAAGTACGTTAACCTCGTCCTGGTAGATTTTTGGCCTGACGATCGACCTTGATTATGAATCCAACGGTGGTTGACCTATGTACGCTTGAATGGCTTGAACATGAGCATGTACCTAGTTAAAAGGTCCGGAGTTTATAGGTTATTATGCACAGTTATCCCACGCAATTTTGCTGAGCTCGGGTCCAATTTATGGTTCCCCGCTTATGGGAGAGAAGCCGACAAGGTATTGCCTGTCTGTGTAATACCAGTATTGCACATACAGGTTTTAGGTTTATAGATTGCAAGTGCCGTGTTGTTTTATGGCATGTCCTTCTCGTTAACGTGACCTGATAGAGTGCTATTTCGCGTAACCATAAATTACATGACAACTGTTTTACAAACAACGTGTTGCACAAAAGGTGCGAAAACCATCACAGATTGCAAGCGACTACCAGACCCTAAATTGTAACACTGCTACCGCGCAAGCGCGCATTCAAACCTGTAACGGCTTTTTGCAAAGGTCTGGAACTACGTTCGCGGGGCTACTAAACAACCCTCAGTGGATGTTCAAATCTCAACCACTTAATCTTAACAGGGTTGATTACCTAAAAAGGGTTGATTACCTAAAACTAAAGATGATTTGATCTCTAACGGTTTTTAACATTTAGTTCTGCATTACAAAGCTTCCCCTACCTTTCAACTTGGAACCCTGGCGGCGCGTTAGGTTTCTAAGTTTCAGGGAAAGCGGAAAAGGGACAAATAGTGGCACTTACATGCTCCGGTGAGAGTGACGGCGAAAGGAAGAGCGTTCACACTGTCAGTTTCTGTTTCACTCGTGTTCACGAACCCAACACCGGTGTTGATTTCCGCACCGTTTACGGAACTTTTAAGTGCCTGGAAAGATGAGCTCCTCGTCTTATATATGCCTTTTTCGCCGGACAGGACCGAACGAGGAAGAGTTGGTAGCTTCTTTCGGAGAGAAGGTAGTTCCCACCAAGGGGCGGAGCTTAATCCATCCGTCTCCTCTGGTTCGCGGTCATCGTTCCAACAATTGCCCAATCGATAATAAAAAAAAAGAAAGGCAAGCTACGTCAAGGTGTGGTGCTTGGTGCATCACATTCTCAACTTGGCCTCGTGGAAAGGGTCGTGACCTGTCCATCAGTTTCGTGTGCACACTATGGCCGGACCGGTCCATAGTTCCCAAACTTGAGAATGTACGTACTTATAAAATTACTAAGACTTCTGATCCACTGTAGTGATTAGCATAATCACTTTGGAATCGACTTAAAGGATGCGGATACCCAAAGATCAAGGATAGATCGGGACTACGACTACGAAGGATATTTACTTTAACTTATTTATCTATCTACTTTAACTTATCTACTTTAACTACGCAAGAATCAAGAAAGGCTGGGATAAATATGTTCATTTTTTTTATTAATATTTTTACGCTAAAACTTGTTATGGTGTTCTGAGATAAGATGCGTAAATAAGTAAGCGTAGGCCTTTTACAAGGGTTATGTGTCCCAACAAGATACTTTCTATGGAACCAACTTTTCCATACCTGCGTATAAACGATACATTAAGGATTCATCGACTACCTGCAGATCCTTGGACAGGGTGTCAATGATTTAAACGCTCTCTACCCCCCTGTGGATGAAGGGCTTTGTAGAGTTTTCGCACAATGGAAGGAAAATGTATAAAGGGTTTCAGTAAGAATCTAAAAAGGTAATTTTTAGCAATTACGAAATTATGATTAAATTATGATCTAAAACAAATAGAGCCGTAGAAGTTTTTGTTTCAATTTATTTTACTGGGCGTTTTGCAATATTTTGCAATTTATTTGATTGCATTTTTCATTGTAGTACATTTTATTTGGCCTTACTACAATTAATCAATTTAATTAGTTAAATAACGGACGTTAAACGCAGATACAAATTTAACGGAGTATAAATTAAGACGATAAAATGGGACATAATAATAACTACAAATTAATTCATTGCTGTTGGGAAACGTTGTGGATCTTCCAAATAACTCTAGATAAAGATAAACAGCACCGCCGGAAGTGTCAAATGGCGCCCTGGGCAGACGCCACCACGCTCTCGGAATGGCGCTGTTGCCAAAAACGAACACAATGAAATCGGCATAGCGCCCCAGGGGATCTACCCAATGATTTATTTCTGTAAGCTACTAAATTAAGAGTTTGCTAAAATTAACTATGCTAAGTGTGTTGAAGATGTATGGTTATGAATCGTTTTCTTTTAATGTCATGAGAATGAAGCAATATATCATGCATCTAGTTCCTTGATCGCAGTAGCTGTTTCATACAATTTTGACTTTGGATGTCTTCCAAACTCAGGACTACAGGTCTGTCTCTTTCATTACATTATGCTTTAGAAACCCCGTTTTTTTAGTGAGCTAAACGTTGAGTTGGGAGCATTTCTAAGAAACTAGCGGTCACCAAGTTTTAAATTGATACAAAGAAAAGTTGAACAGTTCCCAAACAAGCTTTCCGTTCAAGGTCCTCGGAATAAGTGAGTATGTGGATAGAACTTCCAGTATGGTTTACGGGAGTGGTTTCCCATTTCCAAATACTTTTCAAACAAGCATTTCCGGACATGGAGAACACGGCTTATAGCCTCAGAAAATGTAATCTCGTCATCTTTAACAATTTTCTCACGCAGTATAAAAAAGAAAGGAAAACTACTTTTTTCTCTCTTGAAAGAAACTGCGTCATGGCCTACCAGTTAGAATGGTTCCAACCTATTAGTATTAGGAGAACGTATACTGGAAAACCGGAACCTGCACAATGAACCGTAGTCAAATTGTCTCGGAAACCTGCTGGAATGCCTAATCGAGGATCACTGGTGGTCCCGACCCTCAACCTTCAACAGTCTCCTAGGATCTTATTTTTAGCGAGAAATTCCCAGTATAACGCTAAAGATACCAATACAGGATTACTGATAGGATTTAATATTTTATTTTTTTTATATTTTAATATTATTTTTTGTTTGTTTCTATTTTAATATTTTATAAGATAGATTAGATACATAAGACGTTTTAAGATTTTTGTATTTCGTCATTCCAAAGTGATGCAAAGAAATTGCAAAATATGGTTTAGGGTTTCGTTCCTCTATTACATAGGCGGCGGCGGGGGTAAGGGCGGGCGAGGGTGGAAAGCAGGTGGCACTCCGGCGGGGGGTGGGGGCGGTGGCCGCCACGTAGGTGGCGCATGACCTCCGTGGGGTGGCGGGGGAGGTGGCGCGTACTGTTGAGGTGGGGGTGGTAAAGGCGGCATGGAAGGGCGGCCGCCTGCTGGCGGGGGAGGGGGAGGAATGGGTGGCAACGGTGGCTGCGACATGGGCGGCGGTGGTGGAGCCGGGAAACCGTGCATCATCATGTTGTTGGGCATTGGCGGCGGCATCATCATCATAGGCGTGGGAGGAGGAGGGGGCATGCCGACCATAGGGGGCGGGGCGTCCGCGAAGAGTTGATGAGGCCTGTCCGTCAACGCCAAAGGGTTTTGGGCGGCTAACAAACGCTCGGCCGCGGAACCGTGGCGCTCGCCTTTAGCGTCTTTCTTAAAGGCGTAAGAGATTGTAATGGCCCTATTACACAAGTACTGGCCGTTCATGGCTTCAATGGCAGCGTCCGAAGCTTCGAAACTGGCGTAATTGATGAACGCGAAACCTTTAGAGTTGCCTGACGTAGGATCGCGCATGATCTAGTGGACATGTAGGGGATTTCAATTAAAAACATGTTAAAAGATTAGTATTATTTAGCTTTTTTTAGTTGGTAGATTGGGAGAATTCACCTTTGGAGTCTGCAGAATCACTCCGAACGCCGAAAAGGTGTCGTATAACAGTTTTTCGTCGACTTCAGGGTCCAAGTTGCCAATGAAGATGTTGGCTCCCACGTCTAGATTCTTTTGATGAGCAGAAGCCTAGAAAAACAAAAAGAAAATTACTTTAAGGGTGAACAAAATGTTTCATTAGATTAAGTTAATGTTTGGAAGGTTGTTTTGAGTGATAAAGAAGGTTGTAAGTGAAGAGAATGAGAGAATTACTTTGTTGACGCGGATAGGTTTGCCATAGAGTTTAATCATGTTCATAATTTTGATGGAATAGTCTGCAGACTCTTCGTCCAGAAATTCCACAAAGCCATAACCTTGGTGTTGCATGGAAATACGATCCTTTGGCATATGTACGTTTACTGGAATTAAATAATCATTAAGTAGTAAATGAAGTACACACTGCGTTCTATTTAAGGGATTAAGTTACCAACTGGACCGGCTTGCACAAATAATTCCCACAAAATTGCCTCGTTGACTTTTTCATCAAGCCCTCCCACATAAATCGTCGCATCTAAAAACACAATTGCTTAATTAAGACTCTTCATTAGAATTATATCTATTACCTTGATTTCTTTCTGAAATGCCTGGAAGAGCCATTATTTAAAAAAAGACTCCCACAACTTGAAAGTTGTGGTTCTACTTGGCGTCTACCGCACGACTCGCGGTTAGTTTTCAAATTTAAATACTAGATGGCGTATGCTGTCACTTTCTGGCAGGAAATGCCTTATTTATTATTATTATTTATTCCGTCTGCTCCAGTTTTAGCGCGATTTAAACTGTTTGTCACTTGTTTCGACGCTTAAAATGACGAATATTCTAGGCCAGTGTAGCCAAGAAGTGCCATTTCTTCTAATAGAAGGTGATAAATGACTGCGAAGTATGATAATAATTATTAATTATGCGTTTAAATTGTGTATTTTGAATTAACACGTGTCTATACTTTACATACACGTTGCGCATTAGTTATGTTTAGATTAGATAGGTAGTTGATCTTGCGCTAACATTTTAATATTTAATTACAGCCCCCGTCTCGTTTGCTGATCGTGGCAGGTGTTTGCTCCATCATTTTATAAAAGAAGCTGCAGAGCAGAGTGGAAAAGTCCACCTTCTCCAATGTGATATACCACACGCGTTTGCGAAGAAAGCATGGATTGATCTACCTGTCAAGGTCCATAATTATCCAGAGTCTTCTAAATGGGATGTTTTGCAGCAAAAAACAGATGGCCCAACCCCAAGAGTAGCAATCATGCAAAGGATTTTACAAGAAGAAGGCTCCAAGGCCACCAAACTTGTCCTGGCAATTGACTCTTTGTCCACTTTACTCGTTTATGAAGATGCTGGTTCAGTCTACCGCGCACTTCAACAATATATAACCTCAGACAGTAAAACCTCAAACATTTCATCCATTCTAAAACACATTTTAATTATGAAATTGAAACCTGACAGACTTTTAAACAATTCTTTTAAACATTTCAACTTCCAGATGACGTTATGGTAATAGCGTTTGTCCATTCAGACTCGCATTCCAAACCAATCCTCGAGAAACTTCGCTATATTGCACCTGGTGTTGTAAGCATTACGGAATCCAACAAAAGCGAATTCGTTTGTTCGGTCACATGGAGGAAAAAAAGTGGAAAAACCCTCACACAAGTATACATCTTGTTTCTTTAAATTACTCATTCCGTACCACACATTCATTCTGCCGTGGGTTCACCCATGCTCTTTATCTTTAACCTTTTATTTCTCATTTTAATTACTGTTACGCTTTCTAGGCTTAAAGCTTTATTATAGCTTAATTATTATTGCAGCTAGGCAGTCAATTTATGGCGTACAATGTTATAAATTAAAACGGAAAGGGGCAAACTTCAGTAAGAATAGAAAGTTTTCGACGTAAGCCTATAAGATTTCACTATTCCCTAATATATCTCCTTGTTTTTTAGTTCTGCGTGTGGTCTGTTGCGTAATTACGTTGGGTTTTTCCCTAATATGCAGGAAATTTGGCTCCTTTGCACTATAGGTGTGTTCCTTTGAACTTAAAATAGGAATTTGGAATGAATTATGTATAAGGTAAAAAGTTGTTAGCTTGATAGGCGTTTAGTCCGTAGTGAAGAATAGTAATAGTTCATCGCATTTCGTATTCATGAGCAATTGCGTCTTATAAGACCTTAATGGCATTGAAGCTACCTTAGTTCACCTTTCCCTTTGACACAAATGTCTCATAAACTATCAATTTTTCCTTCCGTGTAGGCGGAGAAGTACGAAATGAATGAGAACTGGAGATTGAAATTGGTTAAAGAGACCAAACCCTTGAAATCCATCAGTGGTAATGGTCCGATATCACAAACTGTCCCACAAAGCACGTTTCGCTTAGGGTTAACGCCTAAAGAAGAATCTGAAAGAAGCCAAGTGGTCCTTCCATTTCAACGGTATGTATACTTTAACAAACAAAAGAAAAGAAAAAAGTTAATCAATTTAACCTTGATTTATACATTATTTTTATAAATTGTTTATAAAGGGTGGAGCAAGCTTCGCAGATCGTTTACGAACCTGATGAAGAGGATTTCGAAGATCCGGATGATGATTTAGAAGTATGAGATGCCATGGATGACCTTAAGCTCATTAATACTGAAAAAAGTAATAAAAAAAAATAAGGAAAATATAGAAAATTATGTTTGTTATACAAATATTGATTGTATTGCAGACTATGTCTCTTTCTCCCCACATAACATTCAAGGATTTGTCTTTCACTCTGCATGGTTCCAGAGAGAAACCTAAAGGAAGAGTAACAGGAGACTAGTTTATGTTCTTTTTTCATAAAATTTTGGAAAAGGATGTTTCAGATGCGAAAATCCATTGAAAAGACAGGAAAAAGAAGGAACTAAGTTTTCGCCTCTGGTGGGCTAGCCAAGACTAGAGATCTAACTACAGGCGTCTTGCTGCCCATGCCAATTTTTGGCTTAAAGAACGTCTTAATCGAATAGTACGATTATTTTAGCTAAAAACACAGAAAATGGATTTGAAATTCATTTCATGTAAGGATACTGCCAATCCGTTAAGGGAGTAAAATTCTCTTTCACTGATTGTGTAGAGGCCCATCTGAGCAAATAGTGTGCGAATCCAGCTTTATCATTAGTTCCTACAAGAAAAAAAATATCATTAAAAAATAAGTTTTCAAAAACTAACATTTTTAAACATTTTCGAACTTTAAAATGAAAAATTCATTAAAAAAAGAAAGAATTTTACCTGATAATTTGCTTCCGCCAAAAGGTTGTTGGCCTACAACAGCTCCAGTACATTTATCATTTACGTAGAAATTCCCTGCAGTCGTTTTCAATAATTCTGCAGCTTCACTTAAAAAATTCCTAAAAAAAAAATAATAAAAAAATAGTGGGAACTTTAGTTTATTTGTTGGCATCAGATTTAGCTGAAAGTTTTAAATAGAATTTAAGTATACCTGTCTTCTGCGAATATAGCACCGGTTAAGGCATAAGGCGTGGTCTCACCAATTAATTGTAATGTTTCTTTAATCTGATTATCAGGATACACGTAGGCGGTTAAAACAGGTCCGAAAATTTCCTCTTGGAGTAGTTTATTTCGGGGATTTTGACTTTCAATAAGCGTAGGTTCAACGTAATACCCAACTCTGTAACAGATAAGAAAGAAAAGATTTTTAGTTTCAAAACGGAAATTATTTATGAATATTTGAATGCTTACTTGTCATCGCATTTCCCGCCTGCGAGAACCTGCAAATCCGTGTCGTCTTTAGCGTGTTTAATATAACTTGCGATCCGATCATAAGCTTTCTGGTCAATCACAGCGGAAGTAAAGGTTTCGTAATCAGTAGCTGGGCCGATTTTCATCTTCTTCATGCTTTCAATCAACTGTTCTTTCACCTTTAGAAAGAATTTAGAAGTTAGTAAACTTATAACGTAACATTTTATATTTGAAGAAAATTATGACGTAAAAATAACTTATGGTGCTTCTTTGTACTTGGATTGTTGTAGTCGAGATCAGGCAAAAAATGACGAACGTTACTTAGTTAAGATCTGAAGGGCGATTTTCGTATGCTTTAGTGTTGAAAACAGGACCTTAGTAATACCAAGCAGTCAATAAGACTAGTGTCCTATGCTTAGTGCATAGAAAAGTAGCCCTTAGTAGCACCCAACTGCAATAAGGGCGCTTTTGCTATGCTTCGCTGGGGGAAGTAGACCTTAAGTGAACTAAATTGCAATAAGGACGAGATTCCTATGCTTTAACATTAAATATGTGTCCTTAATGTTTTGCGTGAGACATTGAGACTTATTTTCAACATTTCTTTGTTTAATAGCGTAGTTACTATTTCGTGCATGACTGAGAGAACACATACTGTAGCTAAAACTAGATTTCAAGGTCTGTTTCCAGACAAAGTTGTTTTCAAGATCGTTTTTACTTGCCTGAGGCCATAAACTGGAAGGAACGTAGAGTCTAGAGCACGCCGAACACTTTTGTCCCGAATAGTCGAAAGCTGCTCGAAGGGTATTATTGACAGCATTTTGCACATTCGCGCTAGGATGTAAGAAGTGATAGTTTTTGCCTCCACATTCGCCCACAAGCCGCGGAAAGGACCCATATTTACTTAAGTTCTTCCCCACTTCGGTCCATAACCAACGGAATGTCCTAGCAACGAAATTAAACATAAACATAAACATTAAAACGTGTAAACACAAACAACATAAAACAGGAAAGCATACAACGTTAAGTTTATGAAAATTCATTGTTACCATAAGGAAAACAAAGAGACCTAAACTTTAAGGCAAATATTAACAATGAAATAAACAAAAGTAAATAAGACAACAACGAAATAAAGAGTAACCAAGGATACTAAAGCTAAGTAATAATATAATTCCTTTGTTTGCTTGGCAACGTCACTTACCAAAACAAAAATAAATGAAACTAAATATGTGAAACACAACTAGAAACTACCAAACTATTCTATAGTTGGATGCTCCGTATGGGTCGTCACGCATGCCTCATTTCTGATGCGGACTTAAGTCTTGAGCAACAGTGAAACTTTCCTTCTTGATTTCTTCCTTCTTTTCCAATCCAGTTTTGGATCAACAATGAAAATCTCATGGGTTATACGACGAACTTATTTGAATTTTTCAACGGTTATAGATCAAACCTACGGGACAGATCCTGTAAAGTTGATTCCTCCCAGATCATTCGACTGGGTGATGGTTTGACCGAAAACTGGTCCGTCAGCCGGTATAAAAGATACAATATCTTCCGGAAAGCCAGCTTCTTTCATTAGCTGGTAGATAAGATAGTTGGACAGCACTGCCGTGTCTGACGGTTTCCAAAGTACCACGTTACCCTATACATAAAAGGAAGCTCATTTTCATAGTCCCAAGCTGCATTGTATACTGCTATTTCCTACCATTAGAGCTGGAGCGTACGCTAAATTGCCTCCAATTGCCGTAAAGTTGAACGGCGAAACTGCCGCTACAAAGCCATCCAAGCTTCGATGCCTCAAACTGTTATAGACGTTGCTATCAGGGTTCACTGGCTGTTGTTTAACAAGTTCTTTAGCGTAGAACGCATTATAACGGAAGAAATCGGCTAGTTCTGCTGCCGCGTCAATCTCAGCTTGGATTGCTGTCTTGCCCTGACCTAGCATCGTCGCGGCGTTTAGTTTGGCTCTATAAGGCCCCGAGACGAGGTCTGATGCTCGGAGGAATATCTGGATTTTCTCGGTGAGTGGAACACGACCCCACTCGTCTTTGGCTTTCATTCCGACTTGGATTGCCAAGTTAATTAATTCCTAGTAATTATTTGCAAATTAATTCATCACGTTCTTTCTCTTAAAGTTCTTTTCTCTTTGTTCTAATTTCTTCTAAAAGCTTCGAAAATCCAAAGCCAAATGAAAGGAAATACGAGAGCAAAAGAGGAATATTACTGGAGAGGCGTAACAGAATTGGGCGATTTTCTGTGAATGGTCGAAAGGTACGACTTGGTACTTGACATCCGAGGTCCAATAAGGTTTCCCCCCAATAATGATTGGCACCTCTTCGCAGGTCAGTAGCCTTGAGGAAACGGCGGAATCTAGCTGGGATCTTTCAGAACTTCCAGGTAAGTATCCTAGAAAAACCGGTTTTGGGGATCAAGGTATAGTACCGAAAGGGATAAATTTGCATTTTACCTTTAATTGTCTCATTTTTTACCTCAAAGTCGGCCAATTGTGGAGGTTGTACAATAGCATTCGCTTGGCTTACAAGTCTTGTGCCTAATTGTGACCTTATAAACACAGAATTAGTCATTATTCATTACAAATAATTGATTAATAAACTTAAGACGTAATTTTGGGAATAAAAAAGGTAATTAGCAGGATCATTTGGATCTAAAAACATACTTGTATAAGAGACGGAGCGTTGTCACTTGCAGTTTCCACATCCTGAGGAAGATAACATCTGTAACTTGTAAGGAGAATGATAGGAAAAAGGAAGAAACCGAATGTATTGCGTCTTATCTCATCGCCGAATGGCAGGCTTGAGAGGCGGGGCCTAGTTTCTTCGTTTGTTACCGTTAGCGCCGCGTGTAGAATTAGACCTTGATAAGTTCCTGTTTTGCTTTTACTCTTATCCTATTGTATTGTTGCTTTGTTGGGAATGTTCTTAGCACCTTACAAAGACTTGCTGAGTACTACAGCGACCGTCTCAACTATAATCCAGTTTTTAACAGGAGTGTAAGTATAATAAATAACCTATAAATATTAAAACTTGAGTATGTTTTCATTGTTTTTTTGTGGACGTTTACGTTTTGTAGACTTATATGTCGAGATATAAGGAATAAAGGAAGCCCTGGAGATGTATCTGGCTTTCCATTTCTGGCTGGTGTACTTGGGTATAATTTATTATTTTTTTATAATTATTCTTATACTTATTTACGTTTTTAATGTTCTTTTTTGCTTTATTAATGGTTTCTTTTTCTTTTACCAGGACCAGCCTATGGTTGCGATATGGAGTGTTCTTAGGAGATAGTGCCATGATTTTAGTCAATGCTGTGGGAGCAATTTTACAAATTAGCTATTGTTTAACTTACTGGTTTTACACGACTGAGAAGGTAAACTTATTAAAAGCTTTCTACTTGTAATTTGAAAGATTCTAACTACAATTTACCACGCTATTAGACTAAGTTTTTCAGGCAGTTTATGCTTGTACTACTTGCAATTGGAGCCATATATACGTACGTGGCATGGGAGCCGATTTACTCCGTTGCTAAAGTCAGATTGGGTCTTTTATGTTGCGGTACTACTTTGATCTTTTGTGCAGCTCCACTTACTTCGCTGGTAATACTAGTTTGTTACCAAATTACAGCAGAACATGTCTTTTGTTTATTGATTTATTATAACTATGTCCTTTATTATAAATGTATATTGTATTATAACTATATCCTTTATTATAAATGTATATTGGGGACATTTGATGTATTTTTCTTCTGATTTATAGGGACTTGTTTTACAAACCAAGAGTACGGAATCATTGCCTTTTAATTTAATCCTGGCGAACGTTCTCGTGGCTGGTCAGTGGTTTTTATACGGCCTTATCATAGAGGATCCCTTCGTCCAAGTAAGTTCTGATTATGAATGAACTAAAGTATGTTTTAAATTGGGAATTATGGTTTCCTAGGTGCCTAATCTATTTGGATGCCTTATTGCTGCGTGCCAATTGGTGCTGTTTGCCATTTTCCCGTCTAAATCTCGCATTCCATGACTAGAAGTGTCTACCTCGTGATACAGATGCAGAGATCTTACGTACTTCTTAAGTGATATGTATTTCTTAATTTTATATTGTTTGTGTTGACCATAAATATCACTGCGTGGATTGCAGTTGGCGTTAGTACAAAGCTTGGGGATTTGCCGCTCATAATTCAAAAGTTATTCAATCTAAAGTAGTTAACTTACCTAAATTAGGATGTCTTTCAAATATATGATATTTATTGCAAAATTTGCAAAGCAATTTATCCAGCAGAATGGCATTCGGGCCGTTATATTGCATGGAAGGTTTGAATTTGGCGCCCTGGACTGAGAACGCGAACCGCCAGTACGGAACTACGATCTGAAGTAATGCGAACCGGTCATAACAGAAAACGCGAATTGCGTTATTTTGAAAAACGAAACGGTGTTTGCAGCAGAGAGCCAGTGTTACTACAGGTACCTCCGCATCGACTTGGACGTGACTGGGAGTTAACTTTTCGGTCCGTAGCGACCATGGATTGTTGTTCAAAAAATTGTATTGTACTTGTGAGCTTTTAATAGAAAAGTTTAAAGCAAACATATGGTCTTGTAATTATTTTGACTTGTATACAGAAGGATAAGGATATTTTACATTGCACTTTTATATACATAGGAGGAAATAAGACATGATTGTACAAACTTCCAGAGAATACGGTATGGCCAGGCGACCGTCATATTTTGATGAATCGAACCAAAGGGGGATGACACCTAGGCAGACTGTACACCGGGTTCATATGACACACATACAGGAGTTTCAACACATTGTACATATAAGCGCATGGCTTATATGTACTTCCTTTATATGTATACTGCACACCACATTGGTTCATATGTTGGTTTTATAGATGTTTCGACAACATATAAATATAAGCCCATGACCAAGTGGATAACATGCACGACTGGGGACCACTAGGTCCCCAGTTCGATTCCTGGTCGTGGCACTTTATTTCGTCGAAATAAACGAAATATTAAATGGCTCCCTTTCCCTGTACCTATATGCCTTCCTGGTAAGGTTTCTGTTCCCATATTCGAAATTGTGATGCTTCGGCATTACGAGCTCGAATATCAGGGAAACCGAGCAGGGGAGTTGGGAACAGGGAAAAAGGGGCGAGGCTCTCAATTTTTGACGATTTTTCAAGGGGACCCCCTTGATACAGCATTATTCCTTATGGAAAAAAGCCCAGAAAAAGCTTTCCCAGCTCGAAAAGGAGCCACGCCCCCTTTTTGGTCCAATCCACCAATAGGATTCGTGCATTTCGGAAACCACGCCTTCTTTTTTAGCGGATTTTTTGAAAAATCACGCAAGAATATTTAAAATTTTCACTTTTATTGCAAATATTGCAAATAATACAAAAAGGACATTTTTGGAAACTAAATTTTACGGGGAACATTTTGGTAAAACAAATAAGGAATTCCAGTGGGAAGCAAAACATCTCATTTGCACAATATTAGAATCCAATTTTCAGGGCTAAAAAAAATCACAGAACAAAAATTCGAACAGATTTAGAAGGCAGCACTAGAACAATGTTTCTGGAGGGATATATTCTTACAAGAAAAACAAAAAAATATGAAGCAATTCTTCTCGAAACTTTTTACAAAAATACACAACGTCGACCCCAAGATTGTGACACAAGGCCGACGAGTCCATAATCTTGTAAGGGACCAAATTAAAATTACGAAAATTATGAGCAAATTGATCCGATCCTGGACGCTGATTTCAAATGGAGAATAACAATCATTTCCTGCTTGATCAGATCTTCTGCCTAACAAAAGTTGTGTCATCTACTGTTTGTCGCTCTTCCATTGTAATTCGTCATTATTACATCCTTATTTATATGTGAAACTAATTCACCTTCTGGAAGCTAGAAAATGGAGGTTCTGCGGTTCTCTGACATGCTGCGGACAAATTCGCATCATGGGAACGAGGCAATACCGCGATGGATCACTTGAGATTGTTGCTTCATTTCCACTTCCACTATAATAAGATAAAAAAAAGACCAATTAATCAAATTGTGAAACGCATTCAAAAGAAAACTTACATTTCGATTTCCTTTAAGGTCCTGGCAAAGAATTAAACCTGCAGTAGATTCGCATCCCTGGCCATCAGCCAGCGCGCAATGCTGGCGTCTCTCACCTCGTTGATGTTGATAATCAGCCAATCCCTCCAGACAGGGTTCCAGGCGTTGTAGCCACAAAAGTTAACACTGATATCGCAGGACGAACACGGATATCGCACTGATTAGGTTAGCCACCGCCATAATTAACGTTCGAACTGCCCGCCAAAGACCGCCACTGCTGTCTATGGTTAGCCACCGCCCTAATGAAAACCTCCAACGATGTTTTCAGTAGAAGTTGCCCGCCAAAGACCGCCACTGCGGTCTATGGTTAGCCACCGCCCTATTGAAAACCTCCAACAATGTTTTCATCATTAATTGCCCGCCAAAGACCGCCACTGCTGTCTATGGTTAGCCACCGCCCTAATGAAAACCTCCAACGATGTTTTCAGTAGAAGTTGCCCGCCAAAGACCGCCACTGCGGTCTATGGTTAGCCACCGCCCTATTGAAAACCTCCAACAATGTTTTCATCATTAATTGCCCGCCAAAGACCGCCACTGCTGTCTATGGTTAGCCACCGCCCTAATGAAAACCTCCAACGATGTTTTCAAAAGGAATTGCCCGCCAAAGACGCCACTGCTGTCTATGGTTAGCCACCGCCCTAATGAAAACCTCCAACAATGTTTTCAAAAGGAATTGCCCGCCAAAGACCGCCACTGCTGTCTATGGTTAGCCACCGCCCTAATGAAAACCTCCAACAATGTTTTCAAAAGGAATTGCCCGCCAAAGACCGCCACTGCTGTCTATGGTTAGCCACCGCCCTAATGAAAACCTCCAACGATGTTTTCAGTAGAAGTTGCCCGCCAAAGACCGCCACTGCTGTCTATGGTTAGCCACCGCCCTAATGAAAACCTCCAACGATGTTTCTAAAAGGAATTGCCCGCCAAAGACCGCCACTGCGGTCTATGGTTAGCCACCGCCCTAGTGAAAACCTCCAACGATGTTTTCAAAAGGAATTGCCCGCCAAAGACCGCCACTGCTGTCTAAAGTTAGCCACCGCCCTAATGAAAACCTCCAACGATGTTTTCAGTAGAAGTTGCCCGCCAAAGACCGCCACTGCTGTCTATGGTTAGCCACCGCCCTAATGAAAACCTCCAACGATGTTTCTAAAAGGAATTGCCCGCCAAAGACCGCCACTGCGGTCTATGGTTAGCCACCGCCCTAATGAAAACCTCCAACGATGTTTTCAAAAGGAATTGCCCGCCAAAGACCGCCACTGCTGTCTATGGTTAGCCACCGCCCTAATGAAAACCTCCAACAATGTTTTCAAAAGGAATTGCCCGCCAAAGACCGCCACTGCTGTCTAAAGTTAGCCACCGCCCTAATGAAAACCTCCAACAATGTTTTCAAAAGGAATTGCCCGCCAAAGACCGCCACTGCTGTCTATGGTTAGCCACCGCCCTAATGAAAACCTCCAACGATGTTTTCAGTAGAAGTTGCCCGCCAAAGACCGCCACTGCTGTCTATGGTTAGCCACCGCCCTAATGAAAACCTCCAACAATGTTTTCAAAAGGAATTGCCCGCCAAAGACCGCCACTGCGGTCTATGGTTAGCCACCGCCCTAATGAAAACCTCCAACGATGTTTTCAGTAGAAGTTGCCCGCCAAAGACCGCCACTGCTGTCTAAAGTTAGCCACCGCCCTAATGAAAACCTCCAACGATGTTTCTAAAAGGAATTGCCCGCCAAAGACCGCCACTGCGGTCTATGGTTAGCCACCGCCCTAATGAAAACCTCCAACGATGTTTTCAAAAGGAATTGCCCGCCAAAGACCGCCACTGCGGTCTATGGTTAGCCACCGCCCTAATGAAAACCTCCAACGATGTTTTCAAAAGGAATTGCCCGCCAAAGACCGCCACTGCTGTCTATGGTTAGCCACCGCCCTAATGAAAACCTCCAACAATGTTTTCAAAAGGAATTGCCCGCCAAAGACCGCCACTGCTGTCTAAAGTTAGCCACCGCCCTAATGAAAACCTCCAACAATGTTTTCAAAAGGAATTGCCCGCCAAAGACCGCCACTGCTGTCTATGGTTAGCCACCGCCCTAATGAAAACCTCCAACAATGTTTTCAAAAGGAATTGCCCGCCAAAGACCGCCACTGCTGTCTATGGTTAGCCACCGCCCTAATGAAAACCTCCAACGATGTTTTCAGTAGAAGTTGCCCGCCAAAGACCGCCACTGCTGTCTATGGTTAGCCACCGCCCTAATGAAAACCTCCAACAATGTTTTCAAAAGGAATTGCCCGCCAAAGACCGCCACTGCTGTCTATGGTTAGCCACCGCCCTAATGAAAACCTCCAACAATGTTTTCAAAAGGAATTGCCCGCCAAAGACCGCCACTGCTGTCTATGGTTAGCCACCGCCCTAATGAAAACCTCCAACAATGTTTTCAAAAGGAATTGCCCGCCAAAGACCGCCACTGCTGTCTATGGTTAGCCACCGCCCTAATGAAAACCTCCAACGATGTTTCTAAAAGGAATTGCCCGCCAAAGACCGCCACTGCTGTCTATGGTTAGCCACCGCCCTAATGAAAACCTCCAACGATGTTTCTAAAAGGAATTGCCCGCCAAAGACCGCCACTGCTGTCTATGGTTAGCCACCGCCCTATTGAAAACCTCCAACGATGTTTTCAAAAGTAATTGCCCGCCAAAGACCGCCACTGCTGTCTATAGTTAGCCACCGCCCTATTGAAAACCTCCAACGATGTTTTCAAAAGGAATTGCCCGCCAAAGACCGCCACTGCTGTCTATGGTTAGCCACCGCCCTATTGAAAACCTCCAACGATGTTTTCAAAAGAAATTGCCCGCCAAAGACCGCCACTGCTGTCTATGGTTAGCCACCGCCCTATTGAAAACCTCCAACGATGTTTTCAAAAGAAATTGCCCGCCAAAGACCGCCACTGCTGTCTATGGTTAGCCACCGCCCTATTGAAAACCTCCAACGATGTTTTCAAAAGGAATTGCCCGCCAAAGACCGCCACTGCTGTCTATGGTTAGCCACCGCCCTATTGAAAACCTCCAACGATGTTTTCAAAAGAAATTGCCCGCCAAAGACCGCCACTGCTGTCTATGGTTAGCCACCGCCCTATTGAAAACCTCCAACGATGTTTTCAAAAGGAATTGCCCGCCAAAGACCGCCACTGCTGTCTATGGTTACCCACCGCCCTATTGAAAACCTCCAACGATGTTTTCAGTAGAAGTTGCCCGCCAAAGACCGCCACTGCTGTCTATGGTTACCCACCGCCCTAATGAAAACCTCCAACAATGTTTTCAAAAGGAATTGCCCGCCAAAGACCGCCACTGCTGTCTATGGTTAGCCACCGCCATAGTGAAGACCTCAACGATGCTCGCCTGAAAGAAACAATGAGTAGTAAAAACTTATAAATGTAAATTAAAGTGCTACAACAATCACTTCGAAGCTCCCCATGAACCTTAAACTGAAATCGGATTCGTTAGAAGTTGACCTCTTGGCACAGGATTACTTCCTCTTCCCCTTCATTTCGCCACCGAAAACTAGAAGAAAAGGGAAAAATATCAGTACGCATGAAATCAATTCATAAACAAAATGTTTAAAACTTACAAATACGTGTGAACAAACACATCCGCAGAGGAAGGCTCCCGAAACGAGTGAAAACGCAAAACGTATGAAAAGGATCAAACTTGTCCTGATTCGCGTTTGTAGACTTCCGGTAACACATAAAAAACAACAACACAAATTGCATAAAACATGTGAAAGCAGAAGGACTATGGAGAAGGAGAAAAACTTGCCGAGTTTTGTGTTTGTAGACTTCCGACAGGCAAATAAAAAACAACAACACAAGTTGCACACGTTTGAGACGTTCGTCAAGTCGACCTCATTTCTGCATTTCCGGTTCGTGACATCGTATGAACGTCGCATTACCCAGTTGTCCTCCCCCTTTCGCCACCTTCCACCCACTTTAGTCGATTAACGTTACCAAAGAACCTGCAACGAAACGTAAAGTAGAAAAAAGTAAATTCGAAATGTATACAAACGAATCAAAATCTAAACGACACGGGAAAGAAAATAAATATGGTTTACCTCGACTTCGCGAACACTCCGACTTACAAAAGTTGACTTTGGCTTCGCAGGCAATACTGGAGACACCGCTGAATGCGAAGAAAGTTCACCAAGGGACCAACCCGAAGCAACGGTCTATCGCTGCACTTTTTACTCTTGAAAACACTGGGATTGATTGGAAGGGGCATGAAGGAATCCCAAGGATCCGGTAAATGTTCCACAGACGAAACTTACATCCCTGCCTGGGCTGCGTTCTTCAGTAGAGGCTCCCCAAATCCGTTGACCACCCGTTCACCATAGAAAAGCTTCGTTGTTACCATTAAAGACCTAATGAATGGCAACAACAAAGACTTTTCGCCGCCCAGGAAATTAAAAGTTGCGGCAAAAGACCTAACCGGCCAACAACACTTTAACTCCTGGCATACCTGTTCCTTCTGGTTCTCCTGGTTCCCACAGAAGGTAAGTAGCTACCTCCAAGTAGCAGAATATCAGCTTAGCAGTTTAAAGTTGTATATTGTGTCGACTGCGATGGATGATGTAAGGCAGGGATGAAGTAGAGAGCACACTTAACACCAACACATTTTGTGTTTACTGGCGTAGGCCTGACCAGAGTTTTGCCGAACACCACACTTAACACTTTAAACGCGCACTTGAATTGACTCCAGGTTTTGGAAGATCCAATTCTTAATGTTTTCGAAGATAACGCTTAATCCGATTGTTAATGTTCAACATGCTTGGTAATGTTTAACTATAAACTCACTACTAGCTTTCACAAGGTCGCTGAGAAAACCAAGTCTGCACTGATTGCTTGCTAGGGAGCAACTGACGTTATAGGGGTTCTTCAGGGTGCACATCCGTTCAAAGGCAACAAACTTGTGGAGTCGTTCTCTTGAAACTATCCGGACACGGTTTGATGTTTATAAGAAAAACACATGCAGTGATACGCAGCTTCGGTTCGGGTTCGTCAATCCATGGTAGCGAATCAGAGAACGGCTTGCCAAACCGAAACTTCTGGCGAATTCTACTACGACGTGGGTTGAGGGCCAGAACCGAGACACTTCTTATGTCTTCGCTTTCTTCTAATGGACGGCGTTTAACAACATAAAGGCACAATGTCATTGAAATGTTGTTAAGTAATAACGCAGGGGATCCAATGGATAGCCTATTTGAATAAAAACAACAACACTAGTATAGAGAATTAAAAAAATTAGAACTCAAAACTTACTCCGCCTCTTCATCACCACACCCGCATAGAACGCCCTTTTCCTGCTGGCCCCACAATGCACCATCCTCCACAGGCCCCACAATGCACCCGAACCACACCCACCAAAACCCAGAGAAGCTCCGTTGCTACCGTTTAAGACTTAACACACTGAAAATGAACAGGCCTGCTCGCGGTATTTCTCAATACGGAATAGTAGCCAAACGGAGCTCTATATCAAACCTATTAGACAATGACAAGGCAGATATTAATAAAAAAAGATCTAGTTCATTCAAATTAAGAAATGGACCTTGCGTTATGAACACCAAAGATGAATCTGGTGAAACGGCTAACTGCGGCTCACAAGAATCCTCGTCTTCTTCTAAAGTGGACGGAGTTTAGCCTCACAAAGGCTCCAAATGAAGATAATCTTGGGTAGCAACGCAGGGAATCCGGTTGAGAAGCCTTTTTGAATTACAAATAAAACTATTAATATTCAATCAACAAAAAATTAGATAGAAACTTACTCCACTTCTTCAATCCACAGACGAACTCAACCCTGGCCTGCCTGACTTCCATCGCTATCCGAAATCCACCTAAACCACGCCCCCCAAAAAACCAGAGAAGCTCCGTTGCTACCATTAAAGACCTAACGAATCATGCAGCAACGGAAACTTTTCTGCCCCCCAGAAAGTTGGATTGCAGCAAATCTTTAAGCGATTTACCGCAGCCAAACCTCCTAGCATACCTTATGCCCTCTGGGTCTCCAGTTCCATCACAAGAAAGGGCGAATCCGAAATCCGAATCAAAGGCGACGTGATGAACTTCAACGGGATCAGCTACGTCGGCGTTGAAAGGCAAGGCAAGGGTTGAGGGAAGAGCTGATGATGACGATGATCTTCGGTATTGCAGCTGGAGGAATCGCCATTGATGCACGGATAATCTTCTTTAGGAATGCCTGCGCTACTAAATAGCGAGGAAAGAGCACTAGGGGCTCAAAAGTGGAAGCCTAGAGCAAAGAGGAATGAGAAAAACATGAATACATAAAAAAAAATTTCCACTACGGAACTCTTTTTGGAGCAAAATTATCAAGGGAACAACTTACCCAATGATAGGACCAGCTCACACAATGTTTCGATACAGAATGTTAGCGCAACAGACCTCCATCTCAAGCTTACAATAGCCTATGATCAAGGGGATGTTAATTATCGAAAATTAGTTCATTTAATTTGAAAATAGTTTACCTTCAGTTATGAACGCCATGGACGAAACTGGTGAATTTGACAACTGCGGCTCATAAGAATCTAGAAGTGTCCTCTTTAGCTTAATTTTGGCTCTGAGAATTCTAGAACAAAAGAGACAAGCATCAGTATTATGTAAGTAACACAAAGCACAGTACTAACTTGCACGCGGAGTTCAAGTTCCAGACGATTGCGACGTTGCCCAAGTCGACTTATTTACATCTTCCTTTTCCCTTCGAGACATTGGACGAGTACGAGAATCTTGAAAACATCGCGGAACTGTAGGAAGTTTCCGTCTGAAGCACATAAGAGCCTAGTACCAAGCAAATATTAATTTTTAAAAAATCGAGTTCATTCCAATGACAAGGCAAATACACCAAGGAGTCCCACGACCACTCGGAAGAAAAAACGAAAATAAACGAGAATAGAATTGCAATAAAGATGACACTTTCTCTTCCGGGCGCTTTCTCAGAAATGGGCAAGAAAATACCATCACTGGGATTAAAACTAACTCAAAAATGACTCAAATGCGGCAAGTTTGACCGAAATAAAACACTTCTGGCCAAGAACTGTTTCATTCTTCCAAACCCAAAAGCTTCACGTGGCTAGCATTAGCGAAGCTTTCTCTGCACAAACTCAAGAAACTACCAAACATTTTTTAAAAAAAAAAGTTTGAATTGCCCAACAAAGAAGAACGCAGACGAAAGCAGAGAGTAACACACGAAATGTACTTCCCTTTTTGAAAAGACTCAAATGTATCCATTTTCGCCGGCTGGAGACACAGCAAGTGTGGGAAAGACGGAGATTTTGCCCAAAGTCGACCAGGTGCAGGTTCTGCTCCCCTTTTGCTTAGCTTTCCTACGACCAGTAACCTTCCGAGACTTCGCCCTCCCGTTTCTCGCGGTCTCGCCAACGTCCTAGGAAAAAAGAACAAGAATAAAAACTCTAAAATAAAAACTCTAAAACTGAGCTATTCTAAAAACTTTCAAAGCAATCCATCTTCTATGGCCATGTTAACCAACATGTTCAAACATAAAATGGACTCGATTAGGGAAAGAAACCAGAAAGCCACTTTGGAAAAAATTCAAACAAGTTCTTACTTCGACTGAGCGAACACGTGGATGTCCCAAAAAAACAGCAACAATCTTGCAAACACGGCAAAATCCCAGCCGGAGCGCTAAGGGACCCAAACGGAGTGGAAGCCTGTAAACGAGATGGAAGTTAGTTACTAACAATGTTACCAATATCTAAAATCAATAGAACAGAATGTACTCAGCCAGAAATGTCCACAGACGAAACTTTTCCCCCCTGCCTGGTGGCGTCTTCGCGTTCTTCGATCAGTCGAGGCTTCCACCACCCGTTTGACCCCTGACCCCAGAAAAGTTTTCGCTGTTTTTGCCATTTAAGACCTATTGTATGGCACAGCGAAGACTTTTCTGCCCCCCAGGAAGTTAAAATGTTGCAGCTAAAGACCTAACCGACCACAACACTTTTGAACCCCTGGCATACCTTTTCTTCTGGTTCTCCTGGCAGCTCCCACAGAAGATGAAATAATAGCTGTCTCCACGCATCCTCAGTTTAGCAGACAAACAAGTTGCGGTTCTCTTTTTCTTCTCCAAAAGGATGGCAAAGGGCAGGGGGATAAAGTTGGCTGAGTGGAACGGGAGGAGGGAAAGGACCACACACTTAACACGTTATAACAGTATAACTGTTTGTGAAATTTGTCACCACCTAATAAATAGAAAAGGGACAACTCTTAGTAATACTGTTCATCTTTAAACACAACTTAACACAGTTTCACGCTTTGACAAGTTGAATTTGTGTCTCGAAAAAAGTACGTCATCCCACTCGACAGGACAAATAAAAATGGCGGACAGGGCGGGGACAAAAACGTTCGCTGGAGCTTTGGCCGGGAGCGGCCATGGCGGCCATGAGGGAATTTTTAATATTAAGTTTTTAGCCGGAAAATTGATAAATTTGTTTGCGTTGATAATTTTTTAAATCCAAAAACGGGATTACACTCCGGGGGTGTATCTTTGTTGTTAGTCATGAGGATTGAGGAATTAAGAGAAATCTGGAAATTGCTCAAATCGGATTTTGAACAATTTCGTGAAAAAATAGGATAAACAAAATTTTCACCTAACTAGAGGAAACTGGAGGCAGAATATGGTAACTTCCTAGTAGTTGTTAATTGAATTAATGGCAATATGTAGCCAATGGGAGCGAATAAACTTGCAAACGTTCGAAAAATTGTTCGAAACCTACTGACGCTTACCCCTGGGAATAATGACGAACATTATCAAAATTGTTACTTTTAGTTAACGAAATGTGATAATATGCAAGCTGATTGCATAACACTTAGGTCTGTTTGCCTTTTAGTTTGATAAAAGTCGGATGGGATTCGAAAAAAGTTGAATAAAACGGGAGCAAATTACCTGACGTGGAGTCGGCTTGGCGTCTGTTCACAAAATGGCTGACGGGATTAATTCCGTCTGCTATTCAAAGTGGCGGCGAGTGCCTACAGAGGGCTGTATCCATTTCGCCAGAGGCAATGGCAACGTTAGCAACGAGCAACGTGATTGGGCACTGCGTTGGGTATTTTTTTTTTTAAATTCCGGCATTCTGTGCTCTGACATTCTGCGTTCTAGCAATCCTATTCCCCCCAAAAAACCAAAAAACCAAATTAAGGAAAATGGCAAGGAATAACTGTACACAACAAATAACTGCACAAATAACAAGTAACTGTACACAACAAATGAATAGGAACGAAAATTGTGGAAAGTCCACGTCTCCTAGCCACACTTGGGGATTAAGCAAGAAAGCTTACAATTGCTTACGACGATGTATGAATGGAGAAATATAAACATTCGTTTACATGTATAAATAACTAACTAATAAGCCGAATTCATAAGAACGAAAGCTGCAACGTAAAGAGGACGGACCTATTCTATTCCTTTTATTATTACTGATCTATTTCATTAAATTAAACTGTTAAATACATTTTAAAATATCGTTCCTTAATCTCATACATAACTCTCCCACGTGGAGAGTTAGGTTATTTGAGTTTAGTCTAGTTAGGTTGTTTTCACTCAGCTTCATTTGAATAACAGGCGAAGAAATAACAGGATGTCTCTCCTAAAAAATTCAAATGATAATTACCAACTGGAGCAGGCAAAAGGTGAAAAAGTATAACCCAGCGACATCATGTTTGAGCTTGTCCAACCCAAATTTCACAAAATCGTCCGTTTTAGACGTAAAAAAAGGCGTACACGCCCAAACGTTTGAACGAAACTTCGCACTGAAAACACGCACAAAATCCACAAATGAAGCTAAATGAATGCTTATAAATTAACAGGAATGTTTTTCGTAACTGCAGACAAATTAAGTTACGTAAATTCAGCTAAAAACACAACTATTCTATATATAAAGTTATGCGTAACAATAGTTTATGTCTGAACATGTAACTTGTTCGACTTTGCGAGCGCGACTGAGGCTGCAAGTTGGACAAAGCGCCGGTTGCGGCCGTTAGCGTAACGAGCTATTGAATTTGAATAGCGTAACGCGCGCTATTCAAATTCGATGGAATTGTCTAAAACACATTTTTCTTAGGATTAACTTTTTGAAGGGGACCCCCTTGATACAGCATTGTTCCTTATGGAAAAAGCCCAGAAAACGCTTTCCCCGATCGAAAAGAGGCCACGCCCCTTTTTGACCAATCCACCAATAGGGAATCGTCTTTTTTGGAGGCCACACCCCTTTTTTTAGCGGATTTTGCGAAAAAATTCCCACATTTGCAGTTTTATTCATAAAATTACAAACCGTACAACGAAAAAGGACATTTTCGGAAACTAGATTCTACGGGGAACATTTGTGGGTACAAGAAACAAGGTATTCCGGCGTGGGGGGGGAGAGCCAACAACTCATTTGTATCGTTTCAGAATCCAATTTAGAATCGTACTAGGTTCGAAACGCGAACCGTCAGTGGCGAAACAACCTAAGGGCAATGGAAGGGGTACCAATGGGAACCGCGAATTACGAATTTTCAAAAACCTAACACTGTTTGCAGCAGAAACGGGAAAGCACGTGTTTTTGTTTAGTTCTCGTGTACTTTTTTCCTATTTACTTCAATAAATAATTAAAAACCATGAGGGAAACTATAACCTCAAACGTGGAAAAGAGTTTTGTCACCCTCGCTGTGAATGAAGAGAAAGTAAACCGACCATCCTTGTATCTAAAAAACTGTTAATTTTAATAAAAAAAAAACATTTTTGTGTATATCTAGAGAGTCGATGGTAGAGGTGCCTTTGATTTCCGTAAGTTTGAACTTACTTTTGGGACGCAATGGGGATCCTGCCAAGTATTATTAGGCCAAACGCGGTACCTCTAATTAACCTAATCAAATTAATAAAAAAATAAATTACTTTTTGTCTTTAAAACTTGTTTTTAGAGTGTTTGCACAAGTGTCTTGCCAAATAGAAGAACCAAAAGACACTCGGCCTAATGAAGGCATGCTATTCGTCAATGTAGAAATGTCTCCTATGGCTGCTTCTTATTTCGAACCTGGACGAAACTTGTCTCAGTCGGTAGAAACCAACAGATTAGTAGAACGGTGCCTCAAAGACTCTCGGTGCATAGATCTCGAGTCCTTGTGCATAGTCGTAGAAGAGAAGGTAACTTAATCTCTTTATTGCCTTAAAGTACTTGAGCTTTTTTCAGCAATTTTCTTCATTTTTTATTCAAAAAAGGCGTTAAAATGGAATATTTTGTGGGGATTTTCAGGCTTGGACCATCCGAGTAGACATCCACGTGCTTAACCATGACGGAAACTTGGCAGACGCAGCATGTTTGGCTGGATTAGCTAGTTTAATGCACTTTAAACGCCCAGAAATTACTTTGAATGGCAAAGAAGTGACTGTTCATCCTGTTAACCAACGAGATCCGGTTCCCTTAACGATCTTACATTATCCTCTTTGCTTGTCTTTTGCCTTTTTCATGGCTGGGTAAGATAAAAAAAACGTTAATAAAAAATAGTTAAATACGTAGAAAATTTTGTAATTTTTTCTTTTCATTTGTTTTTTTTAAGATCTCGTTTGGTTTTGGATCCTACTGAACTTGAAGAACGAGTCATGGATGGGAGAATAGTACTGGGTATAAACCCTTACCGGGAGCTTTGTACCTTGCAATTAGTGGGCAAAACGTCTGTAACGACGGAGCAAATCCTTAAATGCGGAAATATTGCTGCGAATACGTGCAAACAATTAGTCCAAGATGTTAAAGATGCTTTAGCGGCCGATTCTGCTGCAAGGTATGAACCATTGCACAACTTTTTAGGCTTTTTAATTTTTAAAAATTAAAATGAAGCATTAGTTTAGTGATTCGTTTAGATAGTACTCAAATTTGAACGTTTTTGAAGGTTAAATGGACCTATTTTGGGTTTAGCAGCTGCTTTTACTGGCGACCGAATCACTTCAGCTCACCAAGCAGAAACTTTGCTGGGTTTACACCAAATCCAAGACTCGGATGAGATTCCTACAGTCGCAAACAAACCTGATGATGTCATTGAAGAGATTCCTAAGCAAAACAAGGCTGAAAATCCGGTTCCAGAGAATAAAGAGTCTCCCTGGATCACTATTAACGAAGATTCTGACGAAGAAGAAGTTAAAATTGTTGAGAAGGAAAAGCAGCCTGCGACAACCATAGGTAGTTAACTTATTTTTAACAAACCATAATTATAGTAAACTAATAATCCTAAAAATCTTAAATTAATTTTCAAAATTTTTTTAATTTAGTTTACTGAAAAGACTAGCGTGTCTTTTCAGTAAATACTAATTTATTATTTACTGAAAAGACTAGTGAGTCTTTCAGTAAGTACTAAATTCAGTAAATAAGGCCAATTAAACCCTAAAAACAAAAAAGGAAGGAAAAAATAGAATTTCTAAAAAATATTTAATTAATAGAAAAGAGAAATAGAAATAATTTTTTTAATGCGCTTTACATTACTGTGCAGAAATCAATGACGACAGTGAAGAAGAAGTCACGCTTGTCGTGTCAGCCAAGGATCTGGGTGTGGGGAAATCCAAGTCACAAAAGTACAATTCTAAAATACATTATTTTATCGTAAAAACCCCTTCAGAATCAAATGAACCATTTTGCCCCTTTTTTTGCAGAAGAAAGGCCAGAAATTAGAAGTTTAAGCGGCGTTTTTCAACATGGTCATCTTCAAAACCCAGCCCCATTCGGAAACCATATCTGCCCTTGGAGGCAGTGCAATCTGAAGTGTAGTCACTCCTTGACTCCACTATGAAAAGAAAAACGAGAAAAAAAAAAACGAAAGAAAATACAAGATTAATATTCTAAACCAAAATTCCGATATTTTCTGTCCTAATTTAAGGAAAACTTACTTCCAGGGTGTACTTATAACCCAAAAGCGTTATCACAGTAGAAGTTGATGCTCTAGGACGGACTAGCTTTAATTTCCCTGCCGATGACCAGTCAAAGAAGATTGCGTAGACATCAACATTGCCATCACTATTCTTCTTGGATGTATACCTTTCAATAAAGGCATTAACATAACAATTAATTGCATAAATAATATAACTTTATTAATATTGTTATTATTATTATTATTGTTCCATATTATTGGTATTTATTATTATGTAATGGTATTATTATTGTTAAATAGTAATTAATCATTTGATATAAAGAAATACTGACAATAATATACTATCATCCTTTCTTTCTTCTTTTCAGTGCAATCATGAAAGCAATAATAACTTAATAATAATAATAATAACAAATAGCAATAACATAATAATAACAATAATAATAACAAATAACATATCATCAAAAAAAATTTATCAAAAATGACACAAAATGACATAAATTATCAAATATGTATAAATATAAATAATAAAATATATAAAATAAAAAATAAAAATAATAATAAAATAAATAATAAATATATAATAATATATTTAATAAATATATACTAAATAATAATAAATATATAATAAATAAATAATAAAATAAACAAAAAAAATATAAATTATAAAAATCAAATATAAATAATAAATGACATAAATTATCAAAAATGACACAAAATTTCATAAATAAATACCAGAGTCTGGGAATTAAAGTTTCCTCCTGATGAATCCAAGGTTTGGTGCTATAAATGCTTTCGCCATTTATACTGAGCCAATCACCCACTTGTCTTAAACGTTCTTCGAAAATGGGATGGATTATTCCATCTGCACTAGGTCCCACATTCATCAGTAGATTTCCTACGACGAAATTAAAAAAGTAAAATAAAAAATGAATGTTTATGGGTAAAGATGGCAAGAAAAGACGTCAATCTTAACCTCCAAAGCTGACTGTTTTGGCTAACGTGGCAATTAAATCTTCAGCCGAGAGGAAATCCTCCAAACGCGCATTACGCCGGTAAGCCCATGCTTTTTTGTCAATTGTCATGGCGTTTTCCCATTTCTTGGTAGGCAGAATATCTGTAAAGTAGAAATACTGATTAGACTATTAGCTTTAAACACAATTTTTACTTATCTTCAAAAGAATAATATAAATAAAGGTTAGGATACATAAAGGCTAAATAATTCTAATGAAGAAAGACAGAAAAAAACTTGAACTAAACCTGGAATGAATCGATCAGAGCATGTTAAGTAATCTCCATGCTTGCAAAGGACTTCCTTTCCCCAACGGTCATTAACTACAACGGAATCTTTAACAGGACTGTCGTTGTACAACCACGCCAGAAAGTTGGTAGTATTCCAGTACTTTTGAGAAGCTTCCCAATCTCCGTCAGACCAAATGACGTCAGGTTTATACGAATTGACCTTAAAAAACCATGTAAAATGAGTTAAAACTGAAGGAATTAGATGATATAAAGGTTGAATACTAGTTCATAAAGTTCTGGCATCGTTTTTAGCCGCACGAAATCTTGCTGGGTGAAATTACTGGCTTTGTCTTGCAGATACAAGGGGTGATACCATTCATAAAGCGAGTGGTACAGGCCAAATCGAATATCCGTCTTGTTCCTAACTGCTTTAGCCAGATCTCCTACACAAAAAGATGAATAAAGATGAATAAAGGTAAATTAAAGATGAATACAGATGAATTTGAAGTTAATACATTAGTTTACAAGGTATACTAACCAACAAGATCTCTTTTAGGACCCACGTCCATCGAATTCCAATTAAAAGAGTATTTAGACGGCCAGAGTGTGAAACCTTCATGGTGTTTGCTTGTTAGAACCACGTATCTAGATTAACAGACTCTAAATTAGGATAAATTCGATCCCTTAAAGACTTTTTGGGCTTAACACTTTGCTCCAGAAGCTTTAAAAACATCGGCCCAATGATCAGGATCAAAGAATTCGGCTTGGAAACTACTGGCAAAGTCGGCGTAGGCGAAATTGGGAGGATAGTTATTTTTCATAAACTCCACGTACAATGGATCCTTGTCTGAAACGCAAATAAAGCAAGAGTTACTACAAATATTAACGTATTTTTTCACCAACTAGTTAAAACCTTTCAATTTAAAATTTCTGAAGCTGTTAATGATAACTACTCCGGATTCTAGAAGCAAATTCTAGCTGCAAATAATAATAAATATTGTCACTAGAAGCAAAGTTATGCTGTTAACGAACTTGTTGATTCGAATTATTAACTAAGCTTGTTAATGAACTTACTCTGCCAATTATACCAAAACCATTCCCCAAAAGAAGGCACAGAAAAGACGCCCCAATGTAAAAAGATACCGAATTTCACTTCATCATACCAAACTGGTAAAGGTCTTTGGTCTAAACTCTCCCAATCTGGAGTATATCGTTCATCGTCCCTAAGAAAGAAAAATAAAATATTATTATAAACAAATAACGGAATTATTTAGTTTTACGAATCAATAAGCTACGGAAATATTTGAATTTAATAGTAAAATAAATCACTGCATGAATCGTAAAAAGATTTATTGTATTATTCTTTGACATTAGTACTTACTTTTCAAATGAATGGAATAAAGCATTATCAAGCTCGATATCCTGCTTACATTCCCCTCTTCCTGCGCATAGCAATAACACTGTGACGCTCCACAACACCCACAATTTCATGCTTACACAATAAAAACTTGTTTTCTTCTAATAAATCAACGTCGTTTCCTCCCCTTTACATCTATAAGTACTTGAAAAAGAACGAGGATAAGACTAAAAGGCGATAACACTGAGAACAAGACACGAAATCTTGTTTGTTACACGTTTTCCACCTAACAGTAACAAACACGGTCGTGTCGAAGCATAGAGAAGATACCCGTCCAATCAGAGAGCGAATTCACTAAGCAAGTCCTTCCCCCCAACGCTTTCGCTAACGGTTACCTTTAGCGGTTAAGAATGAATTTTTCCAACCATGAAATCTCTCCCTTAGCATTACGTACAACTTTTACCTGCCATTTCTTAGCAACTTGTTCTTCTCTTCACGAGTTTCTTAATGTTTACTTTCTTATATGGAATTCATATACATATGGAATACATATGGAATTCATTTGTTAATAAGAAAGTCAAAATGATATTAAAATGAGTTAAAGTTAGAAAGACCCTCGGGCTTTAAGAAAATATGCAGCAGTACCATCTGTTGGCGAACATAATATTACTCGTCGTTTGAATGCCATCTATCGGAAGTTTTAAAGAACCAAAGATCCAAAACGTCCACATGTGTCGCTTTTACCCAAAGTCGACTGTTCCTCTCGTTGGAATGAGGGGGGGCCACCCAATGGAAACCCACTGGCAGGATAACTAAGGCGGGGTCGAGAAAGCTTGTCTCAATTTGTAACAGATTCCTTTTCCTCCTCCCTCCCCCTCCTTGCTCCTCTCATCTGCATCTGCATCTCTCGCACTTCACATGAGTAGTCCAAGTCATTCTAACACCCAGCGACTCGCACTCTTTTACTCCTGGCAAGTCCCAAGACCAGTGGCCAGTCCGCCAAAAGATTCCTGCTGGTAACTGTAACGTCCTTGTGTCTGAATCAAAGTGCAGTCAAGAAAGCCTCCGTAAAAACGCATTCCCCTTGCCCAATGCTTCAAAACGAAACTCGACCCAGATCAGTGATGACTGATCGACGGAGTTGCCGGTACGACCAGGAGAATTACGGCGCTCACTGGAGTAATTTCTCCACCAACCACAACAGCAATAACAACTACGGATCTTCAGGGAGTAGTGACGATTCCTCAGCGTACCATACCTTGGTCCTGAATCCAGCCGCCGACCACGAGCGATTCGGGGTTGCTCGACCGTTTCCGCATTGCAATCCTCACTACTTTGAGAAAAGTGCGAGTCCTGTAGTGAAACCCGATCCGGACGCCTTCAAAAGTGCCAATCGTGGTCTGTGCCTGACGAATCCGGTCAGCGGTACCGGAATCATCGACATGCGAGTGTCCTCCACGACGCAACTCGTCCAAGAAGAGGACGTTGACTATAGTTACGATTCGGGCCGATTCAACGACTCGGATTCTTTAGGGTCGGATTCGGACGACTCGTCCGGCCATCACGTCTTAGAACCGGCGCCGATGTCAATGGGACACCCTGACTCGAATCATGGTGATCGACATACTAGTAACGGAGGCCGGAGGTGTTTGTTGTGGGCCTGCAAAGCGTGCAAGAAGAAGACGGTGACGGTAGATCGGCGGAAAGCGGCGACCATGAGAGAACGCCGTCGCCTACGCAAGGTAAATAACTGTCTTTCCTTTTTGAACCGATGCAAAGTGTTTCAAGCATTCAGGCGTCATCTTCCCAAACAAGGACGTTAGCTCAACACATCTTTGATCTTTGATTCTAACTTCCGCTCTACTCCCTTCTTTCGCCTTAATCTACACGAGTGTGAATCGTCTAACGGCTCACGAGTTTAACTGTATAAGAATCTACTCAATCTCCGATTCTGATGGTAATTCCTAAGTGTCTAATTCTGATTCCGGGATCTTTGATTCGGCAAGAAAGCTCAGGAAATCAAGGTCAAGATCAAGGTTCGTCTTAGGTAATAGAATGGATTCAAAACGTTCGAATGTTTAAACTACTCAAGTCTCCGATTCTGATAGTAATTCTGTATAAGAAACTACTGAAGTCTCCGATTCTGACGGTAATTCCTAATTGTCTAATTCTGATTCCGGGATCTTTGATTCGGCAAGAAAGCTCCGGGAATCAACGTTCGTCTTAGAATGGATTCAAAACGTTCGTAATAGAATGGATTCAAAACGTTCGAATGTTTTCCCAGGGAGAATCTTTGATTTCCTTGAACTCATTGATGGCTAAAACACTAATTTATCGAGCTTCTTAATGAATTAATGTATTAAAATCGCGTTTAAGGAAATTTACTGAATTTTTAACTCGATATCAACTTAAGTGAATCTTTTCCAATGGAGAATCTTTGAATTCCTTGAACTCCTTGATGGCTAAAACACTAATTTATCGAACTTCTTAATGAACTAATGTATTAAAATCGTGTTTAAGGAAATTTACTGAATTTTTAACTCGATATCAACTTAAGTGAATGTTTTCCCAGGGAGAATCTTTGATTTCCTTGAACTCCTTGATGGCTAAAACACTAATTTATCGAACTTCTTAACGAATTAATGTATTAAAATCGTGTTTATGGATATTTAATGAATTTTAACTCGATTTCAACTGAAGTGAATGTTTGACGTTAAATCTTTCAAGCGAATCTTAACCGATTTCAACGATCCACCGCGTTGTACTTCTATTTACGCTCATTAAAGACAGTTTTTCTCCAGTTTCTCCAGTTTTTCTCGTCTTTTTCCAACTTAGAAGCTTGGATTTAGATGTGTTTAAGCTTTCAATGATGCGTCAAAAGAGCACAGTGTGTTTTGTGTATGTTTTAAATGAGGGATAGAAACTTAGCGGTGTGAAGTAAACGGCAAGGCCCAAAGCAGGCAAAGCGGAGACAACAAGTAGCGACGGGTGAACACTAGTTGGGGTGTTATATGCGCATGGCGATGCATGAGGCCATGAAATTTGATGCTCTGCTATGGGTCATTCTCATTCTTGCCTTTGAGATAAGCCAAAGGGTGCCTTGTAAAAGAAACTGTGAAGACACTGCTGTGAAGCGGAAACCCCGGCCAAAAAAATCTTCAACCTGTTCTCCGGATTTTGTTAAAAACTTTCATCTTTCATCCTTAACCATCTAACTCTAATCCTTTCCAACTTCTTTAATCTTCTTCCGTGTAATTTCGTAACCTAATCAATATAATAATTTCAATATAATAATATAATCTAATAATAATAGTATAATATAATATAATAATATATAATATATAATATAATATAATATAATCGTCTAACTATAATCTTTTCATCTAACTCTAATCTTTTCTAACTTGTTTAATCTTCTTCCGTGTAATTTCGCAACCTAATCAATATAATAATTTCAATATAATAATATAATATATAATATAATAATAATATATTAATAATAATAATATAATATAATAATAATAATATAATAATAATTTCGTAACCATTGTTTGACGAACGAGAAGGTTTCCTTTACTTCTTTTGTCTAATGGGTCTGAATTGACTGATTTTGAAAGTTCAAATTTCGCTGCAATTTGAGGAATTGGATGATTTCGTGTTGAAATCTTAAGGCAATGGGACACAATTCGGTGCATGAGATGATGGATTCCATGTAGTCTAATTTTTGGAACATTTTAAAAGGTAAATGAAGCGTTTGAACAACTAAAGAAGCGAACTTGCAACAATCCGGGTCAGCGTTTACCCAAAGTGGAGATTCTCCGGAGTGCGATTGAATACATTGAATCCTTGGAAGATTTACTAGCCGAATCACGCGACCCTAATGATCCTGTCCTGGAATGTCGGAGATTGAACGGCTCAACTACTTCAGGATTATACGTAAACGGCTTCTGCTTTTAGAAACTTGGTTTTTTAAGATTATTTTTTTAAGTGGCCTTTTTGGCGTCTTTTCGCCATCACTTCATTCACACGTCATATCAATTCAAACTTCTATGACAACTTGAAAAGACATGTTTATAGTCCAAGATAAACGCTTATAAACTAGATGTTAGACGACTGGAAAAAAAATCCACGCGCTAACTTTCCCATAACGCAACGATAACCTTATGTCTCATCATCAAAGCAAGGGCAACTCCTCAAAAAAAAAAAAAAAAAAAAAAAAAAAAAAAAAAAAAAATTAATTAAAAATACTCAAATATCTCTACCATATGTTTCCCGACCTCAAATTTTTTTTTTTCAAAAAGGGTTAATAAAAAGTGAATCTAATTGAGAGACTATTTTGAGGCAAGGATTACCATTTGAAATCCAAAGTAGAATTCTAAATAATTAAAAAAAAAATCATAAATAATGTAAAGATAAAATACTTAATAATTGTAATGAATCATGCTAATTTTGTCGCTTATTGTAGGTTTCAAACAGTCCTGCAGTATACTACCATAACCGCCTTTCGCAGTACAACGAATGTCTGGCGAATTACACGCCATTGAACGGTAAGTTGAAAATGTTAAAATATCTTCCGAATTTATTTTAACAATTTAGTTCGTTTTCAATTTCGTCTCAAAACTGGCCTACAACTTTTTCTTTCCTTTTCAAAGCTCGAGCCAAACTCAACACGGTTTTCAACTCTCACGAGCTCTTCATTTGCTCCTCGCTCTTTATTTTCTATCTTTCATGTCACTCATCTCTATCCAAACCTACGTCATAACTGCCTTTAACTGCAAAAAAAAAAAAAGGCCTTTTCAAAGAATCTAACCTAACTTGAAATCTAATTTATTCCTATTAATTTTTTTAAAATTTATATTCATATTAATTTATTCCTATTAAATCGAGCGATTTTCTGTCATTTTTAGGTATATTAAAGAGTCTAGATTTTAATATACCTAGATTCTCTAAATATATTAAAGTATAGTCTAGTAATTTTCCAAGTCATTTTTAAGAATTTCTATTTTTTTAAAAAAAAAATTTGTGAAAAAATTCGTTCACTTTGAATTTCTTCTGTTTCCTTCCGCTCCACAAATCTGCGCATTTCAATGTTTCAATGGGTGTTGATGGGTGCAAGGGCGCAGACGGACGTCTTGTTTCAAGTCCCTGAACTTTAGAAAAGCGTCTTTTCCTTTTTTTTTTTTTTTTTTTTGTTCTTCATTTTTATTCTTTCCGCTTTCCTTTTTTTGTTCTAAGGCTCTAATACTTACTGGGAAAACAAAAAGAATTTAGGAAAAGATAAGTCTAGGGAGTCCAGCTCATTTCATAACGACGCTATTAGCACGGTCATATTTTTTTTTTTATTGCCTTCGAAGACCATACGACTTGCAACACAAGCAGTGTGGGAGGTACTATAGTGTAGGATTTGGGGGGAAGAATGGGGGGGACCTCTAATTTGTCTTCGGTGTGAGCGTAATTAGCCGAGGAGCCGAAGCATGTCTCTCTCCGTCTTCTTTTCTCTGTGAGTATCTAGCTAAAAGTGTCAAAGAATGTTACTATCCGGTAGGCGAGAAGAGGGGGGGGGGGGAGGAACAAGGAAAAAGAACAAAGGGAATGCCTATATGGAACCATTCCTAACTAACACGCTTGTCTTGGTTGTCTTCAACGTAGTTCATTATGGAAACAAACAGTAGGTGCACTTAACTTTTGCTCTTTTCCAAATGGTTCAGGAACATTAATGTTTGTAAGTTTTTCTTTCTAGCTTGTTTGAGCTAGCAAACTGTCGTCACAAACCGTTTTGATACTCCAAAATTCTAATTGCAGTCTTTCCGAAACTTGTAATCCCAAATCTTAGCTAATTTTCTCCCAAAACGCTTTAATTCGGCGGAAATTACAAGTAATACTATTGGCTAATGATTCAGAATTATAATTGAAACTGTTATATTTGGAAAGCTAAGTAGCAAACATAAGTGCAACGGGAAATGTGAGTTTCGTTGGGGAAACTAGTTTAGCCCTCAATTGGAGTACTTTCCCACCCCTTCAAATAAACCATCGACAGAACTGATAAGACCAAGCCGGTTTTGCGCTAACAAGTCCGGCGAAAGGGTCGGTTCACACTTCTTTTTCATTCTTGCATCATGGCACCAAATGGAAAAAAACAAGGCCGGAGCTATGCTAGGAGTCCCGGGTTGACTTTACGGAAAACACTGGCAACCTTTAAGTGGATTCATTATTCATTCTTGCTTTACCGTACACATTGGTAAAGGCAGGCCGAAGTAACGCTACGAGTCGCTGCTTAACTTTCAGGAAAACACCGGTAACCTTTAAGTGGATTCATTATTCATTCTTGCTTCACCGTACACACTGCTAAGGGTAGGCCGAAGTAACGCTACGAGTCGCGGCTTAACTTTTCAGAAAACACCGGTAACCTTTCAGATGATTCATTATTCATTCTTGCTTCACCGTGCACATTGGCAAGGGTAGGCCGAAGTAATGCTAGGAGTCGCCGCTTGACTTTACGGAAAACACTGGTACTTTCAGATGATTCATTATTCATTCTTGCTTCACCGTACACACTGCTAAGGGTAGGCCAAAGTAACGCTACGAGTCGCTGCTTAACTTTCAGGAAAACACCGGTAACCTTTCAGATGATTCATTATTCATTCTTGCTTCACCGTACACACTGCTAAGGTAGGCCGAAGTAACGCTACGAGTCGCGGCTTAACTTTTCAGAAAACACCGGTAACCTTTTGGATGATTCATTATTCATTCTTGCTTCACCGTACACATTGGTAAAGGCAGGCCGAAATAACGCTACGAGTCGCTGCTTAACTTTCCGGAAAACACCGGTAACCTTTCAGATGATTCATTATTCATAACTGCTTCACCGTACACACTGCTAAGGGTAGGCCGAAGTAACGCTACGAGTCGCTGCTTAACTTTCAGGAAAACACCGGTAACCTTTCAGATGATTCATTATTCATTCTTGCTTCACCGTACACACTGCTAAGGGTAGGCCGAAGTAACGCTACGAGTCGCAGCTTGACTTTTCGGAAAACGCCGATAGCTTTTTGACTTTAAGACATAAGAGTCTATACTTTCTTCCTTTTTTCTCACTCTTCCCACCCCCCTCCCCCCCAAAACAGCGTTTTTGGAGTGTGGTGAAGAGACCTGTTTCTCTCATGAATGGTTTTCGGTACGTGGCTGTTAAAATTTCCAAGTGTCAAGGGAAAAACGGAAAAGGAGGCTTTACAGTAACCGTGCATGTTCATCTATAGCTTGACCAGATGGAAAACAAGTCGGGGGGGGGGGGGGGCTAGCCTGTAGAAGAGGGAACACATTACTTGTCTGTGGCGGCGACGAAGGGGCACGTGACCTGTTGGGATATGTACTTTTGAGTGGTTAGTACGCACCCATTCAACTTGTCGTCGTAGGGAAACCCTTAAAACTTTCTGGACAGTTTCAAAAGTTCGTGTAAGTGTAAAGTACCGGAAGCTTCCGTAGAGACGGCTTTTGGGTGCCCCCGCAAGAAAAAAACATTGGCGCTAACCAAACCGCCGGTCAATAAATCGCCTGTATTGATAATTCTAAAGTGTTGTTAGAAACTTAACTTCCAACTCCTTTCACCTTGTCTTTTCCTCAGAACAGAAATATCCCTAAGAAACGAACCAATTTTTCCTTTCAGAATCTAATAGAGAAAAAGACATGGAACGGATATTAAAAAAAAGCAAAAGAAAAAAGACGGAGAAAGCAAAAGAAAAGAACATGTTGCTTAATACCAGAAAACTATTTCTCGCCCTTTTGCTGAGGAAATAGATCCTAAAAGCTATACTCAATTGCTCTACTCGAAGTCACCGCTCTTAGCCAAAATCAACAATCTGGAGCTGATTTATAGCACCGAAAACCCTGCAAAAAAAAAAAAAAAAGAAAAAGTTTTCTTTTCTCAGCGGGAGAACTTCTAAATACGACGTATCTGGATGTTTTCCTCTTAAAATAATAATTAAAAGACTTAAGTTGTAACACTCACCACTACTTATATACTGCCTCCCTTTCGTAAATACTTCCAACTTTTTTTTTTTTTTTTTTTTTTTTTTTTTTTTTACAAAATCTCTTGTAATGTAATGTAATGTAATTTGATAATAGTAATGTCGTAATGTAATGACGGTAATGTAGTTAGGACGTACAAGAAAATGACGACAGTTTAACTTTTCTTATTTGCATTCAACTAACTTGAGAAATGCCAATTAAGTTTCCGCGAATGCGAAAAAGGCAAAATTTCCAATTTGGAAACGGCCAACTCCTAGATATTATTTCACTCTATTTTTAAGAAAAATTTTCACGCGATTTGAATACGTGGTTACATAGTTATCTTGCTCGACGTTTTATGCGCAGAAGCTCATGCGCGTGCATCCACATCCACACAATGCACTCCAACGCCACCTTGTGCTAGCTAGGGTGCAACAAATTCGAACTCCTCCACAGAATTCCATTTACTTTTCCATTTCTATTTACTTTTAAAACTATATTGATTTTTTATTTCTAGTTATTTAAAATTTTAATGAAATCCTAACTATCCAATGAAAGATTCTAAAATTTTCGTTTCCATTTTTTTTTTACAGGTTGTGACGCCTCAGCACCAGCCGGAGCTTCCAGTTTGGACCGCCTTAGTTTAATTGTGGAAAGTTTGAGTACTTCTTCCCCTAATTGGACCACCTCAAGCTGAATGGCCCTGTCTTTTTGATTCTACTTGAAAATGGAAAAATGAATTTCTAAAAAATGAAATGAAGATGTTGTTTATATTTGGTTGCCCCACTCTCTTTAACTATTTGCCCCACCTCCTCCTCCCGCCATTGTTGCTGCAATGCATAAATAAATAAATAAATAAACAAATAAATAAATAAAATAAACTCAAAAGCTCTTCCACTTTGCTCGCACAAGTACACAGGAATCTAGCAGTTACAGAAATATAAACTTCTGCAGCAAAAGGGATGTACCAAAGGATCGTAAAATGTTTACCCCGCATGCCCCCGCAGAAATCATCTTGGCTCCTGGTTTCAAATCCCCCAAACCCATAAGTAACTGAAAGTAGAGTTAATCCTATGCTTCCGCGCTGCTGGCATGAACAAGCAAAGCAAAGTTTAAGGCACGACATCAAAAAAACGAGGGTCAAACTTCCCACCCCCCAAAAAAAGCCCCCAAAAAAAGGTGGCTCAGCTGTTGGTGACATGTCTGCTGCATAGAAGCTGCAAGCATCGGTAAAGACGCTTTTCACCCCGAAATAAAAAATTCCAACAAAAATAAAACCTCAAGTCCCTTAAAAGCCAATTGGCAGGCATTTTCACCGGCCTTCGCTTCCACTTTGTGGTTCCTGTTCGAAGAAGTGTAGCCAAGAAAGTGTAGAGAATTCTAAACAAGCGTCAGCTGCACGCCTCAATGGCAACGCACATAAAATCCGTCTGTGATACTATTCCTGTTCCTCTTTTGCTGCAGAAATTAGATCGCTTTGCCTCCGCAAGCTTGTCCCGGCTTCAACGTTTAATCCCGTGGGAAGCTCCCTCAAAGGGATTCGCCAGCATTGCTAAAAATGGCCAAAAGAAATAAAAATATAAAGTTAGGAACATCTTCCATACGGTGGGTCACTGTGTAATAGCCCTGAAAAGAGATTCCGAGTGAAGGAATGATGGATGACTGAATGTCTTTTGGAGCTTTGGCGCATTGGGGAAGATCGTAATGTGTGACAAGTTGACGAGAAAAAGGAAGAAATGTTCGTACGTTCACACGCTCGTTTCCCCTTCTTCTGGAGCGCTCTATAGTGTGTTAACCCCGTAACGTTATATAAAAGAACAAGAGCAACGACATATCAGTAACGCGCTTCTCATCCCAAGCCGAGAGTTCTCGTAATTACTCCTGTCACTGTCTTAAAGCCGAAGGTTTCTTCTAGGCAGCCTCAGCCAACCCCAGCAGGGGTTCACATTACTTACGAGCCACAAGAACCACCAAAGGCTCGCTTTGCACAATATCCACGATAAACCCCAACCGAACAAACATCCCCAAAGAGAGTTGACTATAGTAATAAAGATTCCTTAAACTAAATAACAATAAAAAAACACATTGCTCTTGAGCTCTTGATTCACTGTAGTCGCCATGACTCAAATTTGCTAGGATTACTAGTTAGTGATCAACCAAATTGTACGCAGGATCTCTTCTTACCTACATATAATTCCTTCAATCATTGGATAGTTGAATTCCCCGAATCATCGACCGGTTATGGTCATTGGATTCACGGAATCATCGACAGATTTAATGAATCATCCACATAGTCACCGAATCATCGATAGATCCACTGAATCATCGGAATCCAACCAAATTGTACGCAGAATCTCTTCTTACCTACATATAACTCCTTCAATCATTGGACAGTTGAATTCCCCGAATCATCGACCGGTTATGGGCATTGGATTCACGGAATCATCGACAGATTTCGTGAATCATCCACATAGTCACCGAAGCGTCGATAGATTCACTGAATCATCGATAGATCCAGTGAATCATCGGAATCCATAGATTCACCAAAGCTGCCATAGGTTCACTGAATCACCGACAGATTCAATAATCATCCATAGGTTCACTGAATCATGCATACATTTACTGAATCATCGACAGATTCTCTGAAACATCCGTAGACTCACGGATGTGTCACTGGATTCACGGAATCATCGACAGATTCAGTGAATCATCCACATAGTCACCGAAACGTCGATAGATCCATTGAATCATCGGAATCCATAGATTCACCAAAGCTGGCATAGGTTCACTGAATCACCAACAGATTCAATAATCATCAATAGGTTCACTGAATCATGAACACATTTACTGAAGCATCGACAGATTCTCTGAAACTTACGTAGACTCACTGAAGCATCGACAGATTCGCTGGATCATCGATATACTCGCTGACTCATTCACATATTAACTGAATCACTGAATCATCCACAAATCCGCTGAATGTGAATCAATTTGGCAAGATTGATTCTAATTCAGAAGATTTGATTCTAATCAAGAAGATTTGATTCTAATCAAGAAGTTTTGATTCTAATCAAGAAGTTTTGATTCTAATCAAGAAGATTTGATTCTAATCAAGAAGTTTTGATTCTAATCAAGAAGATTTGATTCTAATCAAGAAGATATGATTCTAATCAAGAAGATTTGATTCTAATCAAGAAGTTTTGATTCTAATCAAGAAGTTTTGATTCTAATCAAGAAGATTGATTCTAATCAAGAAGATTTGATTCTAATCAAGAAGAATTGATTCTAATCAAGAAGATTTGATTCTAATCAAGAAGTTTTGATTCTAATCAAGAAGATTTGATTCTAATCAAGAAGGTTTTATTCTAATCAAGAAGATTTGATTCTAATCAAGAAGTTTTGATTCTAATCAAGAAGATTTGATTCTAATCAAGAAGATTTGATTCTAATCAAGAAGGTTTGATTCTAATCAAGAAGATTTGATTCTAATCAAGAAGTTTTGATTCTAATCAAGAAGATTTGATTCTAATCAAGAAGATTTGATTCTAATCAAGAAGATTTGATTCTAATCAAGAAGGTTTGATTCTAATCAAGAAGATTTGATTCTAATCAAGAAGATTTGATTCTAATCAAGAAGATTCCGTTTAGAATGTGTCGATTCGATAGATTCTATACCGAGAATGATTCGAATAGGAGGAAATGAAAAGGTTTTGAGAAGGTGAAAGTTCAACCATCAATAGTTAACACTTCATGGACTGGAAAGACTTGGATGGACAACTGTATTAGAAGCGGATATCAACGTGTCATCACGTGGGCCGGGAAGTGATGGGAAAGGGGCAAGGGTATTGGGGAAGTAATGTACACATTGAACCTGGAACTCATTTAGGTCTTCAACAACTCGAGGGTCATCAAAAGAAAACGACTTAGCTTTCGGGACCCCAAGCTGACAACCCAAAGATCTTTCAGAAGTCTTCTCACCTAACGTTTCCTGTATCTAGTGTACATGTTCTTACTTTGGTCCACTGTAGATTCGCCCAACAGGGTGTCTAACCACTTCAAGTAGCTTAAATTTCAACATTTTTAATTAGTAACCCCCTAAATAAACTTCCAAGCTCCCTTAAACCTTAGGTTCCTTTAGCCTTTCCTTCCTTGAACCTTTTAATTCCTTCAGAAATTGAAGAATTTCCTTCTCTCCTTCAGAGTAATATTGTTTAAATGAACTTGAAAGATGTATGAAATGAACTTAGAAGATCAAATTCATCTAAACTGATGACTCCGATCAAAGTCAGCTTTGGTGATGATCCAGGTGATGCTAGAGCTGATCACAACGATGCTAAAGTAACAGGCTCCATAACTCTAATTTGCATTCCGAATGTTCAGTTTCATCTTTTCAAATCTAGAGCGTTTTAATCCGCCCTGGAGAGACGTTTGGCTAGTAATAGACAACCGGAAGACTATTCTGGATCTCGACAGAGGTAAGAGTGTTAAACCAGAAAAAAAAGAATCTCGAATTGCAGATTTATGTGGGAAAAAGCGACCTAACTCACTTAACACGGGGAGAGATTCCGAAACAGAGGACCGCAGGAAACACACTTGGGGCAAAAGGGAAAAGACCGAGAGATCTAGAGAGGAAACTGAAAGCTGGTACAGGAAATGGATTTCTCCACATTTAGCAATTGGTTTGTCAGAACGAACCTTTTAAAAGCTTGACAAGAGGCCCCTCTCATTGACCTGAGCGCGTGCACAGGTCATTTACAGCTAACCCCATGTGTTTGTCATCGCCTTTTGCTTTCTCAAGCAATCCAAGTCACCAGATCTTGCAAAGTAAAAGGCTCTGATTGCCTTGGACAAATAGTAAGCCATATCTCTGCGGAACTTGTAGTTTTGGCCTCAAGGATCACTTTATTTGAGCGCCGAGGGGCTCGGAAGATCATGGAGCAAGCTGTAAAGGGGTTTCATCATGTTTTCCTCACGTTTCTAAGATGTTTAAAAGGTTTAAAAGATAAGTGGAGTAACACATCCTTACCCAAACGAGTTCCTAAAGACTTGCAACTGAAGAAGCGATAAAATGCTATAAATAAACTGTAAGAATTTAAACGCCCTCAAGCTCAACTGCCATGAACCACGTGTTATTCAGATTGTGCGAGTTTTGTTTTCAAATATCAAGGTGTTGAAGATTATTATTCTACGAAATGATCTAACTGTACGGTAAATAGTTTAAAAAGGCTTACCCAAGTTTAGAAACACTACAGGTAGGAAAACAGTTCACGTTTTCATTGTTGTCTTCTTGTCAATACGCGCTTGAATCGTAACTCTTAACGGCAACTTTCGCCGTGAAGGCGCAATGAACACGCGCGCGCCAAATTCAAATTCAAAGGGTGGTTTGTTTATTTTCATTAGAAAAGGCGTATTACTAATCCTGTTAGTTAATCATTGCAAAGAAATGTATGTGAATCTTCATGTATGTTATTGAATAATGAGAAAATACGTAAATGGCAACCAGGTTTTATCGCAAAGACTGGGATATCTATTGCGAGCTTAAATTTAAGACATGTTATGTTCCGTTTTAAAGTGAATGTCTGTGAGATTCACGTGTGCGGCACAGTTGGTTACAGTACTTTTTTATGAATCCTAAACAGGAGGGATTACTTCAACTACTTCAATTGCGATCAGATTAGTCTTCTGGATATTTCGAAAAAGACGGCAGGGATCGGATCGATTATTTTCGAAAAATTTACCCCTCTGATCTGCCATCTAGTGGCCATACTTAGTAGCTTTCTATTATGTTCAGAAAACACCAGCGCTTTGTCAAGCAGTCGACAATGCACCCAGTAGATGGCGCGGATTGACTATAAACGACAAGAAGAGAAGAAGCGCTTTGTCAAACGTGGTTGCGGCGTCCGACGTGGTTCCCCCGGCCAGGAGAAATTTTAGTAGTCATTGATACGGTTTATTCATGTTTAGTTTTGATTACTGAAATAGGGATTCCAAAATAGAGGTGGCTATGCATAGGGAGCAACTGGAAGAGTAGCCTTCCTGATCCTAACCTTGGCCCGAACTTATTACTATTGGAAATGTGTTATTCAGCGATACGGATGACCGACATCATTATTAGCAACAGGATCACCGATTGAATTTGAATTTCCAGTCGGTGATCCTGTTGCTAATTATTATGTCGATTGTCGAAAGCGGCAACGACACTTTCACCTACCCTTTATTTATACTGGACTCATTTACATTGGATATCCAAGGTAGTTTGACCTGTAGTTTTTACCTCCTTTCTGAATCAATCGGCTTCAGCGATACACGGTAATATTACATTCTTATCTTCTGATACGAAAATGCTGAAAATGCTGTTCATATTCGCTTTTGTGATCTTTCCCACTTGCGTAGATACTGTATAATCCTTGCTATCAACTTCAATATCCCCTGCAATGATTGAAACGCTATCTTTAAACAAAACAGCCGTTGCCTTAGATAGTTTATCAGTTTCAATTTTCCAGGCCACAGTTAAAACCAGATGCGCGTCGTTTACAACGCAGACGAACTCCTTTTCCAACAGTGTATTGTCGTGCGAACGGTTGGAGGGTTGGAGGACACTGCTAAGTAATCCAAACACACATTTAAATGCTTCAAATATGGTTTGAAACGGTTCACATTTCCGTTGTCACTGCGCGTGGGCACGCTTGAATCCAAACGGCTATTTTGGGCGCGCGGGCGCCAAGTTCAAATTCAAATCCAAAGGCGTAACGGCTTGTTTGTACAGTTTCATTACCAAACGCGTCCAATTAAGAAAACGTAACTAATAAAGACAGGGTTATCGCGTGACATTCGGGCGCCAAATCAAATTCAAAAGGCGCAACGGTTCGTTTTGTGTATTTCATTAGAAAACAGGGAAATTAAGACAACACAGTGAATAAATGCATGGGGTGTAAAGGTTAGATGGTGGTGATGTTATAAAGATAATTTGCACTTGAGTGGTTTTTTTGGTTTGTCTAACTCGTAAGGTTTATACTGGACTAATTGGATTTCCCAGGGTCCTTTAATGACGTATGAAACGCCTCGCCAATTAACGGTTTTCATACAGGTTGACGCTAAGGCCGCCCACAAGATAACCAACATAGTCGGCAGTAAAGATAGCATAACTTTGAATAAGAGTGATAATGATAATGGTGAAACAGTTTCGCATTGTTGGCGAGTCACTTCTTGAACATACTTCTCCATAACTAAGATGGACAGGGTTATAAGAAAGATTAGGGCAATACAAAGACCTGTCACGGTTAGTACAATGAACCACTGCGCTTGCAAAACATTGTAGAGGGCGTACACCACGAGCATAACCAAAGGCAGTGGGAACAAGACACCTTCTGCTATATTCAAAAGCCAGAACTTTCTGTATAAGCTGCCGCACAAATGCTGTCGCTTGATCCAGGAAACAAAAGGCAATACTTGCGTCTCTTCACAGTTTAACATGAGGGCGGATGGGACGAACTTGACTCTGTACCCGTATGGCTTGATTATATCTCCAATGATTAGGTCGTCCGAAAAGGACTTGCTCCAGTAATCAGCAATCCCGGTTTGCCGCAGGATTTCAGTCTTTATAGCAAAAGAACCGCCCCATACAACGTCATACAAAACCATTCGTGGACCCACGTGGATATTCCAGAGGTACCTAAATACCGTGCAATGATGAGGGGCCATCTGTTGGTGAACGTGGAAATCATACCTTATCAAAGTACCCCAGCACTCACCGGTAGGTACGTACCAGCGGTTACCAGTAGTCACGGCAATCTGTGGGTCTTTCAACGGAGCCACGAGGTCTCGTAACCAAGTGGTTGGCGCTGTAATATCGGCGTCTGCAAACGCAACAACTTCGTAGGATGAATCCAACCCGGATACTGCCTGTTATGTCAGTTAAGAAACTTACTAATTAACTCAACTTTAAGGCACATGTGACTGACGAATTGGGGAATGTTCCCTACCTGAATGAGCGCACTGCATTTGAGACTGCAACTGTTGCGAACGTTTTCCAAGAAACTCACGAGGACTTTCGAAGGTCCGTGTTGCTTAACGATGGGATTCACAGCGTTCAACGCACTATCTACTGGATTATCAACGACCAAGATCACTTTGAAGTGGGGGTAATCTTGGGAGACCAAAGATTGGATGCATTTGGACAGAAACGGATCTTCACCACGTAAGCAGAGGATGATGGCACACTTCGGGAGGTAGTCACTCACGCTCAGCTCATCTTTCTTCCCAGGACTTAAGCTCACTACGAAGCTAATCCAATGAAGAGCTGTCGTTAATCCCGAAATGATAATCGCTACCACGACCGCTACAAAGAAATACGACACTTCCATCTTCTTAGCCAGGCGAAAACTCTTTTCACCACCTCGCGAAACCAGCCTACCTCTACAACTACTCGCTCAACTCCGGAAGAACTTGGTCTGACGATGGTAACATCGGGTAGCTGTTCCGAGTTATGGCATCCTCTTCTATTCCTGTGGACCTCTTGTGGGCCAAAAGTTACCCATATACAGAGGAGGAGTGTGAGTATGGCAACTTCTGAAACTCAAAGCTTGACTTGAGGCTACACTGACCTCTTCACCAAAGAATCTTGAAAAAAAAGGATTGGTCGACCTTACGAAGTTCGTCGGCGTCAGTGGATTATGGTACTTCAGACCTTTCCCTTAAGTTTCCAAGGAGCAATACAGTGCTAATGCTATACAGGTCCTAAACTAATTAAATAATAGATAAGCCCTTAAGTTGCCAAGGAGCAATACAGTGCTAATGCTATACAAGTCCTAAACTAATTAAATAATAGATAAGCAAATTGGCAAACGATCCAAACTGGTGAAAGTTCGCCAAGTCCGCAAAAATGCTATGCTTCCTTCGTCACGTTCAAAGCCTTCTAATCTTTCTCCATTTCCAACACTGTTTCCTGCAACTCCTACCATCAAGTACCGAAAACATACTTGCAATACATTCAAAATATACCGTCCAAAAGAACGTATGCTACTACAAGCCTAAGACGAACTGAACGGAACGGAACTGAACTGAACTGAACTGACCGAAGGATGTCTACAACATGGCCAATAATGAATGGCTGTTCCAGTGTCTATAGCTTTAACCGATGTCAACAATGAATGTCTATAGTTTTAACGGTCCAACACTGAATGTCTGTGACAGTGTCTACCGGTAGAGCAGTGTCAACGCTCCTCGATGCCAGTTCAACCTTAATTTCCCAGGTAATTTCCATCCAAATCTGCATGCGCACGTCAGGATACGTGACTTGGCACCGTTGAAATTCTTCAAGATAGGGCAGGGCCGACCGTTAGCTTAATGAAACGCATGCCTAAATCTTTTCTCCTAGAAGCTATATGTTCCTAGCGAACACCATATGAAGTGGGTAACACAATTGCTGGATTGTTGGCACAAGAAATGTTAGCTGTCTACCTGCCCCTTCTCGAGTGTTTATTGTCCCTTTATTTTTTCATTCAAAGAATGTTCCTTCCTTAGCGTGTCAAAGGATCGTGTAATTTACATTATACTACCCTCAATAAGCTAAGCATGTGTGTCGTCAACGGTATTGGGCACAGAGGAACTTCCTGTAAAGGTGTTTCCGCAGAAAAAACGCTCTACCGCAGGGAAAGAACCGACTACAAGCTAAACCACGCCTTTATGCAAAATGGGATTCCAACTTGTAGGCTGAGGCAAGTTGTTACGATTGTTTGAAGATCCAAACCTTTAGCCTTAACTGTGCTTGTTTAACCTGCAACATTACCCAATACGGTCACAAGCGCAAAGGTGATGCGATGGGCAGATGACCATTACCTGGTGATGGTGATGATGACAAGTCACCATTATGGTTATCACATCCTGATTGAGAACCTGTGTTACTCCCTATAGTAGAAGACCTATACCTGGATGGTAGGCTGTAACAGCTATTCAACCTTTTGCCAGCCGCTCACCATACCACCATAACCAGTTTTAAAGGACTTAAAAAAAAGGGAAGGGTTGAGCAAAAGGGTTACGTTCTAACGGTACTCTGAGAATTGTCTAAAAAAAAAATATTGGAAAGGAGGCTATGGGCAATTAACTGCGAGGAAATCATGTGCCTTCTTTATTGTGCCGAGTTAGACCCCAGCCCAAGATGGCTCCACCTTCAGCCACGTATGTGGTGACTGGAATGCAGCCGTGGAGCAGCGTCACTTGAATTTATAATAAAGCTAAAGGCATACCCAGACTTACTGTTGTAACCTACTTGGCATTGCTGGATGGTTGTGTTAATTCCATTTTGCTCACTGCTCAACAATGAGCAACTTTCGTCTTGATAGTCTTGAACAGTTAGTATTGACTACTGTTTAAATTGGTTTAGGTAAAAAAAATACCAATGTATTAATTCAGCGCTCCAGAGCAACTTTCGTTTTGATAGTTGTCTTGAACAGTTGTCTTGATAGTTGTCTTGATAGTTGTCTTCATAGTTGTCTTGATAGTCTTGAACAGTTAGTATTGACTACTGTTTAAATTGGTTTAAGTAAAAAAATACCAATGTATTAATCAGCGCTCCAGAGCAACTTTCGTCTTGATAGTTGTCTTGATAGTTGTCTTGAACAGTTGTCTTGATAGTTGTCTTGATAGTTGTCTTGATAGTTGTCTTGATAGTCTTGAACAGTTAGTATTGACTACTGTTTAAATTGGTTTAAGTAAAACAATACCAATGTATTAATGCAGCGCTCCAGAGCAACTTTCGTCTTGATAGTTGTCTTGATAGTTGTCTTGATAGTTGCCTTGATAGTCTTAAACAGTTAGTATTGACTAATGTTTAAATTGGTTTAAGTAAAAAAAATACCAATGTATTAATGCAGCGCTCCAGAGCAACTTTCGTCTTGATATTTGTCTTGAACAGTTGTCTTGAACAGTTGTCTTGATAGTTGTCTTGATAGTTGTCTTGATAGTTGTCTTGGTAGTCTTGAACAGTTAGTACTGACTACTGTTTAAATTGGTTTAAGTAAAAAAATACCAATGTATTAATTCAGCGCCCCATACGTATCATCTATGTGCATATGAAACCACACATGCCTTTCATATATACACTTTTTCTTTGAAAAACTTTTGAAAAAAAAAGTTCAATTTTCAAGGGAAGAACACCTTTCCTCGCTGGGACCTAAGAAAAAATCAAAATCAGAACAAATGAAAAAATTCAGAATGAAATTCAAACTTTTTGGCTGTTTACCCAGTGATGATGTCAGAGTGCGGGAAGAAGGGTCGGATACTACGCATGGGTAACGGGTCCAAGTCCATTCCGGTTCTTCGTTGGAACAAGTTGGTCATGACGCGGTCATGATCCACGCTGTCAAAGTACGGCGTATCGCGTACCGCCCGCGCAATACTTTGGGCCGAACCGATCAATGGATCGACTTCACTGCTATCGTAAAGGTAGTGCTGCTCTAGATGCACTGGCGGTGGAACATTAAAAGCTACAAACGGTTCGTGTTTGTACTGGGGAGCGCTTGGAAGGTTCCAAGAGGCTTTTGGTACGTAAAAATAAAAATAATTCAGTTGTTCTATACCCTTGAACGAAACAATCAAACGTGGTTCAGGTCGTGACGCCAGTAGTTCAGTAAGTCAGTAGGAGTCACTTGGAGTCTTTGATAGTTTGTATTGAGGTTTCAGGAAACTGGGTTAAATGGTACGTTTGACTTGGTTTAGAGGTTTAAATGTAACAATTAAAAGTCCTTAGAACGCTTTGAGTACTCACGCTGTGCAATCTTTGCACCCATTCTTGTCGTTCGCTGGTGTAGTGCCTATTCTTGGTCACCACCCTCCGAGTCTTCGGATTCAAAACGATCGTCGACTAACGGTTGCGGTTTGTCTTCATCCATGAACCTTTCGACCTCGCGGTAGGTCTTTTCGTACGCTTGGCGAAACCGCTGGATCGCTACCCTTTGCGGATCCGCGGATGCTTCTTCCCCTTCAGTCTCTCGGTCATCATCGTCTTCGTCTTCACTTTCTTCTGGCTCTTTAGGTTCAGGAAGTACAGATTCATCTTCTTGTTCCTCAGGTTCAGGAAGTACAGTTTCAGGCTCAGGCTCTGGAGCAGTAGTAGTAGTAGTGGTAGTAGTAGTTGATCTGGGTTGAAGGTTAGATTGAGGTCGTTTGGACCTAGTGACGGTGACAGGCGAAAGTGTTGTCGTGGTACTGATGACCTGCTTTGACGGCCTAAGTTTTCTTACGTCGCTACTAGCTTGGAACGGTTCCAAAATAGTTGCCTGTCCCCTTTTACCTGCTCTCATTACGTTTGAGGTCGTAGTAGTCTGAGCTAATGGACTTTCACTTGCCCTTTGCGGTGTCCGCGTGGTCACGTTCTCGTCTGGATCCGCAAGTTCGTCACCCAACGTGTCCGCCCCGGCGGGCTGCGGGTCTACCAACAGCGGTTTGGCCGTTTTCGCGGGTCGGTTCATCGGTTTATAATCCCTAAGCTTGGAGACGGTCTTATTCGTCGAACTACCGTCCGTAGCATTCTGCGGAGTTCCTATGGTGGACTGACGATTACCTCGATACTTTCTACCACCACTGTTCTTTTGTATTACAGAAAGGGAAGACGCGGCTGGGACTTTGGGTTCTTCGCTTACAGTTTGGTTGCCCTTACGGACAGCTTTCGACTTAACCAACAGTGAATTTTTCAAGTCGGTTACCGATTCAGGCTCCAAATCTTCCGCGGTTTGGGCGGGTAGGACTAGATTGAGGATTAAACGAAGACCGGAGTGGCTTTTTAAGGTGGGTTCCAGTAAAGTCGAGGAGCCCGGAGTCAACTGAAAGGTATTAGCGGATCCTACGGGAGATTCCTGCCCTTTTTGAGATGCCTTGTCGGCGGGTTGAAGTAGGTCAGTAGAGGCAGTAGGGAGATAGGGCATGAGTAGGGAACAATTCATTGTTCGTGGCTGGGAACCCATGTAATGGTTCTGATAGTAGTCCTGAGGCTCGGCGCCTACATCCAGAACCTGTTCCTGACAATGAAAGCTGGCGTAAGGGAGAGCTCTTGCCGAGCGGTTAAGCTTGGGAGGCTCGGCAACAGGTTCTCGAAGCCGATGATGAGCGGGATGGCTAGCTGAAGTGTGGTCTTTCGTCAAGCGTGACGTCACTGACGGCGTCTCGAGTGCGTTAGTCAAGTCTGTCGTTTTCAAAATAATAACCATTCATTCCTTCTGTTAGTTTACGTTTAAATCGACTTTCTTTGTAAATATAGATTACAAATCGATATACATCGACTTTCTTTGTAAGTATCGATTATAAATCGATATAAATCGACTTTCTTTGTAAGCATCAATTATAAATCGATATAAATCGACTTTCTTTGTAAGTATAAATTATAAATCGATATAAATCGACTTTGTAAGTATGGATTACAAATCGATATAAATCGACTTTCTTTGTAAGTCTCAATTATAAATCGATATAAATCAACTTTCTTTGCAAGTATAAATTACAAATCGATATAAATCAACTTTCACGACTCGAATGACTTCAATTTTCTTTCCAATTTTTTAAAACACAAACATAACGAGTCATTGTCACAAGTTTAAACGTCTGTTTACTTATCGGTCTTTATTATGTTATTTCTATATTTGTTTTTACCAGTGGGACGAGGGTCGTGAACGGGCGCAAAAGCGTGAAACTGTCGCTGGGGGCGCCCCTGAGGGTTCAAGGGTGCGGCAGGAGCCCCTGCAATGCATTGCACTAAACCAGCGGCGATAAAAACCAGAAAAACCTGACACAACAGGTTATAAATTTTTTAAAAAAATACATTAGGACCACCAAGAGTAATAAACAGGTATAACAGCATTATTTTCTTTTTGCTTTCCTGGAATTTAAGCACAGAATCATTTTTAAAGAAAAATCCCCCCTTGCGGCAAGAAAAGGAAACTAAAATACTACCACAAGTCCTGAAAATGAAAGCCAAATTCCAATAATTCACAACTTTTTTTCTTTTATTATTTTTTGAAGGAAACGAGTTATTTGAAAGTCAACAGAGGCGTTGCACAAAGCAAATACTGTATGCCAACGTGAGAAACGTGATCTGACGGGCTTCCCATCCGGATTCTTTCCAGAATCTTGACACATAAATAAATCTCCTTAAATTTTCCCACGCAAAATTGCGAATTTTTCTATAATTAGCGATCATTTCCAAGAAGAATTTTCCCTCGTTCTCTTTGGAAGGCTTAATTTAACGCTTTAATGCAACAATGAGAACGCAAAACGTGCAATGAATGAACGAATTTCACGCTTCCAAATCAGCCATATTAATACTAATTTCTTCGGCAAGTCTAATTTTGATTTTTTTTCAGAATATTTTCTTCTATTTTTGTAATTTATTTTTCAATATTTAATCAAATATTTGTATTTACATAGCGTATTTCTTTTATTTTAGGCTTTTTTAATTCAATGATGAGAACGAGAGATTATTTCGGTGCCAAGATTTTTTCCCATTTTAATTAAACACAAATTGGCTTACACCTTTAATTACGAGCTCAAATAAATTCCCGCTCTTCAAAGAATAAATATTTATCTCAAACGCTATTGCAGAATCTTTCTTTTAAACTGGAAAAAAATTTAAAAAATCTATAAAAAAAATTCCTGACAAATGTTTTATAATTATTAAAGCTAAAATTTGTCTTGGATGTTTAGCCTGCTCTGTTCTTCACTTTCAGAAACTAAATTCACGCCAAACTAACGAGCCTTTAAATTCCAAAACACGATACCTATAGCACAAGCTTCATTTTAATGAAAAAATCACTCAATCTTTTCATCAAAAATAAATAAACAAATAAAAGCTAAACTTGGTTAATTCAGCCAGATTCAAAAAGCCAAGTTAACTCAGAATGTGTTAAATCCACGTATTACCTTTGCCATCCTGAAAAACTTCTTTAAGCTGTCGAACTGTCTTCACGATGTCGAGTATTCCACTGTTGTCACTAAACTGAGTCAAGTCTGCTACTTACACCTGGTCTTTTGATGCCTTCTGATCATTTAATCACTCGTTACAAGTACTGGTCTAGTACCCAGTGAAAGACCCCGAACCCCCACAAGTAAAAACAGGGGCGTGGCTTCATAGGTGTGTCCCATCCCAACCGCAAAAAACAGCCAACGTTATTGAGTTTGAAAACGAAGCAATGTGGTGAAACAAAAGAACATTCCCCCCCTTTACCCCCTCCACCCAAATCCTCCCAAATCCTCCCAGATCCCCGAAAAACATTCCAATTCGCTACAAAACATTCCAAATACTGCCCATCCCAGAAAAAATACTTCCGGATCCCGGCATATCTCAACGTAACTTCTCCGAAATTGAACATCAACCTAAAAAATAATAAAAATAAAATAAAAAAAAAGCTTCGATCGGTTCGATCTGTAACCTTGATCTGTTCTTGTTCATAAAGCAAGTAGCTTTGTTATCTTTTTAAATAAAAAAAAAAAAAAAAAAAAAAAAAAAAAGTTTAAGTTTTTACTAGCACTCTATACGCACGACAGGCCAAGGAAAACGGAGCCAAGTCGAACCTAATTGTTCCCCTCTACTGATACTTTTGTTTTAATTGCATTGCCATGATGGCCTTGCCCTGGTTCACGAGAAACCTAATAAAAAGTACGAAAATTATCCGAGTCTTTCGTGCCAATCCTATGAACAATCTATCGCCCCTCTTTCCTTAAGAAATTTTTGTTAATTTTTTTTTTCTCTCCAATCCTTCATTTTTTTCCTCTCCTATGCTTCACATGATTACAAGTAAATTACTTTAGGCCATGAGGAAGTGTCTCAAGGTAAAAATAATCATAAACAAACTTAAAAAAAAAACTTAAAAAAAAAACTATTTTTTAAACCATTTTAATTGACAGAATTCCCAAGCGTGGTATTGTCACGTCCGAGTCCTTCAAAAGTTTTCGACCATACCTATCAGCACTGTATGATGTGCTCCCAAATTCCTGCTAATAATAGAAGAAAACTTATATTTAGGCCATCTGAACCTAATTCAAACCTGAAAAAAACACACCTGGAAGCAACCCCCCCCCCTTCCCCCCATTGCATTAAGAATCTAGTTCGAGGAGCCAAAGAATTCGAAAAGAGGAAGTCTTTTGTCTCATCCTTTGAGGATTCTGGAAGCCAAAGGGATGAAAAGAAAAATGGAGCTCGAAAAACATGGTACTTTCTCGCAACTGCGCATGACTAATGTAGATAACAGGGCGTGGTTCTGTTCTCTTGCTATTATTTTCTGGGAATTCGTGAAAAAATGATCGAATTCGGTTATGTGGACTGAACGAACGAGTTTCAACTTTTCAAATTCCTTTTTTTCGTCCCCTCCCTCTATTTTACCTTCTAAAAGTAAAAGAAGAAAAAAGGAATTTGTAGTCTAGATTCCGAAAGGGTTTGGAAACTATAAGCTATTAACGATCACCATATCGTATAAAAAGGGACAGGTTTGTGTACTTATGCTCGACAACAATGAACTGCCCGATACTAGAACACCGAACAACAGATGGCGCACATGGCGGAAATGGAAAGTTGTCGCCACTTTTGACCATAAGTTTTTTTAATGTATTTATTAGTAGACGTTAGATTTTTTCGGTATTTTTTTTAAAAATCCAGATTGTCAACTGGTATTTCTGCGGTTTTTTTGTCGGGTTGGTAAATGCTGTAAAGTACGGGTGAGAAGTGGAGAGGAGTTGTTGTTTTGTGAACCACATGTGATTTGGAAAGTGTTTGGGAAAAATACAGGGAAAACTGAAAATGAAACTGAAAATGAAATGGGAAGTTGACTTACTTGCACTTGCATAACAGGACAGTGTGGTTTAGAAAGTGAAACCCAAAAGAAAAGGACTTTGAGTAAAGGTAAAGACTGCACCTCCCCTTCCCACACACGTAACACGCTTGTTTCAACATGTCCCAACTGTAATTCCATATTTCCCTCCAAGATCTTTTTCACACCACTTATTTTTTTTTTTTTTAATTTCAGGTTATCTGAAACTCGAAAACTAAGGAAAATAACAGGTTTTAAAAACGGTGGAAATGCTAACATCATTAGTGATAATATTAGCATTAATATCAGTTGCTAAATGTTATTTTTTTATTTTTATTTTTATTCTTTTTATAAGAATTTTATTTTTTAAGAATTATTAATTAAGAATTAAGAATTAATTAAGAATTATTTAAGAAATTAATTAAGAATTAATTAAGAATTATTATATCAGTTGCTAAATGTTATTTTTTTATTTTTATTTTATTCTTTTTATAAGAATGGTTTTTTCTTATTTTGTATTTAATATTTATTTTGATATGTTATTCATAGTATTCTATTTTAATGATTATTTTATTGTAGGAAGAGATTGTATTAAAAAAAATATTATTACTGATAGTACATTATCATTAGGGTTGAAATTACTACTTTTATTTAATTTTAATTTAATAACGAATTCTGATAGTATTTTCATTACTTATTATACTACTCTGATTACTTATAAAATGATTGTACATCAAGCGACTAATATATAGATTGGCAATAGGCTATTGCCTACGCCGATTAATATTTAAAAAAAATGATTTATAGAAATTTTCATGTTTAATTGTAGACTTTTACAGAGCATTGGGGAGATTTTAATAGCCGTGAAAGGGATATATAACTTTCAGGTTTGACGGGAACGGGAAGGTATGTGTTCCAAATTTCTTTTTTTAATTTTTTTAATGTCGTGGCTTTAAAATACCGCCAAGTTCTGCTGATTAGAGCGTGACAAAAACTTGCCTCCACGTAATTGTTTCGGGTTTTCTGAGCGACTCTCTTTTTCTTTTCTTTTATGTTCGCTTTGGTCTGGGATATGTTCATGTTATGATTGACTGGCAAAACGGTTTTTAAACTATGCCTTTTCAGCGAGAACAGAAGCGGAGACATTTTGAAGGTACACATAGATTTGATATGCTCGAGCGCGTAACAAACGGTGCATTCAAAAGTTTCCGGTATTACGTCCATACTGTAAATGATAATTAGCTGGATTTTTTTTTTTAAAAAAAAGCCTGTCAACTGTTCCAATTGGTATTTGGTACGCCAATTTGTGTAATAGGGTTCAAGTTAAAAAAAAAAAAAAATTAGCAAAGTAAATGATATCCTTACAGATTGAATGTTTTGTTGTTTAAAAGTTATCACGCACGCTGTTTATGCGCAGCAGCCGTTGCGCGTTAATTTCATACAAAACACTACACGCCATCTTGTGGTAGCTAAGCCAAGCAATACGGCGAGGCTTAAAACTTGGATTTTAACTATGATCATTAGTAGAAAAATAACTTACCTAAATTACTTACAATTACCCATTATTTGGTACGCCAATTTTGTGTAATAAGCTTCAAGTCCAAAAACAAAAATTCGCAAAGTAAATGCTATCCTTACAGTTTCAATGTTTTGTTGTTTAAAAGTTATCACGCACGCTGTTTATGCGCAGCAGCCGTTGTGCGTTCATTTCCTACAAAACACTACACGCCATCTTGTGGTAGCTAAGCCAAGCAATACGGCGAGGCTTAAAACTTGGATTTTAACTATGATCATTAGTAGAAAAATAACTTACCTAAATTACTTACAATTACCCATTATTTATCAAGCACTTAAGTGTATTATTATCATTCTTACAATCTAATTTACTTATTGCCTATTATTGAATACAAATCTGAAATCCTTCAAAACCGGAAACGTCTATAGTGCGAAAATGTTTGCCTTTACTTTAAGAGGTTTGATATGATAACTATGGCCTTAAGATAACTTTTCAAACGTCCTCTCTGACTTCAAAAACCAACGGAAAATAAGCGGAAGCTTTAACTAATCTTGATTTACGGCATGCTTTTCCCGGTCAACCTTGAGAAACCTTAATCAAACAAAAGACGGGTTGACGCATGCGCGTCCTCCTTATCAGATTGATGCTCCCATCCTCCTTCCTTTTCCTCATTTAATAACACGTTAAGCGACTGAATTGAGGAGCACAGTTTCCTTTCAGGTTCAAGATCATCAACATGTTCAGCCGAACTGTGTTAGTGACTGGCGCGAACCGAGGTATCGGTTATGAAATTGTTCGCCAACTGAGTGCGGAATCTCAGCCGCCCGAAGTGCTCATCGCTACTTGTCGCGCTCCGGATCAAGCTACGGCCCTGCAAGCCATTGCTGCGAAAAACCCGAATGTTCACATCCTGCAATTAGGTTCGTTGAACTAGGTTTCCGAATTACTGTAGAACGAGAAAATATATGAAATTAAATCAAGAAAAATTTCCTCAGAATTGCAAGATTTCCAAAGCTATGGATCGCTAGTGACCAAGGTTTCCGCGCTCGTTGGAGAAAAAGGACTCGGCGTTTTAATCAACAACGCTGGGATAGTCCACAGCGAACCTACTTTCGATGAGACAACGCCAGAGACGATGCAAAAAAACTTTAACGTCAACTGCGTGGGAACTCTCATGCTCACGAAGGTAATTCAATTATCAACCACCTTTTAACAGCGCAAAATGTAGTCCCACGCTATGCATATTATAACTCATATTATAACTCAAAGATTGAAGTCTTATATACGAAAGGGAAGCTTTACATAAGCCAGATGCTTGTACAATTTTTTAAAATAATTTTTATCTAACAAGTCCCCGAGTTTTCCTATTTTAAAGTTTGAAACGGCTTAACGTAACGGTCGAGCGCCCTGGACGCACGGTCCGGGGCCCCGTAGCTCCCCCGCCACAACTCTTGAACTGCAGTTTACTCCCTCAACTACGGCGCTGAGAACCCTAATTTTCTCCGCAAAATAACCCCACTCCTTCTCATCATTTAGCATAGCTTAGACTGTGATTCAATAGTTAAAGTCCTGACATTATTATGATTTTCTTTTCTTTCTTGGCTGGGCAAAGGCGCTACTTCCGCTCATAAAGATGGCGGCCGCTGCCAGCTCGGAACCGGACTTTAGCGTTAAGCGGGCTGCGATCATCAACATCAGTTCAGACTCGGGTTCACTGCAATTATGCCAGACATACCGCGAAGAAACGGCTTACAATTTCTTGGGTGACCTGATGGCTTACAGCTGCTCCAAGGTGAGTCTTTAGCCGTTTCATGTTTATAAATCATTATTATAATTCTGTATTTTTGCCGCCCCATTGCCCAATGTCTAATAAATTTTGTACAAATTTCCCGGGCATTTAAACCACGTTTAGGTGGCTTTAAACATGGTTACCAAGTGTTTAGCCAGCGATTTGGCTCCCAAGAAAATCCTCGTGGTCTCGCTCCACCCTGGATGGGTGCAAACCGAATCCGCGGGCGGGGAACTCGCCACCCTTCCAGCGCCCGAGGCGGTCGCCTACAATCTGTCAACAATGAAAGCTTTCGGCGCGGCTCACCACGCTGGTTTCTACGATGAAGTCGGCAAACCCGTTCCATGGTAAAAAGATACGCCCACCGGCCCAGAATTCATTTTTTTTCTTTAAATCCTCCCTTCCAACCTATGTACATTTTGCAACATGCATTAATGTGTTCTATGTACGGCTTTTAATACGTTTTTTTTTTTGTTTGAGAATGAAAAATTGACCATTTACATCCATTCGAGGTTAAGCTGCCATTTCTTTTCCCGAACTAAACTCTTCAATAAATCGAAATCTCTTCGCATCACATTTTTGCAATTCCACAGTTTCAACGCTTTCAGCGGGTTTCTCAACTCGAGCCACGGCAGAATCCCTGCTATGGTCAAACTATTGCAGTACTCCATCTCCAAGTGCTCCAGCTTGGGAAACGGGTTCGATTTCAGCATTTCCGTAACGATTTCGTCCGTTAAGCTGTAAACCTCCCGTAAGTACACGTGGTTGAGCTCACCGGAGCCCAGCAAGTACTTGAGATGACTAGCAGGCACGTCACTGTCCCTGAACCGATTCGTCATGCACACGACATTCAAATAACGCAACGGTAACGGTAAAACACATTTGGGTTTCACCAAACCATCCGGCCATCTCACGTCATAACCGTCGTTCGTGATCAGATGGAGCAGAGTGAGCTCCTTGCACAAACTGGCGATGATTTCGATATTGACGTGGGCGATTTCGCCGATGTGCAAGGCTTGCAAGTGCGGATGCGCTTGCAAAACGGGTAAAATGCCGTTGGCGAACGAAACCAAGGTTTCGTCACCCCCCCCGAGCTGCAGCTCGCGCAACTCCCGTAAGTGGAGCAGCGCGAGCAAGTCTTCGTCGCTCACGCTCGCGGAACAGAGTAAAGAGACTTTGACTACGTTAGGACACGCCCCGATAGCTACGGGAAGACTCAACGGGTTATAAACCCCCGCGAATTGATGGTCGTAGTACAAATCTATGAGTTTGTACTGCTGGGTGTCTTTTCCCGTTTCCCAGGCCATTCTTTCCATAAGAAGAAACAATAAAAATAACTTTTAATGTCAACAAAAATAAACAAAAAATCATGAAAATCATTAAAAATTATTTCAAGGCTTTACCGGTGCTTGTTCGCGATAGCCGTGATGGAAAGCGAGCATTCGAGCACTTTTAAGTGAGGCAGGTTCTCTAAGGCAACGCAGATCCCGGTTTCTGACACTTTGCTGCCCAGGAGGAGCAATTTTCGCAACTTGGAACATTGCCCGAACCGATCGCTAGGGTTTCCAAGGTCATCTTGAGGAAGGCAAAGGGATTTTAGACCAAGATCGCTTATGGATGAGCACGAATTCAAGTCCAAGTCTTGTAAATCAGGGCAATAGGCGCCTAAGATGAATAACGTCGAGTCGGGACAGTTGGTTCCCCGTAAGGAAAGCTTTTGGAGCTTGGTTAAGCATGGGAAACATTCTTGGTAGACTTTTGAGGGGATTTTCTGGCAATAAGAGAGGTCCAAGGACTTGAGAGTGGCCTAAGAAAGAGAAAATAATTCGTTAATTTGTAAATAAATACATTTGTAAGTGTATTGAAGCTAAAATAATTACTGGACAGCGTTTCGCGACTAAGGAAAGAGCATTTCCGACTAAAGATTGATCCCTGGAAAGGTCTAGATGGTCCAAATGGGAAACGAGGAGTGAATCTAGATGATGGCGTCGAAGGAGTTTCTTGTCTCGTAGTAAAGAGAACAATTTGCTGACGAGTTGAGACGCTGGAATGAAATGCAAGCTACAAGTTAGTTTAGAGTAAGACTTGAACAGACATAATTAGTTTTTTTACTTATAGTTTCGAATGGACCAAGCACATAGAGGTAATTCCCTTGGTCGTAGAATGTATCCACGAAATGCTTGCACCATAACGAGTCGAGATTTTGCATAACATTTTCTAAGCTGAGGTCTTCCAACGATTTCACGGAAGGAAATTGCGGCATAACCTTTTATTGTTTTTTTAAGTCTAGTGAATAATCCTATATAAATGCACTGGTTCACTTTTCCAAACTGAAAACTGAAATACTGAATGAATGAATGAGTTTGTAATCTATACTAGCAGGCCAATTAGTGGTGCAACACGGGAGAAAAACAACGAGCGAACTCGCGCGACTGATAACAAAGAAGCCGCTGGATGGCGCGCATCACGATTCACGCATTGCAGGTTTGAGATAATTGTTTTCTTTATTATTTTCAGCGGTATTTGAGGGTAAAATAAACTTTGTTAAAGGAAAATAAGTTGGAGGATTTTATAAGAACTATTTTGCTGAAATATGGAGGGTAGGGTATCGTTAGTTTCATAATGAAGAAACCGGCAATTTGACATTTTACGGTTAAATAGGCTTTCTGTGCTACTTTTTGCGTGGGAATAGAGTACGCAAGGATATGCACTTAGTTAGCCTTACAGGCTGCATGTTGTGAAGTTAAAACACGCAACTCCCAGCAGCCAAAGAAAACCGGATGAGCTAGCGTGCTGGACTTTTAAATGTACCGTAAATTACCTAGATTTCTGTTTAACAAAGAAATTAATTTCATATTACACATCCCATAGGATAGATTGTCCCACAGTTCAGTTATGATCTTGCCAAGACAGCGGTTATGTGCCTTGCTAAGGCCACTTTGCCAGTCGATACTTCCTTATTATTCGAACGCAAATGCCCAATCAAGTAACAATTTTCTCCTTTTAATGAACCAAACAAGCATCTATAACCTAATATAACATCGTTTCTCATTTCTAGTCTCGACAGGTCAAGCTACAACCCAACCCCGACTGTCAAGTCCCCTCATTTGGTCATTTCATCCCCAAACTAGCCTGCGAATCCAACCATTACCTGCTAGTTTACCTATAACTCTTCCCAAACCCTCATGGTCGTCCCGAATTTCGGTTCTGGACCCATTCCTACCCCTTAACCCACTCCTGGTACCCAATTACGGCCCAGTTTTGAAGCTCAACTACGCGAAACCGTCTCCCGTTGAACTCCCGGCTTGGAATATTATCGAGAAATCCGCCGCGCGCATGATTGTGATCCGCAAACGCAAGATGCGTAAACACAAGTTGCGCAAGCTGCGTAAACGCATGTTCTACGAATGGGCCAAAGTGCGTCAACGCCGCGAAACGCGCAAAGAACGCGCTTTCCAAGCCGAATTGGTGGGCAAAGTCAAAGCCGCAGAAAAGTTCGACCCGCAAGCCTATGTCGAAGACTTCTTAGCCCGCTTACACGAACCCTTAGCCCGGACCGAAACCAGACCGCCTATCCATACCTTCAAGCGCAACCCAGCTATGGTGGACAAAAACGGCCAACATGTCAAACCGCGTCGTTTCTAGAAAGAAATAGCACTGTAGTTCAAATAAAAAACCTAAATACGATGAAATTCTTCTCTTAATTTCATTACAAACATTGTATTACTTTCTTCTTAAGACAAAATAACGATTTCTAGATTGCAGGTTGAGAAAATAAACGAAAAAACGCCAGGTCATAACTTATTAAAATGATTAGAATCTTCTTGGAAACTTTCGTTTACCCAGCTTTATCCGATACTTAACTTCTTACCGGTGAACTGGGAATAATATATCACTCTTACACAGGTATGCGTTTCCTAAAAGAAAAGAAAAAAAATTTACTTCAGATTTTGTTTACACAAAATGTGAACTTACCTTAAACGCTTGGCAACGGGAGGAGACATAGGTTTCTCTCTCTCTTCTCTAATTGGCGCATTCAAAAATAATTTCGGGTTCGGACGGCTTTCATTATTGTCCAGACAATTCCGTTTCCTTTTACGGGACGGGGCAGGTTTCAAGTTGTGCCCACTAACGCCATCTAGCGATGCATTTTGTCGTAAGTCAACGCCCTCAAGTGGTGCCCTTCGTTTCCTTATGGTGGGAGCCAACCTCTCCTTTTCAGTAGGGGTAGTAATAACTTCCTTTGACAAAGCTATGTGCGAAATTACTGTCTGTAATGGTTGACGGGAACGCGGCTTGGGAACTTCTGTCTTCCGAGCAGTTATTTGTTCCGCAGTAACTGCAGATTTCTTCACAATAGGTTTAAGTGGCACGGTTAGACGCGGTTTTTGCTGGCAGTCTTCTATTCGAACGAATGGGGAATAACTATTGTCAGTAATATCGATCGAAACTCGTCGGGGTTTCTTCTGAGTTTTACGCCGAGATTCACGTGACTTTTTAGAGCGTTTAACAGACAACTGAGTCGTGTTTGGATTCTTTGCTTTGGAAACTGAATTTCCTTTACCTGCAGTTAAGACGGGCTTTGGAGGAGTGCTAGGGTTTATTACTGCAGAGTTTCTGCCCTTCGAAGCCCTTTTACGGGCCTTCCGGTTCGTTGATTTCAGTACTTCAGAGTAGTTGGACATTGCTTGGGTACGCTGTTGGCAGTTTCGAATACTCCCTTCGAACGGTTCCATTGACTCAGGCACTGGACGCGCAGCAATTCCGCGACCAGTAAGACCCGAAGAAATACCCTTGGAGTAAGATATGGGGGTCAAGATCGTTTCCATGAAACTGGCCGAGAACGATACTTTCGTAAGGTTCTTGGGATCCTTGGGCAGGGATCGTAGAGCTTCGACGGTCTTGATATTACTGCAGCGGGCAATTTCTTCGGCCTGATCAGAAGGGAAAGCTTCTTTATTAAGTGCTGCCGAAACAATGGTCTCATTCATTGCTGGAACCAGTTTGACCTTGTGGGAAGCTCGTCTAGAATCGGCTATTTCTGCTTGACGATCCTCTGCATCAACATAAAGGCAAATTTCTTTCGCTCCACTGTCAGAAGGGTTAACAGAAACACCTTCTTCTTGAATCTCTTCCATCTGATTTGAACCAGTCTCCGCCTCCATAGCTTTCCATGGATCGTATGTAAGTTCGGATCGAAGACTTTGGTTATTGATTCGAACGACCACGAGGATTTCTTCCTTAGTTAAATCACCAGTGTCAGCTACCCGAGCTATAGGCGCAGAATCGCACCTTGCTGGCAACCGATCTCCATCTTTGACTCCCCAAACCATATCCGCGAATTCGTCCATTGGCGGCCTAGAATCTTTGATCTCTTCCTCCTTTACTTCCACTTTCGGTTGCAGAACTCCGTTCTTTAGCCGAAAATCAACGATTTCCTCATTTCCCTTACGAACTTTAACTTCTTTGTACTTGGAATCGCACGGCTCAACTTTTATCTTCTGACCTTTGATCTTCGGATTAACATAGCTCATGTCTTCCATCGCTTTGAACTCAGAATCACCTATTTCTTCCTTCGTTCGAATCTCCTCCTCCAACGCAGACTCGCCAACTTTGTTCCCTCCAGAAGAATCGCTTTCAGTTTCATCTTTGGTTGCTCTAGCTTCTTGGTTAGCCTCAGAACCTAACATTTCTGCGCTCCGATTCTCTCCCGCTTCCTCTACATCGCCCACTACTTCTTCTTGCCTTCTTATTTTGACAATTTTCACAACTCCTTGCAGACCTTCGATTCCTAACAAAAGATTTCTCGACTCGCTTATTTCTATCAGCCGAATCTCAATTTCTAGCCTACCCTCGTTAATTTCTTCCTTCTTTCCATCGTTACTCACATCTTTGAGTGATGTAGCTCCATTCCGCGGCAGCAGAATGCTATTCCCTCTGTTATAATCCATCATTTCTTTCATCACCGCGCTTGACACGTACTTGTAGTACCCATTTTGTCTCGGACCGGGAAAAACTCCATGTACTGGAGACGCTCCTTCATCGTATGGCTTTACGATGTAGGTCATAGAACATGGGGGAGAATTATTTCTCTCAGGATCCCAATCTTCGCTCATTTCTGTGGTCTCGAATGATACTTTCGGACTCACAACAAGAGTTAACCATGACAACGCATTACTAGCCTTTTCTACTCCGTATTTCTGCTGCTCAGGCATTACTGGCGACATATCCTGGTCCTCTTCAACCGAATCAGCCGAATCCCAGACTTGCATCGATTCGCTGTCTCCCTCTTCATATCCGACCCCACCTTCTTTGCATTTCTGCAGTTCATACATCTCTTCAGCGTCTTCCTTGCAGGAGCATACGGCATCCATGGATTCTCCTTCCAGCTTCTGCAGATTGGCTCTTTCTTCTCCTTCATCTGGACTTGTCGGTACTACTTCAGCTCCTGGATCGACCACTTCGCTTGAATGCAAGTTAACCCGGTACTCCTCAGATTCTATGCTAACCATACCGAGGTTCCAATCTGGGTCATACGCCGACGTGACGTCAGACAACTGAAAACAACTGGAAGACTGCTCACGTTCTACTCTCTCCAGCTGCACCGCGTTGTTCTGGGCAGAATTCAGTTGGATTTTGCTCAGATAATCCCATCTTGCCAAGATATCTAACAAATGCTGCTGCTGTGGAGCGGTTTCTGCATTGCTGGCGGATTCTCCCGGCTTGCGCTCCAATACCACTTCCATTTTCTGCTCCTCCATAACGCCATGATTGCTAGTGGCGAAAGAATCGACGCCGGTCAGGTCTAGCACGTTGGGAACGTCCTGAACCAACGTAATCCGCACCAATTCATCCAGAAAGTCGCGTTTCACTTCTGGTTCAATAATATGACTTACCGCTTCTGCAATTTCGTCCCTTTCTGCTGTCTGATCCGCATTAGAAACGCTCCTAAACAAAAAAATTGAACAGAGTGAGAAGTGGTGAATAATTGCGAAATGGCCGGAATTAGAAAGAAATCCCTTCAAATCATAACAGAATTTTTTAAAAAATAGCTTAGGAAGTAGAATTTAAAGCAAGTTAGAGAATTCAAGCTTATTAACGATTTTTTTAGTGAATACATCGGTGATTTACAGTTGTTGAGAGGTTTTCGAGCTTGTAGAATCGTTGACTGCTTTCGACGATCGTTTACGACGCTTCTTACAATTCTTTTCATAGGCCTCGACGATTTCCGTGCAACGGGTCAGGTTCGTAATCGGCTCCCAAGTGCAAAAGCTCCTAGAAATCCCAAAATAAATTCCAGAAATTAAATGCTAAATTTCTTTTACTCGTCATAATCGACCCATTTGATCAGGTATTGCTTAACCAGTCGTCCAGTTAAGTTATCCTTCCTTCTCCTGGAACCCAGGATCGTTTCGACTTTATACTCCCCATCCGGAAGGCTTTCCGAGTCCGAAGTGGATACTTGGCTCGGTTTCTCCTCAGATTCTTGTTTAAGGGGATCAATCTCCGGAATTACAGGTGCACCTCCGTCCACAACACCTTGGAACGATTGAAAGTCAACATTAAAGCAACCTGTACGATAGAAAAGCTTCGAAAGTAGAAAAAATAAGTTTTTTTTTTACTCGAATCGCAGCTTTGTCTAAGCGGATTATTCTCCAGGCTTCTCAAATTTGGTTTTCTTCCCTTCTTGACGCCAGGGCTGGCTTCTGGCAAGGCACTTCCGTCTTTTTCAGCTCCAACTATTAAAAGTAACGTAAAAAGTGGCGTAAATTATGAAATTAAGCTAAAAACTTGGGAAAATTACCACTTTTGCAGCGAGATTTACCCCCGAGTTGGCGGCGTTGGGGTTTCTTCCCAGGAAATGGCTGGCAAAGGTCAACTAAATGAAAATGGGGAGTTCTTCATTAATTTCAATATCGAAAATGTAAAAGAAACTTTCAATTTTGAGAATTTGAATAATTACGGTATAAATTCTTTCTTTCGCGCAGTATTTTCAGATCTCGGACTACTTTCAAAAAATGAGCTAGACTACGCGCGTTGAAACCAGCGTAATACGTTTGGGTCGCCCTCCTTATCATCTCCTTGTGATTAACTAAAGAGTTTAAATACAAATAAATAAATCGAAACTTCAATCAAGGAATATTAAATGCAATTCTTACGCAAGAATTCATCACCGCAACCTATTTTGATATGATCCAGTACCAACGCATGAAAGACATCATAGGCTATGACGTAATCCTCCAGACGCGTCATAATCTAATTCAGAAAAAAAAAAAAAATCGGGAAAAAATAGATTTTTTAAAGGAATTTTTAATAAATTATTCACAGTTTGGCGGTGGACTTCCGCTACTTCACGGACGCATGTATGGTAATGCAGCACAAAGGTGTCGATTCCCCATTCTCTATTTTGGCAGATCTCGCAGGAAAAGACAACGGCATTCATATCTGTCAAACCTTAAAAAATTGAAATTATTACGTTATTTTGTTCTTTCTTTGATACAAAAATGTGTATATACCCTGCAGTAACGTTTCTACTACAATTCGCTGCATTAGCTCCTCCGTATTGAGGCTCGAGACCCAATCCAAAGCTCTTCCAATGGCTGTTTCCGCATCTGGAATAGAAAAAAAAAAAAAAAATGAAGTCAAAAATAAAACATGAAGAAATAAGTGTTGAACAATACTTACCTTCTGTTCCTAATGCGCTTCTCAGGGAGAGGTACATCTTCAAAAGGTGCTAAAACGCACTTCCGGTCCTACAATTAGCGTTGATTAAAATTGGCGGAAAATTCAAATACTTTTTCATAAAATAGCATATTTTCTGCCATTTTCTGGAATCTAAAAGCATTATATTGCTACTGTCAATTACATGAAGGATAAGAGCTAGAAATTTCCTAAATTTGTTTAAAATGGATTTGATTTGAGGTGCAAACGTGAATAAATTAGCTTTAAAGGAAGCACAAATTGTACACGAAGTTCGCAATGATATTCTATGTAACCAGCAAGGCGTTTTGGAGCACGAGGAAAGATTTGATAAAGCAAAAAAAGGGAATTATTCGTAGTAAAAGCTCGCAAACTGTATTTTAAGCGTAAAAAGTTAACAAAAAAGTGTAATTTAGACGAAAACTAAGTATTTTCTCAACGCACTGGAATAATTACAATTTTCTAAACCTTTAGTAGTAGTAGTATAAGCGTAACAAGACATGGTTGCGACGCCAAAACAGTTTACAAACCGCGTGTTGCACTTTGCGACAGCCAACAGCATTTGATTGTTCTTAAAAGTGTTAAAAACGGGGTTAATTGGCGTACGTAGAGGTTAAATTAGGTATATGAATTAAGCATAAGTGAAAGGGAATATTATCCACGGCTTTGTTACCTCTAATCCTAACACAAACTACCACTTTTTAAATCACTTAAGCTTACAAAACACGTTCCCGTCTTTACATCGCTTTCCATTACTGAAAGTGCGCCGACTACGGATTACGACGCGAAGGCTTCCCCGGGGAACGCCACTCAACGACGGCTTCATTGCGCTTGTGTAATATGACTCGAGCGCCCATATGGGGGCTTTTGGGCACTAACGCTGCAAACCGAACTAATTTATACGGAACTATTTAATTTCTCCTAACTACTCAACAGTAAGGCTACTCAATAATATTCATCAACTACTTAATTTCACAGAGCCTTTACTTTATAATTAATAGGTATTTAACACTGATTAAACACTAAGTTATTATAAATTTAATTTTTAAAGGGAAATAATAATCCACCGCTAGACGGCGAACAGGTAGTTTGTTCTCGAATTCGAATGCCGCAAAGTCAAACCGTTGGCTTGTTATGAGAACGTTGCGCGCCAACCGACACCCTGTTTAATTGAACCCTGTGTTACTTTATTAGTTGTAAGTGTAATTAGTTGTGAGTGATGTATTAGTGACAGTTGTGCGGTTTTTCTATGGTAAGTTATAGTACTAATAAGCTAAGATGTGTTCTTACTATTGAAATCTAAAATCATTTGACGGCAACAATGAAATTCACTATGGCTTTATCCGTTAATATGGGAACACATTTTCTGGAAAAAGTTATTGTATTTTGTTAGAGATAAACCGCATAAATAATATGAAAAATTACTAAAATTAAACAGTGCAAGTTAGTTAACGATTGGTTAGTGAGAATCTATGCAACTGTAATCAACTAAAACTTGAATAATTCATATTTCCTTTTCTTTTTTTGTAGGAATATTGAACTTCAGTATTGAGTATTTGAACTTCAGTATTGGAAATAAGGATGAAGTGTATATACTTCTTTTTCCTCACTTTGGTGTTCGTTTTGGGAGTGGAAAGTTTTGTCGTCACTCGCCAATACGATGTTTGGATCTGCGACTTACAAATACGTAAGTAACCTAGGAAGGCTTAAACGCGCCCTAAACTCGTTAGCTCTAAACAAAATTTAAATAAATTCAATAGGAATGACACATGATGGCCATAATCCATGTACGGAAGTAATAGCGATGCTTACAAACGAAGAGAGAATTGCAATTCAAAACCGGAAACGCCTGATTCTCTTCCCAAGTAAAACTAAATAAGAAAATAAATCAGAAATAAATTCATGTTAATAATACCTTCTTTTCTTTATTTAGAAACTCGAGAAGCTATCGTAAACATATTTATGGGAATGTTTAACGTAGCGCGTGGACTCATCGATCATTTGGCTCGTTTGGCAGTACAGATCACTCCGGAAGACCCACGAGGCACCCATGCTCGTTTTTGGCGCGAACTGGCGGCCATTCCGGCTTTTCTTTATGTCGTAGTGATATTCGTCATTGCCGCCATCCTAAAAACAATAGCTTTGCGCAAAGCAGAGCAATCTTGTTGCAAAGAAATGCTGTTGGATGCTATATTCATTGCGTTAGCTATAGCTATTATTTACGGTAAGATTAAACGTTGAATTCTTTCTAATTTTATACAAAACTTAGTTGTTAATTAAAATTGATCTAACGAATTTTTGAACTATTTCAATGGAATTTTGGATTTATTAAATTTATTCATTTGATTTAGCATTGATGGCCCTGATTCCACATGTGAAACAGCTAAACGAGAAATATAAGTTGGCTGCCGTTTGCTTCGTTCTTCTCATTAGTTTAATACCCATGGTTAGTATATTTAAATATATTAAAATTAGCTAATTTTCTCCGAGTTTTTCATGATTTTATTTTAGTGTTCTTTGTAATCATCAACTAGGTGAGATGTTTGCTAGTTCTCTTCTGCCAGATGATTCTTACGACTTACTTAAGAAAATTACTCTTCGCGGGTTTGACATTCGCGTTACTGGCCGGTCCAACGTACTCGGTACTTTGGAATGGATTAGAAATCTTCAAGTTCATTGCTTGTAACTCGATAAGTTTTGGCACTTTAATTGGAAACTTTTTATTGGCGTTACTACAGCCTCTCTTCCAGATTAAAGTTGATGTAAGGTGGATTTCTTTTCTTTTTTTTTTCTTTTTTTTTAGAATTTTCAATGTTAATGTTCATGATCCCCTAGAGCGATAGCACACTCAATGAAACTATGAATATGCTGGACACTTATTTAGCAGAAATTCTCAACTACACCAGAGAGCAATTCCCTTTGTTTGGGAAGTTTTGGGAAGAACAAGAGGTACATTGTTGGCTCTTTCGGATCATTCCTTATTTTTGGGCAACTTCCTTCATATTTCTGAATATCTCTTAATATTTCTGCAGAAAGTTCCATATTTCTGGAACATTCCGTAACAAATCTTTGAATTAATGCAACATTTGTTCACATTTCAGTAATACTTCCCCTATCTTTCTACAAGAGGAATATCTCTTAATATTTCTGCAGAAAGTTCCATATTTCTGGAACATTCCATAACAAATCTTTGTGCTAATGCAAAATTTGTTCACATTTCAGTAATAATTCCCCTATCTTTCTACAAGAGGAATATCTCTTAATATTTCTGCAGAAATTTACATATTTCTGGAACATTCCGTAACAAATCTTTGTATTAATGCAACATTTGTTCACATTTCAGTAATACTTCCCTTATCTATCTACAAGAGGAATATCTCTTAATATTTCTGCAGAAATTTACATATTTCTGGAACATTCCGTAACAAATCTTTGTACTAATGCAAAATTTCTTCACATTTCAGTAATACTTCCCCTATCTTTCTACAAGAGGAATATCTCTTAATATTTCTGCAGAAATTTACATATTTCTGGAACCATCCTTAACAAATCTTTGTACTAATACAAAATTTGTTCACATTTCAGTAATACTTCCCCTATCTTTCTACAAGAGGAATATCTCTTAATATTTCTGCAGAAAGTTCCATATTTCTGGAACATTCCGTAACAAATCTTTGTACTAATGCAAAATTTGTTCACAGTAATACTTTCAGTAATAGTTCTATCTTCTTAAGTTGCTTAATGTTTCTGCAGAAATTTCCATATTTCTTCAAATTCCTGGAATATTTCTTAACATATGTTTGAGTTACTGCAATATGTATTCACTTTTCTGTAATATCTCTTTATTGCTGCAAAATTTTCATATTTCTTCGTATTTCTGGGATATTTCTTCAACAAATCTTTGTATTATTGCAGTATTTCTTTATATTTCTGTAATACTTGTTCATTCTTAACATTTCTCAATGTTTCTTCAGAAATTTCCACATTTCTTAGCATATCTTCGTATTACTGCAATATATATCTTCATGTTTCTGTAAAACTTCTTCCTCCTTATGTTTTTAACATTTCTTAATGTTTCTTAATGTTTTTAACAAATATTAATATTGCTAATTATACTTTATTAGCAATATTAATATTTGTTAAATATTCTGGGAATTCTTAACTTTTCTTATTTTATTTCAGGGAGAAATTTACGAGACGAACGCTGCGGAAGCAATATCGAAAGTAAAAGCAGATTTAACCAATGCATGTCTCGGTAAGTTACTATTGACTTTTCTCTCTATTCTAACTTTGCCCAAAGTACTGGAATTAATTTCTTCATTCTAATACGTTAAGTTCTTTATTAGTTTCTTTAAATTAATTTTAAGTTTCTTTCATTAAAGTATTGCTTTACGCTTCAAACTGTAGAGTCTTACCAGGGCTTCACGAAGCAATGCTTGACTAGCGCTACAAACCTAAAAAACCAAAAATCAGCCTTAAACGTCTGTCGCTACGAAATGACTGCCTTTCTGTACAAGAAGCACGTGTTCTTCTTGGATGATTTCACGGTATCGACTATCTGTATCCGCGTGGTGAAAAGTATTTGCTACCCAGACATTGCTAGCTTCTGCACCTTCGATAATGGCAAACTGGAACAGCAATTCGGGTCAGTGTTGCAGCAATGGACTGTTTCCCAAGAAGCCATTCGCGACCACGTCGAAACGACTATCGACATCCATATGGCCGAGGATTTTGGTACCTGGGTATCTGGTTTTCAGCTCTGGGGCCGATTAGCCAGACTTCAGTTGGAATGGTTACTGCAGAAATGCACCGAAATAAGTTTATACGCTGGTTTAGCGTTCTCAATCTACGCGGTGTTTGGACCGTTGGCAAACTCGACCTACTATTTCGTGAGATACCGTAGAAATGTAGCTTTTGACAATATTTACTTGAATCAGTACGCCAAAGAAATACTGGAAGAAGCCGAAAGCGGTATCTCTACCGATCCTTTGCGTACTTACGAACATATCTTTAGGAAGCGCAAACATTGTGGGTTGACGAACCTGCTAGAGTCTTTGGTAAATAACACGGTCGTTGGATGTCTGCAGAATTTAATAAGAATTATTTGCTGCCAATAGGTGGCGTGGGAAAATCTGTCGATTCTGTACTGGGTCTTGGTATCTGCCATAGTTTATGCGACAGATGAGATTCTAAAGAAATTATTAACGATATTAAAAGACCACGGAACCGTCGACGCAACACTAAGAGGTTAAGCTTATTGCTGCAGAAATGACTAGGAGTAACTATGCAGTAATTTAGGGCATCTAACGGTAGACTTTCGAGTCGATGGAAGGTCAATATTGGCCCGATTAGTTAGGACCGTCCTCAAATTTCTGGATATCGACATTACGCTTGATGCGTCCATAGCTACTGCGGGTAAGATATTTCTAAGCTCGTGGACATATTTCTGCAATTTTGGGGCAGGTTGTACTCCCCGAGAGCGTCAGACAGATAGCTTCTATTGGTACGCAGTAATATCTTGCCTGGTAGCATTGCTGCTCATAAACCCCATCCAGGAATTACTCTTCGCAACTCGGAGCATGATCTGCGACTTCTTCTTCCCGGAAGTAATAAGATATATAGAGTCGAGAATAGGGAACTGAAGTATCATTTCTGCAGCTTGCTAGACAGCGGGGGGATCTGATAGTACGGGTTTTGTTCGCTGGTCGCCAAACTGAAATGGATTTGAAAGCTGCCTTCCTACAAGATATGGTGCAGAAATGGGGCAATCCAGAAGATGACTACGCTGCCAGGACGTGTGTACTCTGTTGTCCAGAGGGATGCTCCTTGCATAGTGTGACGGACTTTTTAATTGAGAAAGTACCTTGCTGTATTGTCCTTTCGTGGTGTCGAACCATCAGACACTCAATTGGCTGCCATCCAATCAGACACGTACAGTCATTTTTATATGTTCTCGCTAGATGGCGTCTAAATCATCATAACTGGAATTATTTACCTATTTTTCCATTATTTGTACTGCAGCGTTGCCAAGTTTGTGGTTGTGGCGCCTCTGGACACTGCCATTGTGGCACTTTCCAATTATGCGCAGATTGTTTACTTGATCTGCAATCTACTTGTCCAGCTTGTAGCGAGGGTGGACTTCCTCCCCTTCCCTTACCTGTGACAGCGATCTGTATTGACGAAGGAAGACAACCCGACCCGCCATCTAGCGACAGCAAAGTCACATGGCGCTGTTTCCTGCTTTCCTTTTGCTCCATTTCCGGTAAATAAAATACTTTTTCTTCCAGTTTTCTATAGATTGACGCTACATTTATTTATAATAAGCAATTGTTATAAAGGATCATCAATGTTGGCATATTCCTTTTATAATATGGCCCTAACTTTGAAACTCCCGACAACTATAGCAGCTGTAGTGGGAGGATTCTTTGCGGTTGCTGGGCTTCCTTTCATGCCCCGCAAGTTAAGGTAAGTGCCTAATTTACCTTATTGTTACACTACTTATCAGAACTGTTAAAACTCCGTAATTAGTTTCAAATTATTTTTAAAAAAATTAATAAAGATAAGACCAGGAGTTAGAATTGGTAAAAAGATAAGCATTTCAATTTCAATGGTTAGCTTTTTCATTGTAATATATCAATTTACATTTTTCATTTTCAACAAACAATATTTCATTTTTGGACTTTGCACGTCATTTCTTGATCCACCACTAGATGTCTCTGCTGTCTATGTTTGACTGACCTGTCAACGCGAAAGGGGAGGTCGTTCATTTCAATTTCTAGACTTTTCATTTTACTATTTCAATTTTTCAATTTTCAACATACAAGATTTCATTTTTGGACTTTGCACGTCATTTCTTGATCCACCACTAGATGTCTCTGCTGTCTATGTTTGACTGAACTGTCAACGCGAAAGGGGAGTCGTTCATATCAATTTCTAGACTTTTCATTTTAATATTTCAATTTTTCAATTTTCAACATACAAGATTTCATTTTTGGACTTTGCAAGTCATTTCTTGATCCACCACTAGATGTCTCTGCTGTTTATGTTTGAGTGAACTGTCAACGCGAAAGGGGAGGTCGTTCATTTCAATTTCTAGACTTTTCATTTTAATATTTCAATTCTAATTTTTCAACATACAAGATTTCATTTTTGGACTTTGCACGTCATTTCTTGATCCACCACTAGATGTCTCTGCTGTCTATGTTTGACTGACCTGTCAACGCGAAAGGGGAGGTCGTTCATTTCAATTTCTAGACTTTTCATTTTACTATTTCAATTCTAATTTTTCAATTTTCAACATACAAGATTTCATTTTTGGACTTTGCACGTCATTTCTTGATCCACCACTAGATGTCTCTGCTGTCTATGTTTGACTGAACTGTCAACGCGAAAGGGGAGGTCGTTCATGTTAGCGCTGCTGGTGACGTCAGTATACTACGGTCCGATTGAACATTTCCATGAAACAACTGAACATCTCGCTACCACTGCTGCTTGCATAAATGTGCAGTTCCAGAGGAACATCAAAACTACGCGAGACGCTTTTATGAACGAAACGGATGTTCACCGGATCATCAACTCGGTGGCCGTGATCACCCGTGGTTTTCAAAAGCTGCAGGAAAGCACCGATAACTTGAGTTAAACTTAACACTAGTTTACAATGGGATCTAATCTTAGTGAGGTTTCTAGAGCGCTGGTATGATGAAACTTTGGATTACGCGTCCAAAAGAGGGTTTTCTGTGGAGTACGTGAGGCAGAAATTGCTCCATAACTGCGTGAGTCATATCGACAGCGCGAAACAGGACTGTAAAGCAAGAGGGGCGGGGTTTCTCTGTCAGACGGTGGACATAGCCTATCCTTTCTGCAAAGTAATCAACGATGTAGTCGAAATCGCCGTTCCGTTACTGAAAAGGACCATCGTCCAGGGCTTGCAGAAGTGTAAATTACTGTTTACTGCAGAAATAAGAGATTGCGATATTCTGATTTGCCATTTTCTGTTAAATTTAGTATGGAACGGGATTAAAAAGAAAATTGGACAGATTGTTAACCTACATCTAGGAGTGACCATGAAGCTAGAAGCAGCAGATGAAGACGTAGAATTTCTGCAGAAATACTTGCAGAAGTTAAAGCTCGTCTTTAAGGAACAGTGGTCTAAACTAGAGCAGTTTGTGAAGCTTTTCTTCCTATTGCTGCAATGGTTAACTCCTTTCTGTCTCATTTTCGGGTACTATCTAAAAGTACTGGCAATGAAACAGTAATAACGCAGTAATTACTGTCTAGACCGTGCTACTACCTCTGCCGATACCTGCATCAAACTAACTTTGATAACATCCACGCCACTTCACGAATGAAGAAATTTGACGCCGAGTTTAGCGAGTCCTACGAGTCGGTGCCAATTAGTACCGGCATTTCTGCAGTGATACCTTAGAAAAATTACAGTTTCCCTTCAATCTTCGCTTATAACTTTAAAAAACTGCAGATGAAGGCCTGCTGCAGTAATGTACGCGGATATTTCTGCAGCATTCTGGTGGATATCTGTCTCGGAGGCGTGGTCTTTGCTATAGCCTACGCGGATTGGTTCGTCACAGGGAAGATAAACCATCAGCTGACCCTGCTCACAAATTTAGTTGCCGGAAGAAATGGTAAGTAGTTAAGGCCTAATTACTGCAGTTCGTATTTCTGGTTATTTCGGCAAATTTCTGCGAATGTCTTCATTGCCGGCACTAGATTGGACGCTTTTCACAGCCGATATAGAGGGAGAAGGAGCCATGGCGAACATTCTGAAGACGACGATAGCTGTACTGTCAAGAATGCAAGGCAAAGCGACAGACATGAGTCGCTTTGCAGATTGTTTGACGCCAGTAGAACATCCGGTGTGGGACTACGCGAACATGGGTAAGTTTTCGTATTGCTCTGTCGGAAGATCGACTAAGTTTGAGGGATTTGACTGGGTTTTTAGGGGCGGTTTGGGGCGTAATGTTCCTGATTACTTTACTCAAGCCGGTACTCAAAGTATCGGGACCGATATTTTGCAGTGCTTTCTTTCCTAAGCATGAAGCTTTGAGGTTTAGAGCACTGAAACTTTGTATAGCATACGAGCAGGCCTTAGACCTGGCTCGACGAGAAAATTCTCGATAATTTCAAAGTTTTCTTTTCTTTTTTTTTAAAGAAATTCTGAAATTTCTAACCAAATTTCTGTAGATATCTCACCGGTTTTCACTGAAGTTTTTAGAAGTATTTAGCTCCCGGAGTTTATGAAAAATTCATACGTATGTGTTGTTTTTTCTAGTCCAAATGAAATGTTGAAGTTATTTGTTACTTAAGAGGAAAGTTTTAGCATTTTGCTCCTAGATGGCGCGGATGTTTTGATTTTGAAGTATCGAAAGTCTTCATTGTATTTGAGAGGAAGATTTGAGAAGTACTTGAGATTGCTAAGGATGAGATTTACAGGTTTATATGATCGTTTTTTATTCTTTAGATCCGCAGAAATATCAATATCTTTACTACAATCTTGTCGACTCGCTTGAATCGTTTCGAGAGTTTGCGGGCAGTATTTCTGACGGATGATCTAACGCTGAAATTGATTTCTCTTCTTCTTCCTCTATTTTCGCGTTCGCAGACTGTGGATAGCAAATTTGATATTGTTTTGACAGAAAACAACAAGCAGAAATGGTATTTCTTTTACCTTTTTAGCAATATCTTGCAGATACTCTGCAGAGGCTTTGCCGGTTTCCTGTACTAGACTGTACAACAGCCCATTTTTAATCTCGAGTAATTCCATGGGTTGACCGAATTCCTGGAAAATAGAAAAAAAATTACCAAAATAACATACATTTCCAATACATATTTTCAGCAATACTTGTAGAATTCCAGCGTCCAATACCATGATCCGATCCGAGTCTATGATGGTATTTAGTCTATGGGCAATAGTCAGAACGGTGCAGTCGACACATTTTTCCCGAATGGTTTGCTGGATGAACGCGTCAGTTCTAGATCGTTAAGTATGGTTTTATTTAAGGCAGAAATAGGCTGCTGGTACTCTTGCCTGTGGTCCACACTAGCTGTGGCTTCGTCCAGTACCAAAATTCGCGATTGCTTGAGCAACGCTCGAGCTAAACATATCAATTGACGTTGACCAACCGAGAAATTGGATCCGCCTTCAGATACTGGCATGTCCAAGCCTCCGGTATTACTGCCGGCCATTTCTTTCAACTTGACCTAGGGGCAGAAATAACTTGGCACTTACAACACTAAGTTTTGCAAAGACGAGGAGTCGATTACTTCTTCCAGCGCGTTCCAAAGAGCGTCGTCTTGGTAGTCGCCAAACGGATCCAGATTTCTTCGCAGGTTGCCGATAAACAGTACGGGATCTTGAGGGATGATAGAAATACTGGACCGCAGTCTAGCAAGCGGTATCAGCTTAGTATCAATACCGTCGATTGTAATTGTGCCTCCTGGCTCCGACATCCGGAAGAGCGCAGCAATAATCGAAGACTTACCGGCACCCGTTCTGCCCACTACCCCTATCTTTGCCAGTATTACTGCTATTACATTTCTTAGCATTATTTCTTGCAGAAATGTTACTTTCTCTCTAGCTTCCAACTTAAAGCTCAGGTCTTTGAGGACTAGTGGTTCACTTTCATCGTAACGAAGAGTAACGTCACGGAATTCTATGACTCCTTTAGACGGCCAGCTTTCCGGTACTTGCAGATCTAAACATTTCTGCCTGTACTTGACTGTACTATTACTTCAATTTAAAACCTGAGGACTCTAAAGGCGCTTCTGCTGGTAGTCGAGTGTACTCTAAGAGACGCTCTACCGCGGTCATCATGTTCTCGACTTCGGCAGTTTGACGTACCGCCCTCTGGATCAGTAATCCGACGGTTAAGGACGAAGAAATGATCAAACCAGCTTCAGCTCCACTAAGAGCTACAAGCAGAAGTGAGTTACTAGTGGGTCCATCGTTTTAGCTTACAATCTTCGAGAGCCAGTACTCCGAAGGTAACAGACGCCAAGTAGATCAACCCGGCGCTTTCTAGCCACACCCCTAGCCAGCGGGAGGTACACAAGTACATGTACCAGGCGGCAGAATGGTCATCCACATTGCTGTAGAACAAATCCCGGAAAATGGGTTCAACTCCGTGAGCACGGATAGTGGTCATGCCCACCATGGTCGTAGACAAGTGAGCAAATACTGGCGAACGTGCTAAAGTAAATGAAAAGATAAAAATTAAAAATTAAAAAAAAAAAAAAGATGAAAAGTAAATAGAAATGAACGCAGAAATGTACGTGCTAAAGTAAATGAAAAGATAAAAATTAAAAAAAAAAAAGATGAAAAGTAAATAGAAATGAACGCAGAAATGTACGTGCTAAAGTAAATGAAAAGATAAAAAAAAAAAAAAAAGATGAAAAGTAAATAGAAATGAACGCAGAAATGGGGGTTCAGTACTATTGCTTTCTACGCGTTTGATATCGCGAGCGGTTTCTAAGTAGAATTTCTGCAGCGCCATGAAAATTAGGCTGACGACCAGTATCGGCAGGAAGAGCCATTGGTTAATGATTCCGACGAGTATTACTGATCCCACTTGGGTAAGGCTTAACTAGAAGTAGTTTTCCGTATGATTCAGTTATGCAGTAATACATTTTTCATGTTTTTCTTACTCCCCAAGCTTCTTCAATGGTGAACGGCAGTAATTCATCAGCAATACCCATGTCTTTCGTGAATCGGTTCAGAACACGACCTACGACAAACGAGTTTTTGAGTATTACTGATGGGGAGCGCAGAAATGTACTGGCTACCGATAGAATTGGTATCAAAGAATCGAATCGAAGTTTGAATCAGCCGAGCAAACATAGTATCGTGCAATTTCTGCGAGGAGCGGATGCAGCAGATGAGTAAGAGGTACGTCCGCGCGAAGGTCAGCACGAAAGAAGATGCTATTAATATCGCGTAGACGTAGATTCCCTGGTTAGAATCATAGTACAGTTCTGCCGGTATTACTGTGTCTGGTAAGAAGCCAGTACTCGAGTTGAGAGCCAGTACGATTCTTTGATTGGCCACTGCTTCTTCTGAATTCGTCCTAAAGCACTTAAATGGGGAAGAAATACTTTTTTTTTAAAAAAAGTACTGCGTAATTACCAGTAACTGAGCCAGTAATCCACTCCTGTGAATGATACTTGCGCCACAATGTTGATAAAGAGTATTAAAAATAGCACAAACAAGCTCGAGCCAGCTTTGAAATACGCGATATAGGTTTTTAAGGACACGTTGCCAGTAGTTATTGTTTCTTTGGAAAGCTCGGGTGCCGGTACCTGAAGAAATATTTCTTAATTTCTTCAAAATCATTTTTATTTTATTTCTTTATTGGCAAAAGAAGCTCCCTACTTGAGGTTTCTTGGCATCGATAGTACTAATAGAAGATCCCCTTGATAAAACGGAAGCTTTACGGGAATGGCTGACTGGGAACGATATATCGTCTTCTGGTACTTTCTCGTCGTCTGGTACTTGCGATACTACCTGCTCCAAATCTGCTCCTTGTTTCACTAGTTCGTTAAAAGTCCCGATTTTATCAACCGCGCCCTTAATTTAAAACGAGAATCACAAGATGAAGTAATCACTGCCAAGATTTATTTTAAATAATTGATTGTTAGGATCAGTGATCAGAAATTCCACGAATTTCTGACGAAGGTGAGCATAGTTTAGTTCAATTACGTCTTTGAGTATAACGATACTATCCACGTCGTGAAGGTACTGCAATTGATGAGTTACAAGGATGCGAATCTTGCCCCTCAGGAAGCTCACGATACTCTGTTCGAAGATATGTTTGCCCACGTGAGTGTCCACTGCAGATAGTGGATCGTCCAAAAGATAGATGTCAGCTTCCACATACAGCGCCCTAGAATGCAGTGTTAGCCAATTAATTTTGATATTTTTTCGTACCTTAGTTTTAGGATTTGAATATTACTTTAGCTACAATTTTAAAAGAAATTTATGGCACTTGAATTGGATATTCAAAGGTGTTTTTTATTAGATTTTATTAGATTTACCTAGCCAAGTTGACTCGCGCCTTTTGTCCCCCCGAGAGGGCGATACCTTTCTCCCCTACTTGAGTGGCGTCACCGTGCGGGAATAGAGTCAAGTCTCGGTTGAGAGCACAGGTCCTAATAACATGCCGAAAGCGAGCGTGGTTGTAAGTTTGTCCGCATAAGATGTTGTCGCGGATGGTTCCGGAGAATATCCATGGTTCCTGTGAAGCGTAGGCCATCTTGCCCTGAACAGTTACTGATCCTGACACTAGAGGGAGTTCGCCCAAAATGGCGTGCAACAGTGACGACTGTTTACAGTTCCATTAGTTTAAACTTTTTAAGGATTTGAGAGAGATTTTTCAAAGTTTTGGGGTGTAGGTTGACAAGTTCTAATAGGTTATACCTTGCCTGCTCCTACGGGTCCAATAATAGCGACTAGTTTCCCGTAATTCGCAGTGAAGGAAATATTCTTCAAAATGGCGGTCGTAGCTTCTTTGGTCCATTGAGCGGTAATGCTATTTAGTTCTACTTTCTTGGATTCTGGAGAAATACTCGGGCTTTTCATGTTTTCAACTTCAATCATGGGTTTCTCCTCCAGTAATAAAAAGGTCTGAAAACAGTTTCGTAGAAGTTTCTCTTTTTTATGAAATGGCGAAATGGTGGGGTTAAAGAGGCGGTACTACCTGTAGTCTCTTCATGGACACGATTAGCTCAGCTAACTGGGCTATACCCGTGGGGAAGAACATGACCATAGCTATTCTTAAGCTATTAAACAGTGACAATGACACGAAGACCTAGAAAATTTTCAACAATTTAGATTTAAGATTTGATTAACAAACATTCAAACATAATTTGATTAACGAACAATTAATCAAAGATTTAATTTAAAAAGGAGAAAAAATAGTCAAAACAAGTACGCAAGTACGCACATAAGTACGTAGGTACGCACTCAAGTACATATGTATGTACGCAAGTATGTACGTAAGTACGTAGTATGTCAGTACGTAAGTACGTAATTTAATTTAAAAAGGAGAAAAAAATAGTCAAAAAATGTCATTTAGGGGGATTTAATTAAGAATTAAAATAAGATTACCTAGTTATTTTTTCTAGAATTACGGAAGATAATACGTACAGTATCGGCTTGTATGATGTTTCCCGTTAGTACGTAATTTAGTAAAGTACGCAAGTACGTACATAAGTACGTAGGTAGTATGTACGTAGTATGTCAGTACGTAATTTAATTTAAAAAGGAGAAAAAAATAGTCAAAAAAGGTCATTTAGGGGATTTAATTAAGAATTAAAATAAGATTATGTAGTTATTTTTCTAGAATTACGGAAGATAGTACGTACATAAGTACGTAGGTACGTACGTAAGTATGTAGGTACGCACGAAAGTACATAGGTATGTACGCAAGTATGTATGTAAGTGTGTACGCAAGTACATATATAAGTACGTAGTATGTCAGTACGTAATTTAATTTAAAAAGGAGAAAAAATAGTCAAAAAGGTAATTTAGGGGGATTTAATTAAGAATTAAAATAAGATTACATAGTTATTTTTCTAGAATTACGGAAGATAGTACGTACAGTATCGGCTTGCATGATGTTGTCCGTAAGTACGTATTTAGTAAAGTACGTAAGTACGTACATAAGTACGTAGGTAGGTACGTAAGTACGTAGGTACGTACGGAAGTACGTAGGTACGTACGTAAGTATATATGTATGTACGCAAGTATGTATGTAAGTGTGTACGCAAGTACATACATAAGTACGTAGTATGTCAGTACGTAAGTACGTAATTTAATTTAAAAAGGAGAAAAAAATAGTCAAAAAGGTAATTTAGGGGGATTTAATTAAGAATTAAAATAAGATTACATAGTTATTTTTCTAGAATTACGGAAGATAATACGTACAGTATCGGCTCTCATGATATTGCCCGTAAGTACGTAGGACGCAAACGTGGCCAGTAGAATGAACTTGACAGATGTTTGGAAGATACTGTTATTCAAGGTATTGAACAACACTTTTTTCTTAATTACAGCTATTTCTTGCCTGAAAAAAATAGAAAGGGATCAATATACTTTAAATTTAATATTAAAAATAACTATTTCAGAAAGGAAGTAATACGTTACTGGCGCTTTTCTTCAATAAATCTGGCAAACGCAAACTCCCAAGCGTACATCTTGATGACACGGATACCTGAGATGATTTCGTTCATTAGGCGGATCCGCTCGTCGGTTCGAACCGCGGTTTGAGCTCGGATCTTGAGGAAAATCTTGCCAATTAACCCTAAGAGCGTTGCAAGAGTTTAAACACTGCGCAATCGAAGGCTTGTTGCACGTACCTTGGAAGGGTATGTAGACTAGTAGAAGTACTAGACCAGCTAGACACGATGGTCCTAATATATTCAGAAGAATCGCCATGACGATGATCATTTGGATCGGTCCCACCCATAAGTAATGCAAGGCAAAGGTTCCGTGATCAAAGCGGTTTAAATCGTTTGACATGAGGTTCACCATTTGACCAATCGTAGCTTGTCCCAGTGCTCCTTTACTCAACTTTAGAGCCTAAAAAAAAAGAAAAAAATTAGAAATCCGAATACATTGTTGAGAAAAAAATGGATTTTGAATTATTTCACCTTGTTGTAGACGATGGAGGTGCAAGAAATACGGATTTGCATGCCACAATGAACTAATTTTTGAAAATGAGTGTGATGGGCAACTGCTGTGTAGGCGCAACAGCAAGTAATGCCCACGGCGTACCCAAAAGCCTCCAGTCTTTCGATTGATCCATCTTTTTTGAAATATTTGAGCAGTTGGCCGAGCATGATCGGTTGTGCTATCCTTCAAAGTTTGATCTTGGATGAGTTATAGGTTAATTATTAAGGGCAGTAGCCACCAAAAGCAATAGTTGAGATCTGAAAGATGCTTTACGAGATCTACGCTATTCTAAAAGGTGGTTACGAACTGCTTCTGATTCGAGTTCGAAGAAGAGTTTTCTACGAAAAGACATCCAAAGACTATAAGGACGGGTTTCCTCCGTTTTAACATTGAAAAATGGCCTTAGTGACGTCCGAAGACGATAAGTGCGGTTTTCCTATGCTTCAGTGTAGGAAACAAGGTCTTAAAGACACAGTGTCGCAATAAGGGTGGGCAGTAGCCACCAAAGGCTTATAGTTGAGATCTGATGCTTTACGCAATCTACGCTATTCTAAAAGGTGGTTACGAACTGCTTCTGATTCGAGTTCGAAGAAGAGTTTTCTACGAAAAGACATCCAAAGACTATAAGGACGGGTTTCCTCCGTTTTAACATTGAAAAATGGCCTTAGTGACGTCCGAAGACGATAAGTGCGGTTTTCCTATGCTTCAGTGTAGGAAACAAGGTCTTAAAGACACAGTGTCGCAATAAGGGTGGGCAGTAGCCACCAAAAGCTTATAGTTGAGATCTGATGCTTTACGCAATCTACGCCATTCTAAAAGGTGGTTACGAACTGCTTCTGATTCGAGTTCGAAGAAGTTTTCTACAGGGTAACTAAGAGTGTAGACCTCAGAGACATCCAAAGACTATAAGGACGGTTTTGCTCCGTTTTAAGATTGAAAAATGGCCTTAGTGACGTCCAAAGACGGTAAGTGCGGTTTTCCTATGCTTGAGTGTAGGAAACACGGTCTTAAAGACACAGTGTCGCAATAAGGGTGAGTTTCCTATACTTAATTGGAGAAAGTAGACCTTAAAAGGATTAAACGATAAAAAAGATGTCAAAATTATTTCTTTAGTATCTTAACTACTGTTTGGCACAGCAGGGAAAAGAAAGATAGTACAAGAAAATTAGATTTCTTGCTCAATTCTTGAAGATGAAAGTTGGTTTTGGTGGCTTTTTGACCTTTTTGAATTGCATAGGTCCTTACCGAATGAAACATTCTTCGAAGAGCGCAAAGAAGCCGCATAACATGTACTGCTTACCGTACGCGTGTAAAATGGCTTTGTAAAGCTTCGGCTTCTTATTGTTCTTTTCTGCCGTTTCCAGTTCTTCTTGCCACGGTTTGTTTAATTTCTTAAAGAGTAGATCAGCTCTATCACCGGGGAGCGTATCGTATAAATCTTGGAATTCTAGATTTCTTTTAAATCCAATGTGTAGTAACGGATGAATCCAACTAAATCAAATAACCAGTTTGTTTTAGATTAAAGAGCATAATAGGTGAAAAATCAAACATAATTTATGTGTAATAAAGAGGTTTTAAATTCACTGAATTTTTTCAAAAAATTGTTGAAGTCAGATTAAGTTTTCAAACAAAAAAAGTAATTTGACATAAGATTGCTGATCCCGCCCAAGCTGAGTCGAACGTCCAAAAGATGCTTTAGAATTTGGATCAGAATGACAAGGCGGAAATGGATGCCTATATGTAGAAAACCGTTGAATTAATTGTATTCCGCAAAAATTTCTGCGCTTTTGCGTTTAGTATCTAATTAGGAAGTTAAAGTACACACTTAAACCGAAGCTAAGAAATAATTTCGCCTTGTCATCGTGACCTTCGATTAACTCATTAATTTAATTAATAAATTACTAGTAAATATCTATTAATTAGATATAGAATATTGTATTTTATTCATATTTTGTTCATGTAATTTACCAGTAAAACAGGCGAGAAAACATATTCGCCTTCAACACGGGGTTTTCCACTTTGGCTTTGGGTTTCTCTTCCATAGCGAAACAAATAGAATCACTTGGGACTGTAAATGAACACTGAGGAATTCATTCCAACATACACTCGTATTATAAGTAAGCACTTCCTACACGTTTCCTTCCATTATTCGAGAACCGTGTCTTTCCATTAATCCAACCCTACCCCCGTCCATTGTATTAGAAAGAGGTGCATGTATATGATTTCAACTCAGACATTTAAAACGTCATCTTGAAAGTCATCATTTTGTGCAATTTAAGATATAGAAAAGTAATGGCATCAAGGACATTTCTTATTTTTGGAATAAATAAGCAGGAAAAAATAAACAAGCACTCTGCTCCTAGATGGCACTATAATCGCTCAGTTCTCATTATCACCCTACGATTCAAAATACTTTTCTAACGAAAATACATTAATTGTATCATCAAGGATTTTAATTTACGATCAGTATATATTTTTTTTAAATCCAGCTTAGTAATACTAGCTATGTTTGAAAAAAAAATGTCTGAAAGCGTTTTGTTTTCCTAATTATCTGTACTAACTTCGTGCGCCGATTCGCCGGTCAGCCAAATCTGGCGGTTCGCTGGCCAACTTAATGCGATGCGATTCGCTACCGAAGTCACGTGGCATAAACCATGCCTATAGCTTACGCTTATAATGGTCATAACAAACGCTATTTTGTCGTGGGAAACGTTTAAATATTGCGCAATTAAGCGTTTAAATGATATAAATAAATAGTGTAAACTAGTCTACGATGTCAGCAAATTGTGCAGCGCCTCGTTGTTATAATAAACGCTCAAATACGTCTCAAGAAGTGTCATATTTCTCGTAAGTTTTTCATTTTTTTGTATTAATCATTCAATAACAAAAAAGATTCATATATTCTACAGAATTTTCTCGTTCTTAATCTCTTTTTTACACTTTTCTTTCCCGTAGGTTCCCGAAGAAACTAGAACTAAGAGAAGCATGGGTCAAAGCCACGAAACAACTTCACTTTATACCGTCAAATACTTCCTATCTTTGCTCCGAGCATTTCAAAGAAGAACAAATAGATAGAACTGGCCACTCAGTTTGCCTTCGTGAAGGAGCAGTACCTTGCATCTTCGATTTCCCCGTCTACTTCGAGAAAGTAATTAATTCTTCTTAAATCTTTGAAATTGTAACCTCTTGATTAGAAGTTTTCTTCTTTTTTTGCAGAGCTTACATACTAAAAAGCCTTCTACTGTGCGAAGAAGCAGGAGAAAACGAAAGAAACCTACAGAATATTGGTTAATTTCTCATTTTTATTGAATTTCTATCAATTTGTGTTATTATTTTTTATTTTTTTTTAGTGAATTGAAGTCTCGGAAGCCTAATACGAACTCAGAAATCGATTCTGTTGCTTCAGTGGTCCAGTTCGTGAAAGATAAAGCGGCAGAATTGCTCAAAGTTTGCAATGAAGATGGCCAAACGGCCAACAACTCGTTTAGCGAGTTCAAGTCGACAGTTTTGCAGATATTAGACAGTATACGCGACGAACTTGTGAAATTCGAGGACAGAATGCCTGTGAATGTGGAACCTGGCGCTAAGGAAGGGCTTTCTGCATCTATTTCTGCTACTTCTGGTCTCATTGAGCGTAACGATGGTAATTTAAGTGTTTGTCCTTTGGAGCTGAAGCGAAAATTACTTGCGGCTCTTAATGGTGCGAGCGAAAAGACCAAAGTTAGTGATTGAGTTGATTCGCTAACCTGTTTAAGGATTTTTGAGTTCCTTTTCTGTGCGGGAATATTTAATTTTTGCAATTTATGAAATTTATGAAAGATCAATTCAAGTTGAAACTTACGTTTTTCTTGAGCATGGCCAAGTACGCTTGAACTTGTAAATATTTCGGATTTATAAAAAGATGCGTTTATTTAGTCTTTATTACAATATTATTAGTAATATATTACAGAACTATTTTTACAGTATTATTTAGTAATATTACAACGGTTTCATTTTAGAAACAGTGTAATTGAATAACTGTTAGATTGAAGGGCGTGGTTAGTCAGCTTGTTTTTGTTTTTTTACTAAGCTACTACTTTTTATTAGGAGCCTTTTGGCCCGAGAAAAATACTTTTAAACTCGACTAAGCTACTATAGCTTATAGCCATATAAAACAGGGTACCGTAAAAACAATGTATTGCTTATGCGATTGGCTTCTGCCGGATAAAGCATTTCTGCGTGCCATTTTTACACTTGAAACATGACCTTTAGTAACGTTTTTTAAAGTTAAACGGTATTTGAGTCCGATTCCTAACGGTCAATGAACTAATTCGCAGTTCGTTTTGGGCTGCGCAGTCCACCATTGTTGCTTTTCGCATGTTAGTTAGTCATGTTAGTCAGGCCATCTAGGGAGAACTGTAACAAGCTTTCACTGTACACGGCATCTTTAAGTGTTGTGTCATTTCCTGAACAGTTTTCGTATATTTGTAAAAACAATTGTGTGCGCATTTACTGGTGAAGTCATTGGCTAATTCCTCAACTGTAGCCATCCAGTTAACACTATGGCGACTAAAACGTTGGAAGATAAGGCAATGTGGGAGGATGGAGAGGTAAAATAACTTTTTTCTTCAAACTTTATTTTTTCTGGCATTTCCTTGCAATGCTTTTGGGTATTGAATTCTAATTGTTTTTTCTTTGTCTTTGTGTGTGTGTGTGTTTGTGTTAAGGATACATTGGGAGATGACGTGCTGCGTATGTCAACCGATGAAATCATTAGCCGGACTCGTTTGCTCGACAATGAGATCAAAATCATGAAAAGCGAAGTTATGCGAATCTCCCACGAGTTGCAAGCACAAAAAGAGAAGATAAAAGAGAACACAGAGAAGATCAAAGTGAACAAAACGCTTCCTTACTTAGTATCCAACGTCATTGAGGTAAAATAATAAACTTCCCAAATCCACGAAAAATACCTTAATTGCTTAAAAACCCTTCACTTTCGCCTACAACACTCGTTATAATTCTATCACACCAGCTTTTGGACGTGGATCCCCAAGACCTTGGTGAAGAGGACGGAGCTAACGTGGATTTAGACTCTCAACGCAAAGGAAAGTGCGCCGTCATTAAAACCTCCACTCGACAAGTAATTTCGGAATCTATTTAAGCACTAAATCTGTCTTAAATGGATTAACGAGACTCTACTCTTATAAAACGAGTTATTAATGGATGTTTCTCTCTAATCTCCCGATAGACGTACTTCCTTCCTGTTATTGGCTTGGTAGATGCTGAGAAGCTCAAGCCTGGCGACTTGGTCGGAGTCAATAAGGACTCGTATCTTGTTCTGGAAACCCTTCCTGCTGAATACGATTCACGTGTGAAGGCCATGGAAGTGGACGAACGTCCCACCGAGCAGTATTCCGACATTGGAGGCTTGGATAAGCAGATCCAGGAGGTTCTAAACCCCTTTTCCTTCTTATTTGGAATTTAAATTCGTCTTTTTCCATTTGAACGTCTCTTTTATTGCAGTTAATTGAAGCAGTGGTACTTCCCATGACGCATAAGGAGCGATTTATCAACTTGGGCATCCAGCCACCGAAAGGCGTTTTGCTTTATGGACCCCCTGGGACTGGTAAACAATCAAATCAGAGCGCCAAACGCTTTCATGTTATCTTTCTTTAAAAAAAAAAATTAAAAAAAACATTGTAGGTAAAACTTTGTTGGCCCGAGCCTGTGCTGCGCAAACCAAATCCACGTTTTTGAAGCTCGCAGGGCCCCAACTGGTACAGATGTTTATTGGTGATGGAGCCAAACTCGTCCGCGATGCATTTGCGTTGGCTAAAGAAAAAGCGCCTGCTATTATCTTTATTGACGAGTTGGACGCCATTGGCACGAAAAGATTCGATTCCGAGAAGGCGGGTGACAGGGAAGTGCAAAGGACCATGTTGGAATTGCTCAACCAGTTAGATGGCTTCAGCTCCACTGCTGATATTAAAGTAAAATCAACGAATTATTGTTATTATTTTTTATTTATGTATTATTATTAATTTTTTAGTATTATTATTAGTTTTTTAGTATTATTATTAATTTTTTAGTATTATTTTTTAAATATTTAGGTTATCGCCGCGACGAATCGAGTGGATATTTTAGATCCTGCCTTGCTCCGTTCAGGTCGTTTGGACAGGAAGATTGAGTTTCCACATCCCAATGAAGAAGCCCGTGCGCGGATTATGCAAATTCACTCGAGGAAGATGAATATTTCTCCAGATGTGAATTTCGAGGAGTTGGCACGTTCCACCGAGGATTTCAATGGCGCACAGTGCAAAGCTGTTTGCGTAGAAGCTGTAAGAAGGCGGTTTTATTACTTTTTTACTTGTTCTTTTATTATTTAATTTTCTATTTTAGATAATTTCTTTTAACTAATTTTGTATTTTAATTAGTTTTTTATTTTTAGTTAATTTTTTTAATGAATTTTGTATTTTAGTTCATTTTTTTAAATTAATTTTATTTATTTATTTATTATTTGTAATTGTTTATTTGTAATAGGAATCATTGATTTGTATTTTGTGTCGTTTAGGGTATGATTGCATTGCGTCGCGAAGCTACAATGGTTACACACGAGGACTTTATGGACGCTATTGTAGAGGTCCAGGCTAAGAAGAAGACGAATTTGAATTATTACGCCTGAATGGGAAAGTACGAAAAGGAAAAATCAAACAATAACGATGATAAAGAAAAGGAGACATAAACGGGAAACTTGAATGTAATAACCTTGGGTTAATCATATTCATACACTTGTCAAACTGCTTTAATGGGACTTCCTCAGTGTTAAAACTGAAGGGATTTAACTAGTAGCAATAACAAGAATGTGACACGAAGAAAAACTGACTTTTGGCAATGCGAAGAAACCTTGAGCGAATGGGAGATTCTGAGTTCAGTTTGAATTTGAAAAACTTTCTCTTCGGAAGTTCCTAGAATTCGCAGTTTGGAAAGTAAGATTCGTCATTGAGTTCCACTGAACTTGCACTATGCTATATCATATTGCATGGATCATGGAATGTCAGCCAAGAGTCGTGAACTCTTTTAAAAGCTCAATTAGAACCATAAGTAATTTAGAACAAAATTCAGGCTCTTAACTACGACACAAGCATAGCTAGTTACAGTAAAATAACTTCTTTTATTTGAATTGTGAAGATTAATTGGAATTGAAAAGATCAAGAGTTTGGAATGCCAGTAACTTCCAACACGTTAAGGGCAATTTCCAGTGCTAAAATGTAGTAATATCACCCTTACTGCGGTTTAGCGTGAATAAGGCGTTTTTACCATACTTCCACATAGGAAAATCGCCCTTATCGTCGTTGGATGTTACTAAGGTCTATCTTCCCTAGTTAAAGCATAGGAAACTCGCCTCTAATGAACTTATATTATACTAAAACTAGATTTAGAATCTTCCAGTAGTGTGCTTGCGAAATTTTAACACTAATTCCTGCTAGTCCAAGACGGCAAGGTCAATTTCCAATGGTAAAGCATGGGAAAATCGCCCGTATTGCGGTTTGGCGTTAATAAGGCCTCGTTTCCATACATAAGGAAATCGCCCTGGTCCTCTTTTAATGTTACTAAGGTCTATGTTTACGGGTTGTAGCGTAGGAAAGTCGCCCTTATCGTCTTTGGATGTTACTAAGGTCTATCTTCCGTAGTTAAAGCATAGGAAACTCGCCTCTAATGAACTTATATTATACTAAAACTAGATTTAGAATCTTCCAGTAGTGTGCTTGCGAAATTTTAACACTAATTCCTGCTAGTCCAAGACGATAAGGTCAATTTCCAATGGTAAAACATAGGAAAATCGCCCGTATTGCGGTTTGCCGTTAATAAGGCCTCGTTTCCATACATAAGGAAATCGCCCTGGTTACTAAGGTCTATGTTTACGCGTTGTAGAGTAGGAAACTCGCCTCTAATGAAATTCTATTATACTAAAAATAGATTTAGAATCTTCCAGCTCGCGAAATTTTATCCAAACACGCAATTGATAGGTTTAAGCTAATAGTCGAACGTTTCAGAGCAGCTCCACGGGGCAGTAGCTCCCAAAAAAAGGCTTTGATAAAAAAAGGAGCTTAACGGATGACATAGACCGATGCTCAGTGGCGATAATCATGGCAGCGTACACCTGTTGGCATACGTCATGCTGCTCTCATGCATCGTAACCAGAATGCTACTGAATCCTGGCCATTACGACGTTAAAGACAGCCTTACTCAAGACGAAAAACATAACAAAAAGAAGCTTGACAGATTTACACCCATCTTTTTCCGCCATTTTGTCGTTCGCTGCACGCAAATAGCGAATGGCCGTTGCCTTGTCTATTGACTACCTTCATAACTCAATTTTTTTTTTTTATACTATTACCATAATATTCTTTAAGGAAAAGAACAAGGCGTAAAGTTGGAATACAATTTTTTGTAGAAAATTAAAACAAAATAACCCAAAAAAAAGAGTTTAAACTTACCTTGTAAAGCAAGTTGTGGTAAGTTGAACGTTCTCCATCTTAATTGCCCCCTCTTGCGGTTGCCCTTCTGTGCATACATATAGGCTACTTTTTTTTTATTTTCTGTACTTTTTCTTTGTTTGTTTTTTGGTTTGTTATTGTTTATAGTTATTAAGAGAAAAATGGTTTGGGGGAGGGACTGAGGAAAGGGATTTTATTTATGTGACTTGCCTTTTTTAACAATCCGACCACGATCAACGAAACGGCACAAATTTATAATGGACGGCAAGAAATTGTTAATGATAGCTTGTGCATAATCTGATGTTTAAAACACAACCTCAAAAAGAGGTTTTTAACATTGTAAATTCAAACCTTCCAACGGCTCAAGAGGTTGCCATTAGCCACCGAGATTCAGTGTTGGCAAACCGCTATAGCAGTAACGCAGCTGCGGTTTGGGTTTTGCGAACGTTTTTCGACGGCTCCGCACGCGGTTCCGGAGGGGTACCGTGAGGGCTAATGTTGATGGACAGGCTGAGAAAAGGTTAGGAAAAGTGAGGCATCGGGAGTCAATTTTCTCTTTCCTCTTCCTGACAAGAAAAAAGTGAGGGGGCGCTTTTCGGTATTTTGAGCCCTTATCGACATGGAGGGGTTAGGGGGAGGGTGAAAGTTCAACTAACTTTGGAGGGTTTCAAGACTGATTGAGGGACTGAGAGGGTCAAATGCCCCTTGTTTTGGAATGTTCTACAATTTGGAAACGTTCTAGTTTGGGAGGTAGTGGGGGGGGGGAAGGGCTTTTTGCCGAATCGTTTCCGAAATGTCCCAAGACACAAAGAACACAGCAGCGTCACATTGCAGTTCACGCTTGGCAAACCATGTGGAATCCGCACAGGTAATCGAATTTTACAGAATTAATTGAAAATGAAAGAAAATTAGGGTTTTTATGAAAGTGAAAGGAGAGTCGTTTGGGGCTCCCCGGGGTTTTCTAGGAACTTAAACTGAGGATAACACGAGCTTCAAGGATTTTGTTACAATTAAAAGACTTCAAAGGAAGTTATTAATATTTTATCTAGAAAAATTATTAATACTCAAGGAAGGTTGCAATATAACTAGATAGATTCATTGATATACAATTTAGTATTTTTGTAGAAACATTCTTTCGGATTGAAACCAGATACAGGACGCTTATCCACCAACCATTAAAAACGCCCGTGTATAACTACTGTAACCTAGTAGGCGCTACGGGGTCGCCAACCGTCACCGCACGGGCCCGCGACCATAACTCTTAACTGATTTCAATTATGAAATACTCCTGAACTATGGCCCCTAAAAATGTAAAAAATTAAATTAAATACCATCTATCTATGAGCTTCATTTCGTCTCTGAAATCTCCCTTAATTTTACAAATTTAGCCCAGTCTAACTCCAATTAAGTAAACGTCACCCAACTTCGCAAAAATGATTTTAACAATCATTCTTCCCCATAAGTAACAAATACCAACTTCTTTCTTAATGAGAAACAGGTTTCACAGATACTCGCATTAAAGTTAACAAGAAGATATCCCACCTAAAAACAAGGGTCCGAAAAAGAAAAAAGAAAAAAATATGTCGTAAGCATTCGGTATCTGGAATAGTCATCTTTTATTCTGGACAAGGTGGCTCGGGCCGCCGAGGATTCCGGCTTGAATACTAACGAGCTTGGCCTTGATCAACGGCTCTGAGAGAGTCTTGGGGACAGTGATGGACAACCTGAGCACCGTATCATTGTGTTTCCCAAATTTGATTTTGTTTTTCTTTTCGGGACCCTAGTCCCTTTTTCTGACCGATTCGCTATGCCCAAAAATTCCTTTAGGACCCCAAATTATTTATTCAAAACTAGTGGCACCACAGAATAATAAGAATTTTTGGTCAGTTCGGTTAAAGAACTGTTTATAAAATGTCCCTTTTTTCTGAGCCCGAACGACTCCTCTCCCTCCCTGTCTGGGGGGGGGGGACTATCTCCAAAGGTGGATGGTGAACGTTTACTCATATGGATGGAGACGTCGGACCTGCTTTACAAGGCAATGGCATCTTGTTATCGTTCGCTTTTTGAATCCAGCATGAGCGACAAGTCGAGTTATTCATTTTGTTTTTTTATTTTTATTTCAGATTAAGAATACACAAATTAATAGGAATTTTAACTGTAAGAACGTGGTCCAGGGAAAAAATACTCCTGGTTACGGACACTTATCGTGTTAACTTGAAGAACTTGCACTCCATTTTTTATTGATTTTTTTGTATATTTTGAAAAAAAAAAATTTAGTTAATTTTTTTTTTTAATTCACTAAAAAAATTTAGTGAATTTTTTTTATGTTGGATTTGCGTTAAGCTAACTTGTCATAGTGATAAATTTCAATCTGAAAGGGAAATTATTTTGTATTGTTACACTGTTTCGAGTTTCCACCTGTGTTAGGTTATGGATTAATGGACCAATAAAAAAAATCCCGACAAGTCATTTGAAACTCGTCCAAAGAGATCTATAGGTACAGTGTTTGGGGTAATTAATCATGTGCGTGTACACATCCTGTTCTTAATAGCCTTTTTTTCAGCCAGGTGATAATCTTTTAGAAGAAATATTATTCACAACGAGTTTTTGGTTTTTACTTTAATTTAAAAAAAAAATAATTTAAAAAAAAACTCAACAGCTGGTTTATCGCAAGGTTGTTCTTTTATAATCTGACTCGTGAGATTACAGTAGTCACGGTGGCCATGCCAAATGCACTTTAGAAAAAAAATAAAGAAAGAAGGAAAGGGTTTGTACTCCTAATTATACTTTCAGAGATGCAAGATGCAACGATATCTAAACGGTTCGTATCCTTTTCGCGCGAATCATACATTTAAAATTATTATAATGGCTGTTTAATATACAATGGAAAAGTTGCAACCTTAAAAGGGGCAAAATGGATGGAACGCTAAGTGATTTACTGTTTAACGTTAAATATGTAATAAAAAAAATTAATATAATAAATGTAATAATATAAATAAATATAAAAAAAAAGTTTTTTTTTTCACCACAAAGATAGTTTTGTTAAGCGGAGATTCTTTGGTATTTTTTATATAATTACTAGCTTTGTAATCGGAGAGTTTTCCCAAATTGAAACCATAAAGGTTTAACAGATTTAGCAACGCGCCTTATCGAGCCGCCGCCTCCGCTAGGGGCGCTGAGTGCAGCTCAGGTTGTTGTAGTAACGTAAATAAGTTTCCATACTCGCTCTAACGCCTCTAATTTTAGCCAATACCTATTTTGTAAAATTCCATAATTTATCTAATGATATCTTTATTTTTTTATAAAAAATGCGCATTGGTTTTTGTAGTGTTATAGTTTTTTAATTGTTAAAAAATGCATGTAAGGCCCTTAAAGTTCTAAAATTCTACATTTAGGGAAGGTTTCCATCAAGGAGCATCTAGAAAGGAGTCGACACTAATGGGAAAGTTTTAAGCCAGATTGCCACCGTCGCCATCTGTTTCCAAGCCCCGAACTTCCCGGAAAGAATGTTTGATAATTGTTCGTATCATAAGGGATCTTTGAATTGTATACGTGTACCTGTGATTAGAAATAAAAAATCTTTACATGTTATTTGAGTTAAGGAGCCGCAATATCATTTGAGCAAGTGTATTCTATGTGTGAGACTTAAATAAAAACAATGTAAACAACACACGGACTTGTATTTATTTTGAAATATATTTGACTCGTAAACAATAATAATATATTTTTCACTTATTTTATACCTATTATTCTTCTTATTACTTCTTCTTATTTATTATTATTATTATTATTACTTATTACTTACTTCTTATTCTTATTACTTATTTATTATTATTATTTTTCACTTATTATATACACACAAAGAAATAAGATATGATTCTACAAACTTCCAGAGAATACAAGCTATGGCTAGGCGACAGTCCTATTTCGATAAATTGGACCCAAGATGGATGCTACCTAGATACACCAGCTTAGATGAATTGGGTACATTTTCTTTTTTTTTTTAATTTTTCTTTTTTTTACTTGTGTAGTATTAAGGGTATCATCCCAACATTTTTTTCAGGTATTTAGCGTTAAACAACGCAGGTGTTTTCATAAATGATCACGTATTTCAAGTGTTACCTTACTGAATGAGAGCACTCTCCCCAAGAAGGTCCACTTCCGCTCTTTTCCTTTTTAAAGAATCATTATTCTGCCCATCTGGCATCGATCCTGGTAGACTCTCTACTCCAAAAGGCAGGTCAAAAGGAGGGGGTTTTCCGGGTACTGTCGTTCCAGTTCCACTTTGGCGGAAGATCGCTTGCTCTTGCTCCATAATACCATGTTGAACACGGGTTTAGACCCGCCTCCTATAAGGGGGGGCAGGTTTGAAAACCTCGGCCAAGTCCATTTGGTGTCGTCCAACCGCACTATAATTATAGAGTGTAGTACTATATACCCTTACTTTTGGCTCCTTCGCTGCTCTCTCCATCTCTCCATCTTCTCCATCTTCTCAATCCTGTCATCCTTCCATCCTTGAAGAGAAAGGGGAAATCACCGTTCAAGGGAACGAAAGCAGAAGCTTCTTCATCCTAAAACTTTCAGAAGAAAATCAACTTTAAATTTTAAAAAAAAAATCTTTTTTTTTTTTTTTTTTAAATCATGATTGGCTCCTGATGGGATTTTTGACATGAGGAGACGCATGTCAAACCTTCTTTGAGAGCAGTGTCAATCACCTGTATATACCTTCACGAAGAATCTCCTTCAACTTCCAAGTAGAAACGTGGTAGAAACCGCTCGAACCCACTGGAGCAACAAATTGGACAGTACCCCCCATTTGGGGTACTTTTATTACCTTTTTTTGGGGTGCTGCTCCCTCTATCGTTTAATTTTCCAAGTAGTCGACTTTTTCTACATCCGAGAATTATTATCATTTTATTTTTTAGTAGTATTTTATTTGGGCCCGCCCCAAGGCCGACAGTCCATCATTGCGAATGGCATGGGTTATGACGACCAAATTGGAGGGTTCGCTTGTGTACCTGGTCTTCATCCCCATCGGAAGACCCTTTTGCCCGCGTGGCTCCAGGTTATGTTTACGTCATACAATTTTTAAAACTTTAAAAGTACTCTAAAAAGAAATGCCATGCTAGCATAGAACTACGTAATAACTGATCTGATAGGTAACTTTGGGTTGGCTTCTTAGCGAATGACGATAAGGGCGATTTTGCTATGCTCAAGTGGAGAAAAATAGCCCTTAATAGCACGAAACTGCAGTAAGAGCGATTTTAATATGCTTAAGTGTAGAAAAGTAGCCTTTAGTAGCACCAAACTGCAATAAAGGCGATTTTGCTATGCTTATGTCTAGGACCTAGCCCTTAACAGCACGAAACTTCAGTAAGGACAATTTTGCTATGCTTAAAGGGAGAAAGTAGCCTTTATTAGCACCAAATTGCAATAAAGGCGATTTTGCTATGCTTATGGCTAGGAACTAGCCCTTAATAGCACGAAACTTCAGTAAAGGCGCTTTTGCTATGCTTAAAGGGTGAAAGTAGCCTTTAGTAGCACCAAACTGCAATGAGGGCGGCTTCTATGCTTAAATGGTGAAAAATAGGATTATTTTGTACGTTTACATTGCGTTTTTCTTTCTTTAGAAAAGTTTAAAAGGTATTTCACAAGACCGATAGGTCTTCCAGGGAATTACTGCAGCTACTTCGATGTTCACCCGCAATGGTTTTTATTTTCTAGATTTTTTTTAGAGGTCATTTTATTTTATTTTTTTTTGTTCAGATTGTAAACCTGCTTGCCTTCGCACCTGGCCTCCGTGTCCCTATGTTAAGGTGTGAAAAAATTCAGAAGTGGTGGCTGCTGTGAAGTGAAGAGTAGAAAAAAATCGTAAAAACGTGAGTTGGGGCAAAAGGGATAAGGATGGAACAGATTATTTTTTTTTTCCAAAATATATTTTGGTGGTTTTACACATAACACACGTGGGGTGGCTTCCCGTGGTGGTTGGCGCCGTCTTGGCGGCCTTTTTCGCGCCTCGCCCCACGGGAGACGACATTTTCCTTAGCGCTTCCAATAAATCTTTTTTCATTGAGAGCAAATGAAATTCAGAAAACCTCTAGTTTTGATGGTTAGGTTCTGGGGAAATACCTTTGGCTGCACTTTTTAGCGACAAACAGCCATCTTAACCTATTCCTTAAAGGGACTCAGCTTCGCTAGACAATTTCAACCCCAAAAGATTTGTTTTTAAACTTCACAGGATTTTCCTTCACAGGAAGGCTTAGATCATCTGGATTCTTTCCTATTTTTTAAAATTATTTTGGCATCGTTTTTGCCCAACTTATGAGTGTTTAACTAGTAAAGGGATTTGTGGTTCTTAACCCGTGCGCCAAAGGTCGGGGGCCCCGTAGCGCTACAGGAAAGGCTTAGCTCCCCTAGGGCCTCCATCGCTGCTTTCGTTCTCACTTATTTCTATACGATTTTTTGGGCAGCGTAGTTTACCGACTAGTTAGTTATCGAAGAGGTGGTCATAAATCCATGCGGAAAAGTTAGGCTCGCTTGCCCAGTTTTCATAGAACGTTTTGAAGCGTCCCTACTTGGTATTTCATTGTTGACGGGAGTACGCTCTTAGCCCTTGCGGAACAGGTCGTAGACCCCGTAGCGCCTCGCCTTCCCCGTTTGCATTTAATTCGTTGGCAGCGTTACTATTGCACTTAAAAATTGGCGAAATTTGCACAAGGTACTCCTTGCATAGGACCATTGGACAATCGCATTGAATATGTTTCCAAGGGGACAGAAATTAAATAAACTTAGTTACACCATTCTCGAAAGTTATGGAAATTACCAAAAGCTAGTAGACTTCAGAAAGTTTATACACTTTCCAAGTGTGTTTGAAAACAGCTTTGGAGATCCCTGGACGAGAAAAAATGTTTTATTTTCCGTAATTTTCTAATCTATGTAAGTCACACCTTTGGGATGTTTTCGTGGCTTTGCTAGGCATGTGTGCGCCCCCCTAAGAACCCTTGCGTGTTGCTTCTAACGGTCCCTTTTCCCAAAGGGCGCAGCCATTCTTGCGGCTGGGAGAATGACCTATTCCCTTTAACTTTACTCCAGCGCAACACGCAAAGACCATCTCCCAAAACACGCATGTGCGCCAAAAAACGTATGGTGTGTATATAAATGTAATATACGTCTACCATATATACATGGACACACATGGCAAAAGAAACAACTTTGCAAGTTGTAAAAAGCCTCCTTTTAGAACTCCGCCCTTATCTTGATTTACGTCTGCCGCTAAATACTAGGCATCGTCAAGGCGCAAGCATATAAATCTGACTCTATATAGCGCCATTAAAATGCTGCTAGCCATTGTTATCCCCACCTTTTCCTTTACAATTGATTCCTGAATCTTCCATCTGAAAACCGTAGGACCATTCCCATGCTTCTTCTCTAACAGCAATAAATCCAAATCGACTTTGTTAAACTTAAGTTCTTTGTTAAAGTTAACTTTGTTAAACTGCATAGCTTAGCTTTGTTACACCCTAGCTACCGCAAGGTGGCGCGCAGTGTTTTGTATGGGTTGTATAGAACGCGCATGGATGGAACACGCTACAAAGCGGCAAATTAGACCTTGGTAAGATTCAAATGTCGACAAGGGCGATTTTCCTATGTTGTCAGGATAGAAAATGAGCCTTAGTAGCACCAAACGGCAATAAGGCCGATTTTCCTATCTTGAAGGGTATAGATTGAGCCTTAGTAGCACCAAACTCCAGTAAGGGCGCTTTTGCTATGCTTAGACACAGGAAAGTACACCTTCGTAGCATAACATCCTCAATTTGCATTCGATTTCCTAGTGTTTTCCCCGTTCTGCCATTCTAAGACACTATAGAAAGCTTAAGCTACACTACACGGGAGTCCTTTAAGGGTTAACGGTTCACAATCTATCTATATGTGATGTTAAAGAAACGACTTGAAGGCAAAAAAAAATTGTCCGTCTTCCCAGGAAAGTTTTTGGGGGTTTGACAGCCACCCTGACGGCCGCCCTGTGTGAGATTTACGGTCACCAAATATGGTTTTCTCTCCTTCACCTTCTTTTGTAACTGCAGAGTTCCACAGAACTGAAGGAACTATCTTCTCTACATAAAGCATCTGCTGTTTGGTGGTTTGGGGAACCATGCACGAAAACAGTAGGGGGGCGTGTCATGGTTTATCACGCCCATGCCTTTCAATACAAATGGCTGGTATTATTTTGCTTGTTTCTTGTATTCCATACTGGATTTGCAAGGATGGTTGTTGGTACCACCAAAAAAAAAAAAAAAAAAAAGCGGCAATTCTAGTGGTTATTGAAGGCGGCAAAAGCATAGTTATAACTATGGTAATAGTCTTTTGCCGAAAAGTTTTTAGTAGAAAATAACAGGCCACTTAAAACCCAAAGAATCGGATCCCCGAAAAGAAGACAAAAGAGCGTCATTATGATCTTATAACTTCAAAAACCAGCGGACGAGGCGTAAAAGCCCCCCCCCCCCCCCCATCTAACTTATTCTACCGGAATTGTCATGGTTTTATTAGGGCCATTCCACCTTTAGGCCGAAAGGAACTTTCCAGGCTGCTTTATGGCACGTAATTACCTTACGCAATTAAACCTCTCTTTATCTTTCTCTTTCTTATACCTCCGGTTGCGCTCTCTCGTGTTTCTTGTATACACGTGCAAAACAGATTTTTACCTGGCTATTACGGAACACGTGATCTGATAGATAGTTATTGTGCATTGCTTTTTTCGCGAAATTCGTACGCTTAAAGCTTGTAAAAAGGAATTTTACTGAAGACAAAATAGGACTCAGTAACAGCCCAATGACGATAAAGGCGATTTTGCTAGGGTTAAGTATGAGAAAGTAGCCCTTAATAGTACCAATTGCAATAAGGGCGATTTTTTCTACGCTTAAAGGTAGAAAATGAGCCTTTAATAGCACCAAACTGCAATAAGGGCGATTTGTCTACGCTTAGGTGCACACAAGTAGCCCTTAATAGCAATAGTCCGCAGCCCAAACTGCAACAAGGACGATTTTACTATGCTTCCGTTAGGAAAGTAGTCCTTATTAGCAGCAAACTTCAATAAAGGCGATTTTGCTATGCTTAGATGGAGGAAAATAGACCTTAATAGCGCCAGACTTCAGTAAAGGCGATTTTGCTATGCTTAGATGGAGGAAAGTAGACCTTAATAGCGCCAAACTTTAGTAAAGGCGATTTTGCTATGCTTGGATGGAGGAAAGTAGACCTTAATAGCGCCAAATTTTAGTAAAGGCGATTTTGCTATGCTTAGATGGAGGAAAGGCGATTTTGCTATGCTTAGATGGAGGAAAGGCGATTTTGCTATGCTTAGATGGAGGAAATAGACCTTAATAGCGCCAGACTTCAGTAAAGGCGCTTTTGCTATGCTTAGATGGAGGAAAGTAGACCTTAATAGCGCCAAACTTTAGTAAAGGCGATTTTGCTATGCTTAGATGGAGGAAAATAGACCTTAATAGCGCCAGACTTCAGTAAAGGCGATTTTGCTATGCTTAAATAGAGGAAAGTAGACCTTAGTAGCATCAAATTGCCATTCAGGCGAAAGGGGAAAACTCGGCATTACTAAAGGAGCAAATGAAGCATATCCTGAAACATTGTACTTGTAAATATTTAACTAACTAAGAATTAATATCTAATTAAGAAGCTAGCGTTCAGAACGAGTGAGATCATTAAGGGGATTTGTGTTTATTGAAATTTTTCCTATTATTTCTTGAATTGTCTTTCGTTCAGTTTTCATTTTGGCCAAAGGGCGTGGAAAAGGTTTTTGCTGAATGGAAACGAGACAATCATGTCAGCGAGTGTGCCAAGTCGTGCGTCAAGAAACCACGATCCTGCAAGTCAAGCTTTTCACGCATGTTTAATAGTCTCGATGAACGCACCAGCACGCTGGGGGGTGTACTCTACCACCGGGGCTAAGTTATGGTTTTTTCCTCCACAAACTTTGCCCACTTTTCCATTCAAACATTTTGACTCACTTTGCAATACACATGTTTCATCCTATATACACTCGACTTGGCGCTTCTTGCTTTGTCCTTCCAAGCCCCATAAATCTGTTTTATTTCTTTCTTTTTTTTTTTTTTTAGTTTTCCACAAGAATTATACGAATTAATTTCAAATGAACTCAGCATGCCATCGCAATCACATCCGGGAACTTGAATTTTCCCTTTTTGTCAACGAATTCTAAAGTAATTTCTTCTCTTTCTCGTCATTTTCTCCATTTTTTTTCATTTTCTGTAGCTTCTCAAATGCAAAAGGCATTTGAGAAGCGAAAGAAAATGAAAAAAATTGAGAAAATTCTAGTTATTCTGCTTTAGACGCTTCTAAGGTGTACCATTGTTAACACTACTATTGTTTAATTTTTTTTAGATTAATTAGGAGAAAACCGCGAAAAGTGGTCAACTTTCTCCGGAAGATTAAATTTCTTAAGAAATTCTGGTTTTCTTTCATTGTATATTTTTCTCCCATTTTCTAAAACGTAGTTTTAAAAGTATTAAAAGAATTCCCTTTAGAAGGCAATTCTTTTATTGAATTTTTGGGGTTTTTTTAAGATCCAATGCCTAGAACTACAGGAAGCATGATCTCGGCTCCATTTTCAAAAAAATATATTTTCTTAAGATAAGAGATCAACAGTTGTGCCAAAGGGAAGTGCGTCAAAGGAAGAACGTAAAACAATTGGGAATCCCCGAAAAGCGCCGGAAGTTTTTTTCCACGAATTTTATTGTGGTTTTCCCTACGTTTTGGAACCGTTACGGGTGCATAAAACGGGACGAAGAGGTGGCCAATTTCAAACACTTGGTGTACAGCTTCCTTTACAGCAACAACGATCAGAACCTCCAACTACATCCCAAGATGCGTGCAATAGTACTGGGTCTCATTCTAGGCGTTGTAATTCTTTGGCTCGGAAACACAGAAGCCAAGAAAATCAAAAGTAATTATTTATTTGTAAATCTAACTCATTAACGTTGGTTTTAATATGTCTTAAAAACCCTAGAATCTTTTTCGTTTTTTCTAAAGTATGTTATTTTTATAATTTTATTAATTTTGTACTTTAATGGATCTTAAAGTCTTTAAAAATTTTTCTAAATTGTATGTTTATTATTTTTTCTAAATTTTCTAATTGATATTGAATATTTTTTCAATTTTCTAAATTGTATGCTTATTATTTTCTAAATTCTCTAATTGATATTGAATATTTTTCTAAATTTTCTAATTGATATGAAATATTTTTTCAATTTTATAGTCTATATTTATAATTTTTTCTAAATTTTCTCATTGAATATTTTTTTCAATTTTATAGTCAATATTTATTATGTTTTCTAAAATTTCTAAATCGCGTTTCTCTGGCAGTTAAACTACCTATCATCGTAGTGTCCCAAACCACTACTACGAGAAGACCAACAACGAAGAAAGCGACCGTCATTAAAATAGCCCAAGTTAAAACAGTGACTAGTACCCCAAGTACTCGTACGACCCCAGTGCCTCTGTTAAATGCGACAATGAACGCCACTGACGGGAAGGGCCCATGCTTCAACTTCACAGACCCGCTGCCGTGGACTCCCACCGCCTTCAACGCGACGGATCGAACGTTTGCCTGTACGAAGACCGACCAGTTGTGCGGGACCCATCTATCACTCTCGGTGATCTCCCTGCTCTTTCAAAGCGAAGAGGAATGTCACCAAAAAGGCGCCATGGCCTATAACAGGCAAGTTTTAATTTTCTTTTTTTTTTTTTTTACAAAAGTCTTATTTTTAAAAAAACTGTATTAATAATCCAAAAAAATTAAAAATAATCCAAAAACTGTATTAATTCCATAACAGTACGTATTTGGATTGGAAGCCAAGGTTGAACACCACGGTACTGCCTGCTCCCAGTATTGCCGGCAGTGGAACGCTATCTTCGCTTTTATCCATGTTGATGGGAAATAAAGCGCCTCCTCCTACCAACTCCACCCAACTGTAGCCAACCCCCAAGTCGGAACAGTGTTAATGATTGAATGCACAACACTGCGCTTTCTTTGAACTAACCGAATCCACCGAATCCGCCACCAAAGCAAATAATGCATCTTTTTTTTAGTGGCTAATGTTTGTACCGTAACTATGTACCGTGGCTTCAATGCAAGCGGGAATGCAAAATGAAAATTGTAAAATGAAAATCGAAAACCCCAGAAAAATTAACTTTGGAATACTAATTCTCCTTGTTTAGTACAAACTCTTCTTTCCAACTTTTACATTTATTTTGAGTAGAGAAAACTTTAAATCTCTTGATACCCAATTCCTCACCCTTTTTTCGGAACAAATTAACGCTTGTCTATCCCTACACATTCAAAACAGATTCTTACCTGGCTATTACGGAACACATGATCTGATAGATAGTTATTGTGCATTGCTTTTTTCGCGAAATTCGTACGCTTCAAGCTTGTAAAATGGAACTTTACTGAAGAATAGGACTCGGAAACATCCCAATGACGATAAAGGCGATTTTGCTAGGCTTAAGTATGGGAAAGTAGCCCTTAATAGTACCAATTGCAATAAGGGCGATTGGTCTACGCTTAGGTGCACGAAAGTAGCCCTTAATAGCAATAGTCCGTAGCCCAAACTGCAACAAGGACGATTTTACTATGCTTATGTGTAGGAAAGTAGTCCTTATTAGCACCAAACTTCAGTAAATGCGATTTTGCTATGCTTAGATGGAGGAAAGTAGACCTTAATAACGCCAAACTTTAGTAAATGCGATTTTGCTATGCTTAGATAGAGGAAAGTAGACCTTAGTAGCCTCAAATTGCCATTCAGGCGCAAGGTGAAAACTCGGCATTACTAAAGGAGCAAATGAAGCATATCCTGCAACATAGTACGTGTAAATATTGAATTAACTAAGAATTGATATCTAATTAAGAAGCTAGCGTTCAGAACGAGTGAGATCATTAAGGGGATTTGTGTTTATTGAAATTTTCCTATTATTTCTTGAATTGTCTTTCGTTCAGTTTTCATTTGGGCAAAAAGGCGTGGAAAATTCCTCACCCCTTTTTCGGAACAAATTAACAAAGCCTGCAAGCCGCATAAAAAAAAAGAAAAAACGAGGAAATGTAAATTTCGTAACATTTTTACATTTCTCTACATTTCCTAACAGTCCTTTCATAAAGTTAAGCACTGCACTTGTCGTGCTCATTTAATCCACTACTAAAAAAAACTGTGAAGGGCGTGGCAATGTTTAAACGCAGCCCACGTGATGTCAATATGCAAGTAACTCTCGACCTCTAGTCCCCTCTTTACCCCCTACAGGCTTCATTTATGTCGTAATTCAAATAAAAGAAAATCCGACAAACTATAGCCTTCAAACTTTCTTAACTTTCCACCACATCCACAGAAAAAAAACTTATTCGATTCAACGTCTCCAGCGTTCAACATTATCGTCCTCAGAAGTACGGCTCGCAACATCTTGGACTAAAAAAAAAAAAAAAAAAAAGATACAAAACGCGTTCTAATCTTGCAAGTTTTGTCTTTATAGTACGATCTCGAATAACGTCTTCACAGTCAACTGCGAATGCAACATAAATTACACGAACCGGACATGGCAAATCTCTCGTTCCTCTGTACACACCTTTTGGAACTCGCTTTTTTTGTACACTTTAGCGCCCCACAATATACACTCCTCCTCTTTCGGTTTCTCTCCTCTTTTTTACACTTTTCCACCTCCCATCTCTAGTTTCTCACTACCTGTGTCGTTCCCAACATACCCTCCATAGATCCAACCTCCCCCCTTTTTACGGCAGTGGGTTGATGCCTCTTTGTCAATCAACTATTTCACTCGCTTTTAATCTCATTAATTAATTCTCAGAATTCTCGCAAATTAGATTGGCACTCTTCTAAACAAAAAACAACATTCTCTCCCTTCCATTTCTCCATTCAAAACCTCGGGTCTATGATGATCCTCACTCCTCTTAAAAAAATAAAATAAAAATTGAGTAAATAGCTTCGCTCGAATGGAAAACTGAGGTATAGTATACAAATGAATGGGATGAAACTGTAACCATCTTGGGAAGAAAGAAAAAAAGATTTTTTTCGCAATATATATATCACACGTAGATAAAACCTTGCTGACTGGCAAAAAAAAATCTCGTTTTTCCTTCACTTCACCGCTGTCTCCACGTCCAGCACAACACCAGCGCAAGGAACCACAGTAAGGGCCTCCCAGGTCCATGCGCCTCCAACACACGGGACCCCGCACTACTGCTCGCACGACTTGTACTGCTCTGGTCCCTTAACGGGGCTAGCGTCGGCGGCCACGTTCTGTTGCTCAATTTGGCGGCGATTTCCGGCAGCAATTGCGTTAAGTCAGTCTGTGCTCGGTGCGCCGCGGCTGAGAAGCTCGGATCGCCGGTGGTCATCACGTCAAAGAGACACGAATCCAAGTAATAATCCGTGAGATTCAACTCACGACACATGGCCAAGGCTGCGTCGCGCGGAATCCGATGCTCTTGCACGCCACGGTACAACCTTAGCCCACTATTGGCGACTAACGGCATCGAGAGGCCGATCACCGCATTCACGTCGATGCGCTCCGACGCCGGACACCCTTTCACACACAACTGCAAGCCTTCCCGGGACGACGCGCCCTGCTCCGCCACTTCCCGGGGCAGCTTGGCCGTGAAGGTGAGGTAGCGCCCGACTTGCCGCACGACGAACGTTGCGCCAAGATGGCGGACAAAGAGCTCCACGTGCTTGCCGGGCTCCTTCTCGATGATGCGGACCGACGCGGCCGCTTCCAACAGGGCGCTGCTGGCCTGCCCCGTTAACGAGTTGGCGCTCCAACTCGCGTACACGGACGCGGGGATCGAACCCCCCCATTGACTGCCGTCGACGAAAGACGCCGGAACCGAGTCCACGGACGCTTCATAGGTCCGCTCCGGGGTACAATCCGTTCCACCTTTGATGATTATCGTGACCTGTGCGTGGCGCCCCCCAAAGAAACAAGGGAAACACAACAAATAAATAAACACATCCATAAATGAAAAGGTTGCTGCAAGTCCCAATATCGCATGACAACGTTCTCGTGCCAGCGACTAATAAGGCTTTCAGAAAAGGAATGGATGTAATTTGCTTTTTCGGGTTCCCCATCAAGATGACCGTTGTTGATGTTAATGGAAAGACGACTTAACAACAACTCGCTGTGGTTGTTAACTCTGGACAATCCTCTCAAATCCCTCTCCCCACTTGCACTCTATGGAAGCTTTTTATCTTGATCAAGGAAATCGGCCCCAAAAGCTTTTGAGCCGTTTACCTACATACAGAGATGGGACACCTATACTCTATCCTTCCTGTGCTTGTGATTTCTAGAGAAACTTGCGCATAGCGACTGACCTGAAAGAGCTTTACGTCAATGGCGATGTATTAGAATGTTGCCAAATACATTCTAATGCATTGCAAATGTATCCAGATACTTTCTAATAATCACTCTAATGCTCTTACTCCTAATTTTGCCGAATAACTCAACTCTCGATCTGGAATTCAAGTTTCGGATTGTTGCTGGGATCGTTGGATTCAATCTAGAATGCCACTTTTCTTTCTTATAACCAAACGAAATTACCTTTTCAATACATTCTTATGGAATCTACTAATCCTTTATAGTTTGAAACTGACTGAAATTAAAGTTAAAATGACGCCTAGTTTAAAGGCGTTAAGTTTTTGGATCGATTCTGGGATCGTTGGCTTTAATCTAGAATGCCAATTCTCTTTCATATAACCAAACGAAATTACCTTTTCATCGATTCTTATGGAATCTACTAATCCTTTATGACTGACTGAAATAAAATAAGCTAAAATGACGTACATTGTAAAGTCTATAAAGTATTTTCGTGGGTTTATCTTAGAGGCTCCTTTATTTTCTTGTTGTCTGGTTACTTTCCTTAAAGGACGTAGACAAACCCACCGTTAAAGCATTCTAATTGAACAACTACAACCCCAGCTTAAGATTTGGACGTGGTAGGGTTACAATAAATTTAGTCGAAATGACTACCTTCCTGGGCCATTACTCTCTACTTAATCTCCCCAACCTGGCAACTACAAAACCTAAAAAAAATCCTACTCGCATGAGAGAAGAACAAGGTCCTACACCTATGCAAAGTAGTTTGTTGGCCAAGTCCCACCGCCAAGCTTTAAACTAAAATAGTAATGAAAAACTTTCTCTCCCTGTCTGCCTTCCAAATTAAGTTTCCATCGCCTCCAACCAACATTGCCTCCTCTCTTCTCACATCTTCACCCAAACAATGCTTCAAGACTACTTAACGTACTCCTCATTACTAGTTAAATTACTATCAATGACTACATACTATTAATTACAAAGGACTAACACTACATTCTGCGATCCAGTTCAATTGTACATGGCAGTTATCCCCGGAACTGCGATTTACGCCAACATACGCACTAATCTATAAGACCAATGTACTGCCAATAGTTCCAATCGCGATGATCCATGTTCAGAACGACTTGGAATCGCTTTCATATCTTTCTGGTCCTGGCAACTGATTCAGGGTTGAAATTGACGGCCACCCAACCCTATTTTTTCAAAATTTAAATTCAAACCCCAAGTTCATTTCGCATTCACGCCAACTGCTTAGGCATGCACAGCATACAGCGCTTCGCCTGGGATGTTGCCCTCGAGCTTTTCCCAAGTTCAAAACTTTGCCACATTCACAAAGATGGGTCTTGTAAAGCGCTCCTTACCTGAGCCAAGATCTCAAACGAACGAGAAGTAGAAGGTTTTGAAAGACGAGAAAAAAAAAAAAAAAAAAAAAAAAAGTTTGTCATTTTCTTCAGCACAGCCACGGCGGTTTCGACCCCCAAAATGAATACAACTAATCCTGTAAAAAGCATGCTCAGGGACGCCTTGGACCAGTCATCCCCAAACCCCCAAGACGACCTTCCTATTACACTTTGGGTAATTGTCCCCATAACGACACGCCCTCTATCTTAGCCACTCATCGGACTCGTTTCACCTCCACGCCAAACTCGGCAATTAACTTTACACTCCTTCCCCCCCAACTCGCGGCCAAAAGACTTGAAAAGAAATCTCACAAAAATGCTCGCTTGCTTAATTTCGGCCAATTTTACTCACGCCCCCTAATCAAGTCCGAGTCCCTTCTTTCCTCGCCAATTCCCCTGCCAGAAGATCCGCGCTCGCTAAATTGAATTCTCTGAAACCAAATGAAAATCTCCAAAAATTGAATTCTCCCAACCGCCGTTCAAAACATCTCTTTCACAAATGTCCCCATTCATTAAATTCCCCTGCCAGAAGATCCGCGCTCCCTAAATTGAATTCTCCCAAACGCAATTCAAAATTCATTCATTTTCAACTTCCTATCAAGTTGGCATAGTAAGTTGGTACTTGATACAAACTGGGCATTGTCACGTCCAAATCTGTCCGAACTACAGCCTGTCTACGCTAACGAAAACTGTCCCAAAAATCGAAGCTACATCAAAAAAACTAAGCCAAACTTCCAAGTTTACTCAAAGTGATGGCCTTAATTGCTCATTAAGATAAAAGGAATCTCCCTCGGCCTTTTCCCAAACAAGTTTTTTTTTTTCTTCCATTTGGTAACGAAACCATCCTAAACAGTTGCTCCCGCTAACGGCCAAGCTCCAGCACACATCTCCACACACACACAACCTTCATATACAATCTTTTTTTTGGGCCTTTTCAAGTTTTAGGAATCGCCGCCTCGGGCTAGAACGAGTTCAGGGACTGGCTTGTTCAACCGGCAATTGGCCATGATAAGGTTGACACTGAATAATCTCGCCGGACCCAAAGGACCGGCGACAGTATCACGAGCCATCCCAAAACATTCTTGCCCTCTGAGGTACAACCCCCCCTTAAAAAAAAAAAAAAAAAAAAAAAAACCTGTCTAAGGACTAAGAAATACCTTAGGTTCCACTCCCTTTTCTTTAAATACAAATAAATCACTTCAAATAGCATGTTCAATTCAACTCAACTCTTATTCCCTGTTTGTCTACTCCAAACTTGAAAACAGGGAATAAGAGGAATAGAAACGAGAACATTGTCCCACAGATTCACCGATCTCATTACATTCATTTCGCTACGCTGACCACCCTCCCCCCCTTCATTATCGTCTCTCTTTCCCGCACATTGCACACGCATAATTATCGCCACCTCCTCCTTCGTCTTTCCATCCCTTTTCTAGTTCCTTCTTCCTTCTTCTATCCTTTTTTACTATCTTTCACCCAAAACTGTTTCCCTTGAGGGCCGTTTGCAGTTTAAAAAAAAAAGAAAAGAAAAAAAAAGACCGTATCGCCGTCCCACATATTACCAAGCCGCTCTTGAAAAACCTGTTCGCCAACAGCTTTTTCATGCAAAAGAACCCAAACCCAAAAACCCTTGAAACTAAAAAAAAAAAATTCCCTAAAAATGGAAACTATTCATCTGTCAGGGCACAAGACCGATGGGAAAGGCTTTCAGGGGAAAAGTCAAAAATAAAGAATAAAAAAAAAAAAAAAAATGAATTCGAAATCCAAATCCTTAATGAAAACAACCAGGATTTGAATGTTTCAAGCGCTCCACGATAAACATGTGGCCAAATCAAACCTGTCTTGGCCCCTCCACTAAATAAAATAAAATAACGCCTCTTTTTGGCTTTTGTGTTTTCTCTTTGTTATGAAAAGACTCGCAAGGTTTCATGACAAGGAATCATGCACCGTCATCTTTTTTGTGCTCGTTAGCAAGCATTAAGAAGGCACAAACCGCACTACACAGAAATTACTTGTAACTAACAAGAAAAAACTATTCTTAATAACTCTTCCGACTATTCCTGCAATATTCTTCATTTTCTTCTTCCTGATATTCCGAACGATTTTCTCAACAAATTTCTTCCCCGTCTCCTCTTCCTCTTTTCCAAAAGAAAGTCAATCCCGTTTTCAATTAGTTTAACAAAATGAAGAAACTTTTTAGTGAACCAAATTAAAAGAAAACGAATAGGAAACGAAGCGTGAATTTCTTGGAAGATAGTTCGGAATATCTTTTGGTGAACACTCCAAACCTCGGCCAGAATCTTGTTTCAGAGTTGTTCTGCTTTGAGGAATGGAAATTATCCGTCCAAAAAAGTCACGCATGGATTATTCCAGTGCTTGCAACGTTTGGCACCGCGCACACAAACAACAACAACACGTAAACTTCACTTGACCCAAATAATTCCCACCTTTTTAAAAAAAAAACAAACAAAAAAACTCGTCACTTCTTTTCCTGCTCTAATGGAAGAAAGACAAACTGGAACAAGTCAACTTTTAACACGCTAAAATGAGTGCAGAACTCCTTATAATGACACGTGTGACCACATAAGGCTCTTTTGCATTTAAAAGAGAATTCACAAATTCCAGAACAAATCACAACAATAATTCTTAATAAAAAAGTCCTTCCTTTCCTCTCCGGTAATTCTAAAAATCTCAAAAAATCTGAAAAATCTTGACAAAATCTCAAAAAATCTGAAAAATCTTGACAAAATCTGTCATTCCAATCTAAAAGTGATGTAAATCAAAGTGACCAATAAACAGACTGGTTTTCAATCAAAAAAATTCTTAATATAATAAAAAAAAATGAGGAAGAAAGGATCTGGGTTAGAAACGCTGGATTCAATCGACTCATTCTTGCTGCACTGAATTCTTTGAAAGTCTAGAAAAAAATTCTCAACTGCCATACGTTTTCTCCAACGTGATTGGCCCATCACGATACCCGCAATCCAACAATGAACTCGGAGAATAAATCTCCTTTACGGGGGAGCCAAAGCTTTTATCATGCAACTTGCGAGATCTTAAAAACGGTGAACGTTGAAAATGTCATCAAGTCGTTTTCCCTTGTCATTCCAACAATGAACTCTTCGAGCAGGGCTTGGCTAGTCTACTCTAACCTTATCGGGAACTTTGGGGGTAAAGAAAACTCCTACAATGACATCACGAAGTGGAATCCCAAAAGAAAAAGAAAAGAGACCCATTCATTGTTAGCAACAATGAATGAACCCTTCTTGTGTTTAGTCAATAAGCTAACCCCCTTGTTGCTCAAACGTTCATTGTTGCTGTTACTCCCAACTTCCATTATTGCTCATTCAGTTTCCCCAGCGGAATTCGTGATGTCCATTTCCCCATTTTTAATGGATTTTTCAGTGTTGGAATGGCTTTGTTCGCGCTGAGCTGGAAATTTTCTCACGTTTTAGTTTCAACGTGACACCTTCCAGTGCTTCTGTAAATGTGGAATTTGACACGCTAAAGTGTTGGAAACTTGGGATTCGATCATCATTATTAAGAATCCTATTCAACGTGTAAATGCATCCAAACAAGATCCTGAAGAAACGCCAGAGAACTGAGATGAAGCGAGCAGAAACTATGGAGAGGGAAAAGTTATTCATTAGACTCAAACTTCGAGAAGAAAAATAAACTCTTGGTCGAAAAACGCTTCGGATTTCCTCACGTACCCCCCCTCTTGCCACCGCTTCTCTGATTGCCCCAAGCTTCACACCCCAACATCTGTCTTTTCTTCAATTCCTTTCCCCCCCTCTCTCAAACGTTTTCAACCCCAAAAGCACCCTTGTCTCTCTCGCGGTCCCTTTTCGACTTGAAAACCGCTCAAGATAGCCTCCCATGTACCTAAAGGAGGAAAAGGGCCTTGGACAAGTCTCTCAAATCTATCCAGAACCCCTGAGAAAATAGGAACAAAAAAAAGGGGCCTTTTTATGCTCTCTTCTTCCTTGATTTGATAGGACAAGACAACTTTTTTTGGGGGTGCGCGAAGGGAAAGGCAAATCAGGAGAACTTAATGTTTGACACGTTCCAATTAAGCTTCAACACCGGAATCTTAAATGTCCAATGCCCTTACGTGTTAGTCTCTTAAAAGGGGGGGGGGGGGGACAATAGTAAGCCCCCTAGAAATAAAAGCTTCCCATAACTCGTTCGTTTGGCATGAGTAATTACTCCTAACGGCTAATCAATACACATTAAGGGGAATTCCCCACGTTAAAACATAGCAATTTGGTCCTAACTGCAGTGTGACTTCACTAAGGCCTGTTTTCCTGTTTCAGAACATAGGAAAATCGCCCTTATGGACGTCTGGTATACAGTAAGGGCAATTCCCCGCGTTAAAACATAGGAATTTGGTCCTTACTGCAATGTGACTTCACTAAGGCCTGTTTTTCTGTTTCAAAACATAGGAAAATCGCCCTTATGGACGTCTGGTATACAGTAAGGGCAATTCCCCGCGTTAAAGCATAGGAAGTTGGTCCTAACTGCAATGTGACTTCACTAAGGCCTGTTTGTCTGTTTAGAACATAGGAAACTCGCCCTTATGGAGGTGTGGTATCCACTAAGGGCAATTTCCAGCGTTAAAGCATAGGGATTTGGTTCTACTTGCAATGTGATGTTATCAAGGTCTATTTTTCTGTCCACTACTATAGGAAAATCGCCCTTATGGACGTAAGGGCAATTTCCCGTACTAAAGCATAGCAATCTGGTTCCAACTCCAATTTAACGTTCCCAGGGCCTGCTTTTTTTTTGTCAAAAATGATCCGAAAAGCGCCCTTGTTCTGCGATATTCCTGAAAAGTCTATTTTGGGATCTTTCTGAAAAGCCGCTTTTCACTAGTTATCGTGAATTCGCGTCTTGGATGAAAATGCCGGTTTTCATTTCCACTCCCAAGCATAAATAAATGTAAGCAGCATGTTTATTTACCTTGGTGGTGGCAGTGGCTGGCGATCCAGGCACGACTGCTTCGTTGGTAACCGAGACGGCCAAGTACGCATTATCCATCAAAGGCCACGCCCCCGCTACTTTGCACGTTTGGAACTCGCCGCTGAACGTCACCAAGTGGGGGTCACCAAACAAACTGCAATGGGTCATTTCCGAGGAGCCGTGATAAGAACACGCCATGTTGGTACCGGACACTACCGGCGGAGGTCTATGCACCGTCTCCTCCTTCTCCTTCATTTCACGGTGACTGCTATGGCCACTCCCACCCAAGGAGGGCACTGGCGGCGGCGGAGCGGTATTGAACCGCGGCAGCGTAATCGCCGACGTATTCCTCAACGAGCAGTTGTACTCGGCGTTCCATTGCAACACCAAAGAAGACGTCGTATGGTAGGGCAAATGGCCGCGACACGACCGCGCCGTGGCGCGCAGACACTCGGAGTAGTGACGCAGTACCACACAATACGCGTCAGTGGGCCCGCGCCGGATCCCGCCGCTCACCAAAGCTTGCTGGTACTGCCGGGCGCAGTGATCGTTCTTACAGGCAGGCGACGCCCCAGAAACGGTTGTGGCTGCAAAACAAAACAAACGTAAAACGTCACAAATCAATAAACTCCCGAGCACCAAATCGTTTCTCCCAATTCGAGCACCAAATACGTTTTATCCGTCAGATCAAACAGTCAACACTTTAAACACCTTCATAATTTCAAAATAATAATTTCAAAATTTAATAAATTTTTAATAATAATAATTTAATTTAATTAATTTAAAATTTCAAGAACACTTTAAGGATTCGAGAGCTCTTTTTCTTAATGGAAATCGTTATGTCAACCGATTTTTCGTCAAAATCAGCGTTTTTCATCCCAAATTTGGGATATAACCGCCTTTAGCGTCTTGTTACCCAACAAACCATAGAGATAAGCCTAATCTAACCTTCTTCCCGTTCAGTTTTTCCGGTCCTAACTCATTTCTTTCAAGAATTCCTCTCTTTGCACTCAATTTCGGTTGCGTTTCTGTTTAAAGAGTAATCGTATTGTACTACGCCTGTTTTTTGCCCCTCGAAACTTAAGAGTTCGTCAAGGCCATTTCTGGTGCGTTCGGGTATCGAAAGTTTCCTGGCCCAAAAGGTAGGAAAAACATGTTACCAAGGAAGGCGCGTCAAAAAGCTTAAGGCTAAATCCTGCTAATTCAATTAAAACTGCTGGGGGCTACCTAGACCCATATGATGATTGCCTCTTTCCCTTCCCTAGCTTCCCCCTCCCTCCCCCAAACCGCCCAACCACTGCTTCTTCCATTTCTTTTTATTTTTAAAAAAACACCTTCAAACTCAAATCCCGAAACTTGGCATTTTCCTTAACCGAATCCAAAACTATATCACGCTAGAAAAACTAATAATTAATTCCCTTCCTATCAAATTAGAATAATCCTTCACAACCTTGAATATTGATATGATTGAATAAATCTTCAAATCTTCTTTGAATAAATCATGAATAAAATTAGAAAAATGGGAGAAATTCAAACAAATTTTTGAATGGAATCTTATTTTTTTTAAATATATTCCATAAAAACATCTCAATATTTCTATATAAATCTGTACGTGTATGGACGTTTGAGATTTTTTTGTATTGAACTTACTGAGCTAATCCTGGCATTGTCATTCCTCGAATCAAACGAAACTCGCCAAAAATAAATGAAAAAGCAATTTTATAGCAATGGTTTAAGGCTTTGGGAGTTCGATTTATCGCTTGTCCTCTCTTTCCACGCCTCAGCCCAACGACAAGTCGTGATGGGTCGCCTGCTGCGATAATTTCTCCCGCCAATGCCTTCATCAAATCTGAAGCAGTTTGGCTAACAATTTCCTTCTCCTTCAGCCTGCTGCAGCTGAACATGTCAATGGGCGTGTCCTCTTCATGGATAAAGACAAACCGAGTCGGGGGGCTTAGAGTTATCCGGCTGCGCACACTAGGGGGCCCCAGCCAAGTCTCAAAATCTCTTCCTTTCTTTCACTTCTTCTCTGTCGTCCCTTTTCCCTCTTTTGTTGGGAACAAAAAATCTCGCACCAAATCGTTTTCTGCATCCACCCGAGACTTTTGCGGGCCAAGGGTGAGAAAACGAAGATGAGAAAAAGGGGGGTTACCACCATCCTTGGCTGTTTCCAAGACATGAACCCCCAAGTTTTCCCCCTACGTCTTTTGGGGGGTGAAAAGGGGGGGACCGTTCCGGCTCGCAAAGGTTCATGGGTCAAACTGGCTACATCTCCAGAGACCCGAGAGCAGAACATCTGGGTTTACACCCCCCTTCTCCAACACAAAGAGAAGGCTTCGCTTCGCCAAATTTCTGGCCCATTTAATTATCGCAAAAACTTAAAAAAAAACACTTTCTAGAACCAGTTCACGCCAAATTATTCTTAACTGAATCAAATTCCTAACCTGAATCACTCTTAGCTCACCTCCCAATTAAGAAAAAAGAATAATCTTGGATACATTTTTAGACAATCTGAGAACAAATTTCTGAAAAATCAGACAATGATTCCAAATGCTTGATTGTGCTGCCAGCTGGGCGTGTCTAGTACGACTACTTCTTAATTAACTCGTCGAAGAGATTTAGAATGATCTACAAAATGAGAAAATGACAATAATTTGAAGTTGAAAGAATTTACTTTCCACAAGAAATCAAACTTTTCCAAAAAAAATTCTAGAAAGGGGCGTGTCTAGAGTCTTGGATCCTACAACGGTCTCCAAAATGAATTAAAGAAAACACGGAAAAGATCAAGTGATTTACCAAGCATGACTAGAGCCACAAGCAAGGCTGGGACGAAGCGATGGTGGGCGGGGCTTTCCTTATGTGGGCGTGTCGAAGGTGGCCGAGGCTGGGATTGCCAAGGAGGCGGAGCTGGGGCCATTACAAGGCTCCAACGCCCCTGGCTGCTGGACCCGCCCAATCCAGGCGGTCTCAAGCTCTTATGGTACCATCTACAGAAAAAAGACCCAAAATTCAGTTCCAATTTCAATGGGCAATCAAAATCAAACTAGCAAACATAAACAAAACCACGTTTCTGTATATCAAAACTTGCCCGTCGTTCGCTTCAAAAATAAAACGCCAAAAAACAGGGAAATTAAGATCAATACTTGATCCCCTTCTTTCAATCCCTCGAAAAAAACGAAGGAAACATAAACAAAACGCCAAGTTTCTAACACAATTTCCTCATCAGCGCTTAACTAGAGCTCAAATTAATCAGCAGCCATCTCTACGAAACTAAAACTCGATTTACATTTGCTGTCACCTCTTTTCTAACTTGCTACTTAACTGTTTTAAATCACCCTAAACTAATTCCATAAAACAAATATCTTTAAAAATTCCAGAAATTCCTTTTCGATCAAACTATCACATGACCCCTGTTGTACCTAGCAATTAAGTTCCTTTACTGTTTAATTAATATTTTTTTAAATTGGCAAGAAAGATGAATGACATTCCAAAGTCTCTTCTCCTTTCCATTTCAATTCCCTTCCATCTGCTCCCTCAAAACCCCGGTGGCTTCATTTTACTCGGTTCGCTCAACACTGATTTTAAAAAAAATTCATAAAAAAAACAATTCGCTCCCAAAAAAAGGTTCAGAAGGACGAAGATGACGTGTGAGCAGGGCGAGAAAAAAAACCCTTCCAGATAGTTTTTTTTTTCAACGCTCCAGAAACTCAAAAAACGGAGCGAGTACCGACTCAACACAAGCATCTTTCCACCACTTACAGCCAACGGTAGATTAACGAGGGACCACCCAACCGATCTTCATCTCGCACCAATGCCTAATGAAGAGCATTCATCAGCATCTGCATGAAAACCGATTAACCGAGATGGTCTTTCTCTTCTCTTTTTCACGACCTGAATTCTCTCTGCACAAGTGAATGAATCCATGAATTTTCTATTAGAAAAAATCCTCGCTCAATAGTTGGGAAAAATAACTAAAAATAGAGCTTTCATTGAAATAATTCAAATAAATAAAAATGAAATTATGATGAAATATGAAAAAATGAAAGATCATTAGAAATAGTCATTGGAAAGAAATGGACTGAAAGAATCTACTAAATATCTTATTATTACAAAAAAATCTGCTTCTTATTTTTTTGTCATTTTTTGTACGTTCTTAGCGTAAAACGTAAGGAAACGTGAAATCGAGTTTTCACAAGACAGGATCTATTGCCCAACATGTTTACTATTCCTTCCCGAAAGTTCGTCTCGGGTCATGATTTCTCTACAGCATACTCTTTTACGTCTTATACGGATGCTGGGCTCGACATCTTTGAAAACTCGTCCAAACGCAGTTTCAGAGCTTTAAACGTGCCTTTTCTAATGAATCTAATTTAAGTTAACATTTAAAACGATCCTGCAACTATTATTGCCGTATTGGAATTGACTCGAGCGAGTTTTTGATGTTTTCTAGAAGCGATACAAGTTAAAACGAACGTTTTCTAATGCGAGTCTGAACGCGGCTTAACTGGTCCGTTTCAACTTTACAAGCGAGGGAAGTTTATTTCGAACGTTTTCTAATGCGAGTGCGAACACGGCTTAACTCGTCCGTTTCAACAGTGAATGTTGTCGAATTCGGGGGGATAGAATTGCGAGGGCGAACGCGGCTTAACGGGTCCGTTTCAAGAATGAATTTGTCCGAAAAGGGGATAGAATAATTCTGGAGCAAAAAGCACGCGTAGAAGAAACCGAGCAAACACCTTCAGTCTGGCTGCAAGAGATGGAAACACAACCTAGCCACGCAAGTGAAAAAGCCTTAGCAACCCTCTCTTCTTTGCCTGTCGGTCAGATCGATGCACCGTTTCCCCCGTTTTCCTTGCGTTCGTTCACCAAAACGAGCGTTCAGTAAATTCCTCTGGCAAAAAACGCCTTCACATTCACTCACTTCAACTTACCACCAAAAGATTATGCAAAAGTTATCCTCTGTTTTAGCGCACGTCACTGATAGGCAATTCTAAATCCATCGTTTAGGGCAAAAGGTCACAATATTCCAACGAAACACAGACCACTAACAGACGGTTCACTCAGTTCGGAAGCTGGCGAGCAACTGAAGCTAGGCACCGTCCCGTGCCCCAAAGTCCAGCCGCTCCCGCTCGCGCAAAACCGGCCAGCCTTCCCCGGCGCGCGCCCAGCGCGAAGCGCCTAGACTCGCTAGGCTTAGCCCTACTACGCTCTACCCCTCGCCGGATAGCTCAGCGAGCCTACCTTTTTCCTTCTTCGGGTTCCCTACGGGGCGCCCTGGCTCAACTCGGAACTATGGGCGCGCGAAGCATAGGTACCTCAAACCGCACCGCAAAAAAAGGGGGAGGGGACGGTTAGGTTAGGGTTCTTAGGGTCTTGGGGGCTGCCTTTATCCCCTACAATACCTACTTCGGGCCTGACTTTGGAAGGCAAGCCTGAGAGGAAGGAAAGAGAGAGCGCCCCTTTGAAAAGGGAAAAAGGGACGCTATTCTTCACTCGGAACCTTGAAGGTGTGTTTTCCAATGGAGGGAGACTTGGGCCCTAACCTAGGGGTCGCAGGAAATAATGGTCCAAAACGATGGGGGGGAAACGTCCAGAAAAGCTCAAGGAGATGGGAGGAATATAACCCAGCGAGGTGCGAGAAGAATAGGTTTGAAAATTTCGGATTTGTTACGGAGCGACAAGAAAAGAAGTCGTGGGGGCAAAAAAAGGGACCTTCCCCCCGCTTTTACTTCATATTTCTTCTTCCCATGCTCCTTTGGGGGGGGGGGGGGAAAGGCGAGTTGGGGATATCCAAGGGGTGAAGACGAAGAAGAAGTAGAGAAGAAAGAAAGAACTGGGAGAGAATCTTGTGTTGGACACCCACCAGGAAGGATATCAGGGTTTGTAATTGTTACATTCCATTCCATTGGGGTCTTATCTTAACACGGAATCCTTCCACAAAAGCATGGCAGTACACCTTTTGGATTAGATATGGGTTCTTATGGAGTTTTCTCATCCAAGCCGCCACATGACAATGAGACAGTTAAGGACTCGGTTTTATTTCATTTTTTTACAGTTGTACTGTAATGACATTCGTTTAATTGGAATGATAAGAATAAAGGAACCTAGTCTCTAAGAAACTCTAGAAAAAACCGAATGCTCCCAATGTTGGCAACTTGCCAAACCTTGAGTTACAATGAATATTTTTCAAATTGGTAAGAGTTGTGATGACAAGTGTGTTCAAGGTAAGCCATGTTATGCTACACATGGTGAAATTGGTTCTACCATTGTAGGAGCAGCCGTTCGGGAGTTATTCGCAGGCAAAGTTTGGGGCGCGACGTCACGGACGTGTCGTAGTTGGAGAGGAACGGTGGTTCTTAGCCGTTCTTTCTGGGGTAGCTTCGTTACTACTTGGCGCATCATGGAAAAAAACACATCACTAGAAACTAGATTTTCTGCTCGATTTTTGTCTTGTACAAAAGAGGCTATTACAGTTCAACGCCAGTAAGAAATAAATGAAGAAATAGTTGGAATTAACATTCCCGAAGATGTTTTGAAACCTCTAAAGTCATGCAAAGTCACGTCGAAAGCCATCGCCAAGTTTAAAACCTTTAAGAAAATAACAGTCTTAACGCTCATAAGAAACCGAAGCAAGTCTGTTAATAGCTTTCAAGATAACGTTCCTCATGCACATCAATTCCTTCTTATCTTTCTCGCGATCAGCTGTAAGGGGTTTTATGTACCCAAGGTTCGGAGGGTAGGCAAGTCGAGATCTTTGAATCAGTTCTCTTGTTTGACAGTGCTCAGGTGAGTAAACGCCATCATGAGAACTGCAGTCGTTTCCCCTTGGAACACTATTTACTCTCGGGCCTTGTAACAACATCTTGGAAGAGACAGAGGGGCAGAGCCCGTACCTTAAAGGAATGCTCATTTACCAAAGTACCCTCTTGCTTTTTTTCCCCTTTCCGAGTTCCTCTTCTCAGTTTCCATATTCACATTCACATCCTCCCGAACTCTGCATCCCGGCAAAGCGCTAGACACAAAAAGACCCCCCTCCGTATACCTTCCCTCCCAGGCTCAAACTCCTCCAGTCTAAAGACAGGAGCAAACGGCAGCTTGAGTGACAGGTCACTTAATGACCAAGTTACACGTATGGTCTTGGCTCTGTTTGTGGAGCTTTTCTTACCAGACTTGCTTTGCCCTGAAACGAAACCTAACTCCATCCGAACGAAAACTCCATCCTAACGATCCGCAAAACTCCAAAGCCACACGACTCCTGCTAAACGTAGAGTGAAAAACCGTTCGCAATCGCGGTTAATAAGCTGCCCTTCGATTGGTTCAGGTTCATTTTCATTGTTGCCGCCGTCCTACCATGCCAACGTTTCCTGCCTAGGCTGAAGCCCAGTCGTAGAGCACCATTCCCTAAGCAATAATGAACCTACATTTATTTCACTGTTGCGTCATTGTGCCATACCATCAAGAGCACCATTCGCTCAAGCCAATGACGCAATAATGAACCTCAATTTATTTCCTCCTTGCGTCTTTTTCTTGCTTATTCTATTCTATTTCTTGTTTATTCTTGATTTCATTGTTGCGTCATTGTGCCATTCCATCAAGAGCACCATTCGCTCAAGCCAATGACGCAATAATGAACCTCAATTTATTTCCTCCTTGCGTCTTTTTCTTGCTTATTCTATTCTATTTCTTGTTTCTTCTTGATTTCATTGTTGCGTCATTGTGCCATTCCATCAAGACCACCATTCGCTCAAGCCAATGACGCAATAATGAACCTCAATTTATTTCCTCCTTGCGTCTTTTTCTTGCTTATTCTATTCTATTTCTTGTGTATTCTTGATTTCATTGTTGCGTCATTGTGCCATACCATCAAGACCACCATTCGCTCAAGCCAATGACGCAATAATGAACCTCAATTTATTTCCTCCTTGCGTCTTTTTCTTGCTTATTCTATTTCTTGTTTCTTCTTGATTTCATTGTTGCGTCATTGTGCCTCGGCTACAGTAACCGCAACAGGACCACTGGGTTAAAAAAGCTTCATCTCCTGCTGACTCCCCAAACCTAATCGAAGCAGGCGAGCAACACGCCGAAGAACATGCTAACAAATGACCCTCGGAGTTAACTATCAAGCAACCTCAACCATGAACCCCTTTCCATCTGCCACGAAAAACCCTGGCATTCCTTTTCCTCTTTCTCTCGGCTTTTCTTCGTTTTCAACTCGTTTTCCAGAAGAAAAAATCTTCCCCAAGAAGATTGCTGGGTAAAAACGGGCTAAAAGTCTTGTTTCCCCACCCCGGAAAAAACCCCGCCTTTCCCCCCTCCACTAAAGGTCCCAAGTTAGAACCTTCACTCCTCTTCGCTTACAACGTTCCGGGGGTAGTCGAGACAAACTTGTTTTATGTGCCACAGAGATCGTTCGGAAAAGCAACTTATCAAAGCCCGGGGAACGAGAAAATGAGGATTTCCTGCTGGTTAGCTCGTTAGGTCTTTCCACTTAATTCTTCACACCCTGGCTCTCGTCCCTTTTGACCACTATGGACCCACTATGGTCACTCGCGCTCTTAACAAAAACTGGAAGGGACTTTTTCCAACTCGATTCTTCCCATATAGAAGACTTTCCAAGAACTAACAAGGTTCCCAAAGTGTAATAAAGAAATGGAAAAAGCCCTCCTGCCAAGGCTCGTGATAGCCCGGATCGTTAATATCGCTCTTTTTCCCCAATCTCTTTTTCTCACGTCATTTCAGGTACCATTTTTATTTTTTTTATTTTTATGTTTCCCTACTTCTGTAATGCGTACAATACGTGTGTGTGTCAAGTGGCCATCTGTGGTTTAGAACCGCAATTCACCTCACCGGAAATGTTTCTTGGGTATTTCTACGAATCTTGTATTGTAACGTCCCCTCTTTTAGGTGTTTTTAGAGGTGCTAAATTAGAAACACGTAAAAAAATAAAAAAAAAATAGGGGATTTCTCGTTCGTTTTAAGAGCGTCTAGTACACCTGGAGGGATTACATACCCCGGTGACCCTCTCTCTTTTCCCTCTTCCAAAACACTTAAACACCCTAATTACAGCTGTAATAAATGTAATAAATATAATAAATGTAATAAATGTAATAAACAAGATTTACGCACAGTGCGAGCTCGGGAAACTGACAATTTGGATGACTGCGCTATTAAAAAAAGATTTTTTTTAAAAAAAGAATTGTTTTTTTTAAAAAAAAGAAAAATCCCAGCATGTCTCCAAAAATTCTTTTATTCGAAAGAAGCCCTGAGGACTTGAGCTTGATGAAAATTTATTAGGCCTGTCGAGGCTTCAGGGGTGGATAAAAAGGGCGGAGTCTTTAAGGAGGCCTTTTGGGGGTTCCAGGTGTGAAAAGAATAGTTGGCTTTGATTATAAAAAGGGTCACAGGCAGTGGAGGTAAAGAAGAAAAGGTAAAGAAGAAAAGAAAAGGGCAAGAATCGCCTTTCAGCCTTCTGCAACATGTTAAGGCGTCAGACACAAAAGGCAATTTTTCCCTCGCACTTCTCGCAGCCGCCTTGAGAAAAGACCAAGAAGATAAAAGAAAGAGAATGGGGTTGGGCTAGGAATAGAATCGAGGGAAATAGGCAGGCACAATCCCATCGAGGCGCAGCGCAAAATGGGAAGAAGAGCCGTGACAATGTCAAATTCACCTGCCAATCAACTACAATCTGCCTTTCTTTTTCTTTGGGGGGGGATTTTTTCGTATTGTATTGTCGGAGTTCCCAAGTTTCTATAGATGCACATTCCGGAGAGGGAAAACCTTGCCTGTTTCATTGTGGTGCGAGAGACCTTCAATTAAAGGTGTCTAGAACATCCTATTTCAGACTACTTCTTGTTCACCTTTGTAGAAATTCCTTTCCCATGCGTGCTTTTGCCTTATACATTACCTTTGCGCCTTGGTTTTGTGAGCCCTCATTACATGCTTAAAGGATTTGTACAGCAGTAAAAAATAAAAAATTTAAAAATGGGAAAGAATGTAGAAATGGTGTGAAAAACAAAAAGAAATGCGTCGAGATGATGCTAAAACAGATGATTGCCCGCGCCATAACTAGAGGAAGTAGACCTGGGTAGCATTCGAAGTCGAGAAGGGCGGGTTTCCTATGCTTAAAGGTTGGAAACAAGGCCTTAGTAACACTTGACTGCAATAAGGACGGTTCGGCTATGCTTAAGCATAGGATAGTAGATCTTCGTAACATCCGAAGTCGACAAGGGCGCTTTTCCTATGCTTAAAGGTTAGAAACAAGGCTTTAGTAACACTTGACTGCAATAAGGACGGTTTGGCTATGCTTAAGCATAGGATAGTGGATCTTCGTAACATCCGAAGTCGACAAGGGCGGTTTTCCTATCTTTCAGGGTGGGGAATAAGGCCTTAGTAACACTCAAACGCAACAAGGGCGATTTTTCACTGTTGAAGCATTGAACAGTTGGACCTTGCTACCATCTCAAGTCGACAGGGGCAGTTTTCTTATGTTCAAGTGTTGAAAAGAAGGCCTTAGTAAAACTTGACCGCAGTAAGTGCGATTTTGCTATATTTCAGTATTGGAGAGTAGGCCTTGGTAGCACCAAACCGCAATAAGGGCGATTCTTTCCATGTTAAAACGTTAACTAGCAGACCTTAATAACATACAACTGTACAAGGGCGATTTTGGTATATTTAAGCATTGAACAGTAGACCTTCAGAACATAACCAAGTCGGCAAGGGTGGTTTTCCTATGCTTAACTGTTGAAAACAGGGCCTCCGTAACATAAAACCGCCTAAGCACGATTTCGCTATGTTTGGATCTTAAACATTAGACCTTAACAACATTCCAAAGTCGAGAAGAGCATTTTTCTTATGTTGAAACATGCCTTTATTAACAGCATCCCGCAATAAGGGCGATTTTGGTATCTTTAAGCATGCAACAGTAAGCCTTAGTGACATCAAACTGCAAAAAGGACCAAATTCCTATGCTTTAACATTAGAAATTCTCCTTAATGCTTTGGATTACCCGTTCACGAGTTGCTGCCCGCAAACTTTGCCCATGACGTCACCTACGTGCTTCAATTTGTCAAAAATTCTGTCTTAAACAGCTCCACTCCTACATCACGTATTAGAAAAAGAATTCCATCACATGAAACTTGTTTTTTCTGGTCAGTTTTTAGTATGGGTTTTCGCCCTCTTGCGTACTTTCTTGTTTTTCTTAGTTTTGTTTTAAAAAAATTAGGAAGAAAAGGACCGGGTGTGAGAATCTCGTAAACCGTAAACCCTAAGCTCGATATAGGGTGTATATATATATATACATATACACCCTATACACATATACACTATATATCACACATTTCGCGGCCATGTGGCAGGAAATCTATACGGCTTTGGCCTTTTTGCCAGCCGGGGGTGTCAACTCTCAGCAACTCTAAACTTGTGCATACGGCACCCATACCAGAGGGGGTGAATAGGCTATAAGAAACTGAAAGAAAAACAATCCCTCAAATTGAAATTGAAAGGGGGGTTCTTCTATACACGTATAGTACGTATAGACCCCCCCCCCCCCCCCCGGTGAGTTTCATATGTGCACTTAATGTACTTCCCACATCTATCCATATCCCTTAATGGTTTAAACCGATCCTACACATGCGACCCCCAAATCTGCTAGTTTAACCCTTTTTTTTGGGTAACTATAGACACTCTATAACTAACCAACTGAGCACAAAGTGTAAACGGAGCACTATCAAATTGCTTCTTCTCCGTTTCCTCTTGCTGTTTAATATTTCATACGTTTCATATATTTCATAGATTTCATAAGAGTTCATTGGGTTTTATTCCATTTAGCATCATAGTACCCTAGAGTATCGGGTACCCGTAGTGTACGTGTAGTATCGTTGAGTGTTTTGAGTACTATTGTCTAGACTATTACTCAGCCCAAGAAACACTGGACTGAAATGTGAATTCAATTGAATACAAACACGTGTAATAGAACGCTTTTGAATCATGTACTTTTAATTCTACGAATGATAATTTAAACAATTAAATCTCGTGAAAACGTGTACAGAAACGGCAACGAGCATTAGCTCACGCCTGAGCTTTTAATAAAAAAAAAAAAAAAAAGAACGCATTTGTACTCTTGGACACGTACTTTCGAGTACTTGTGCTTGAATGTACCTTGATGTAAGAGATAAAGCAAGTACCTTGATGCAAGAGACAAAGAGGTTACCGAAAAAAGAGTATTACCATACTTGTGAGAGAAGTTCCAGGTGGTTTTGATCGGTTCCACCTAAATGTTCTAGCAAGAGTCTTTTTACATTGTTTCAAGCTTCTAAGAGGTACGGTTTTTATTGAAGCGTGGGTTCTAAAACAGCAGGGTGGCTCTTATTTATATAGACTTCTGGAAACGAGTTTGAACGAATTGTCCGTTTTGGAACGGATACTCTATATACCCGCTGATGGTTTCTTTGGGGAAAGTAGCGTGCTATACTGCGTATTGTGTGTCCGCACAGTGTTCTGTAATGGTGGAAAGTGTTGGAACTAAGAACTCAAAGTACCACGTCTATACGCCAGCTGTGGTCTTTTAAAACCCATGCGAACACGACCAGATGGGTTGGGCTCGCTCATAAGACTATTATAATAGGAATCTAGAAAAAAGGCAGCGAGATGCGCTAGGATAAAAGTTTCTCTCTGTATCCCGATTCGTCACACCGACTTTTATCTTTGCACGAGCGACATTTTGTGCCTTTTTTCAGTGTTGTTATGTGACCAATGGCGCTGCTTATGCAACCATATAGACGGTACAACGGGCTACACTACTGTCAAGTTCATTGTTGCTACTCACGCGAACCCGCACTTCCCCGCGTTATACACGCTTCGCACTTGGACCGAGGACGGCGGCCATCTTGGGTCAGGCTCGCTTTCGCCATCTCGTTATGAAAGCTCTATATTTAAGCGGTTTGGTCCGTTTCTTTGTGCGCAAAATAAGTTTTCTATTCCTTCCTAAGCCTAGGTCAACTGCAGTTACGTTGATAGTGTCGAATCTAAGGAATGAACAAGTGTCGAATCTAAGGAATGAGAACGGAATAGACCCAAAGGGGAGCTATTGGGGAACAGAATGTTTCTGGGAATGGAAGCGTTGGATATTGGAGACATTGGGAAAGGGAATCTAGTCCACGTTGGATACCCGTATTGAAAGATGGGTTCTTGTGGACCCATCAATCTGAGTTAGGAAGAGGAACTGGAAGCCTTGGGAGTAGACAAACATTCGGAAGAGGGACATGCGTGAGGTATAGTTTTGAGCTCAAGCCTGCAGATGCGGCTAATGAAGTCGTTTCAGACGCTTAAGGAAGACGAACTAGGAAGATGTAGAAGATGCCTTTCGGCGGCACTCCGCCCCCCCTCCCTTCCGTTCGCCTTACCCTCCCCCTCAAACTGACAGTGCAACTAACAAATTGCTCCTGACACCAACCATCATTTTCCCCATATGGCACGCACTTATTAGCTTGCTTATTAGGAACAGTGAAGAAAGACGGCGTTAGATTTAGGGCGCCGTAATTGCTGAATTAAACTTCACAGCCTAGTTTATTTAAACTTCACAATCATTCACTTCAACTCTTTGGTCACGAAACCATCAAGTTTGGCTTCATTTGTGTTCATGACGCATAATCTTCAAGTTCTTTTTTCCTTTTCGCTCGAATTCTAGTGCGTTGTTCCTAACAATTCTTGACTAATAATTCCTAACAATTCCTGAGTAATAAAGCACTCGGAAATAAAGAAATTACACCTGGAACTATGGTCAAGTCCTTAATCAGGTACAACTATAGTTCATTATAAAACCCCCCAAAAGCTAGAAAGAAATAGAGGATAACACTTTTAACCGCGCCAAGCATTGTTTGGCTTTTTTTTTTATTTAAAAGAAAATCTAATAAAACCACTAATTAAGCTGGAATACAACCCCCCGCATATGCTCCCTAAGGTAAGAAACGCCTGCTGTCGCCTTTTTTAATCGATGGGCAAAAAGGCCACCTAATGCGATGTGATGAGGTCAGTGCCGAAAAGGCGGAGAAGGTCAAAAGATCCCGAATAAACTACAAAACCACCCAACGATTTCTCTTTCTTAATCTTAGCCGAAACTTTTACAGTCTGGCTATTGAAATCCATTCCCACTGGCTTTAAATCCAAACCCTGGAGTTGGGAATCTTGTTCAACCTCGTATCATTCCGTTTCATTCTAAACTTAAACGCAGAATTTGTCTATGCAACAATTTTTCAATCTGTCCTATTGTGTCCATCTTCACCACCATCACTTTATAGATTTACAGTATTTGTCTAATAACCAAGAAAAGTTGTATCCCTCTGAAGTTTGGGTGCACTCAGTGCATCTCGGTGCGCACTCGGTTCACTCTAGTGCTGACCTAGTGTGGAACAGTGCGCACTCAGTGTACTCCCGTGCGCACCCAGTGCAACAACTTTTTTGGCCAATGGTTCACATGTTATTAAAAGCAGCTTGACGAAGGCATCGTCGAGAAAACGTGTGATTGCTTCTTCATTTGAATTGAAAAAGCGAAGGGCAATGCCTTAATTACATAGCAAAAGCTGGTTCTTGAATGAAAAGCACTTCAATAGAAGAGTCTGGATGACACATGAATGATCTGCACATTATCCCAACTTTTGAGCTTCCATTTGTGACAGCTGATTTCAATGTACTTTCCCTGGTCGAATCAAAGGGCTTCACTTATTAAGGCAGAGGGGATTTTCGGTGTGAGGATTCCTCTTACGCAATTTCCTCAATGAAGTCCCATATGGTTTAGCGCCTTATAGCTTTAGTACTTTTTTTGGCTTAAATTCATCCTGTGACGAACTATTGCAACTGTACAAGTACACTCGGATGCCGTGCTTTCAATCTTCTTCCTTCAGACAAGGATGCAGTCATTCGCCAACGAACGTATCCTCATTAACCCATCATGTGCTTTAATCTAACTCTTGGTCTCTCACTTCCTCAAAAACCTTCGCCATAAATGATGGATAAAGACCCCCCTCCATGGATCTCTGTCTCTTTTACAACAAAAGTTACCCAATAAAAAAGGTTCAATTGACCCATGACGAGGATTGTGTCTTGTCGTTGTAGCTTTACGAAGGATCAACACCAAATCTAATTAACAGAGACACTCCAAACTAAAAGAAAAAAAAATAAAAAATTTGCTGCCACAAGCTTTCGCAAAAAAGACTCCGTTGTTGCCAACAGGATGCTGTGAGCAGTTAAGGAACCCATCATCGAGGATAAACTATTAAAACAGTCAAATTAATTTGTGATATGTGGTACAGGATGTCGTTTATACTTGGCACGTGGATATTTTGAGGATGAATAAAAACCACGTGATCATCCCATAAAACAATCTTCCCAAACTTATTTTTGTAACTTTATTTTTAATGAATTTATTTAGTGTACGTAATTGGAATTTAACGTTTAGGAAATAGCTGCCCAACCTTGGTAATATGGGAACAATTTCACGCTAATAATAAAAATTAAGAAAGTAAACAATTTAAAAGAATTATAACTCTATTTCCAAAAATTTGAAAATTAAAAAATAATAATTAAACAGTGGATATATTGTCTCAAGTTCAATATCCGTGACTCGGGGGAGTAGAAAGCCCCCCAACAAACAAGGAAAAGGCTATTTCATAAACAAGACATAAATCTTGGGAGACTTTTGTTTTTTTTCCGGCGAAAAACATGTGTTTTTATATCCTTGAAACTCGTTGAACTCTGTACTGATGTGGAACGAAAGGTTTCGAGGGAAATAACGTTTATAATGCTTTTTAATGCTATTCATAAAAAGATTATGTGATGCTCACTAACGAGATACTTACTATTAGAATGTTTAACGATCCATTCTTTATTTATCCCATAAATTTCACTAGATTTTAAAATATTCACCTTACTAAGCAAGACTAAGGCAGCAGTTCTCTTGAAAACTTTCCAAACAATGCCAAAGAGGCCAAATCAAGCACTCTCAATGTTTTGAGTTAACGGTTCTTATAATTCTTGTATAATGTAGCGAAAGTTCAAGGTTTTGAAGAACTTTCCAAAGGCTTTCTGTTCCGGACTAGAAACTATCCTTATACCTGATATTATTTGCGACGAATAATTGAAATGAATGAAATAATTTGAAACATGTGTCAAATTCCCATGCTTTCATTGTTAACAAGAATGAATTCAAGTCCTACCTAGCCCGCAACAGGAAAACTTCACTGTTGCCCAATAATGAATGTTCCCGCCCGGTTAGCTAGCCTGCCGACTCAAGCCGGCGTTGTCGTTCGTTCCCCGGCTTCGCAACCGCTAGTTGGTCCGTTCCTAAGCTCGCAACATTGCATTGCTACTATCGCACTATCGCACAACGAAATATAGTCTTGATTTTGACTCAAGAGACTCAGTGATTCAATTTCTCTGGAATCTAAGTCTTATACCTAGCCCGCAACGGGAAAACTTCACTGTTGCCCAATAATGAATGTTCCCGCCCGATTAGCTAGCCTGCCGACTCAAGCCGGCGTTGTCGTTCGTTCCCCGGCCTCGCAACCGCTAGTTGGTCCGTTCCTAAGCTCGCAACATTGAATGGCTGTACTATCGCACAACGAAAATATAGTCGTGATTTTGACTCAAGAGCCTCAGTGATTCCTTTTCTGTGGAATCTAAGTCTTATACCTAGCCCGCAACGGGAAAACTTCACTGTTGCCCAATAATGAATGTTCCCGCCCGGTAAGCTAGCCTGCTGACCCAGGCCGGCGTTTTTGTTCGTTCCCCGGTCTCGCTAACCGCTAGCCTGCCGAACCCAAGCCGGCGTTGTCGTTCGTTCCCCGGCGTCGCTAACCGCTCGTCGGTCCGTTCCTAAGCTCGCAACATTGAATGGCTGTAAAATCGCATAACGAAATATAGGCTTGATTTTGACTCAAGAACCTCACTGATTCCTTTTCTGTGAGTCCGTCTTTACCCCTCGCTTTTCGTTTTCGTTGTCTACCGTTTTCCCCAGCCAGCCCCGAATTGGGCTGTGTCCACCTTCGATAAAGTTCCATTTCAAATCCTTCGAAGGTTAATAAATACCGAGTTTGGGAATTTTTAGAAGTTTTCAAACTTGTAAAACGTTACAAAGTTATGTTAGAAGCATGTTAAAATATCAATACAGTAATTTCAATATGATTTAAAGAACGATCCTGTTTAGTCATTCTCGACTATATAAATATTATATAAGCTTTAAAATGGTATTATTCTATTATTTCTATTCTATTATTGTAACTTTAAACATTATTATTATGTTAACGATTAAGATTATTTCAACTTTTTGGAGTGGATTGAATGGACAATTTTTGACAGTGCAGTATTTCGACCCATTTCTGTATTTTACTGAAGCAAAAGTCAATTAGCCTGAAACGATCTGGACAATGAACCGGAATCACGTCTATCTTTCGTACCCAAAAGTACAAAATCAACATGCAAAGTAAACACAAGTTCAGTTTCAATGGTCAACGACTCTTTTACGTTTTTGGTTCTTTTTCGCCTCGTCACCTTTTGGCTTGCCTTTTCGTTTGCCTTTTGGATAAAGTGATGGAATGGATGCGGCAACTCAGGCTTCTCTCTCTCTCCTCTGTTTTTCTTAGGTACTGTACTACCTAGACCAGGTGAATGAGTTTTATCGCCAGTTTCAATGAATGGGGCGCGTCCAGTGAGTACAGACTTTCTTCCTTCCTCCGTTCATTTGGCTCCTTAACTTTTTTTTTTTAATTTCCATCTCGTTTTTTTTCTTTTAATTATTTATTCCACGTCTAGCAAATACAAACTCGTTGCTCCTTTCATCCCAAAGTGCCACCCACCTTCTGGCCCTCGAGCTAAAATACGTTAACTGTGCTTCCTAGCCAGTTTTGCTTTATCCCAAGGTGATAGTGAGACCAGTGAGAACCTCTTGCCAAAAAAAAAAAAAAAGGAATTTTCCTAATCTCCAATGCAAATTTCCTGCCAAACTCCGTAACAAGGATGAGACTAAGGGGCTTGCTAAGGGGAGTACCAGAGAACCTTCTTTAACAAGCCAAAAAGCCACACAAAAAATAATAATAATATTCAATCAATGGAAAGAGATGCTCATGGTTCCTTTTCATCTAAGTTCTACTCAAGATCTGTGCGTTTTTGTTCCAATCTCTTTGGAGGAGCCGCATCCCGCCTGTGGGCCACGTGACGTCACGGCAACAATGAAATTAAAACCCCTTGGGAGGAGCGCATCACGAGTTATTGGCATAGAAGCTGTGACGTCACAGCAACAATGAAACAATGTGAAGTAATGTGGAGGAGTCCTTCACCAATTACTGGCATCCAAACTTGGGTGTATGACGTCACAGCAACAATGGAAATAGTGTGTGTGATGGTGGTTTCCCAACATTAGGCTGCGACGTCACGGCAACAATGAAATGGGTAGGGGATGTGTTGTGGTGGTTTCCAAGCGATTTGGCGTAAGTAGACCATTAATGTGCATTTTACAAATTAATGAACGCCCAAACAAGAAAAGTTAATCTGTTGTACACTCTGCTTTCCTATTAGCTACTTTACTGTCAAGAGATTTTCTTCGTAACGTTTACGCTTTGCCCGTGAGAGGGATTCCGTCTTCCCATGCTGTTACCGTCGAAAGCTAAGCTAAACGGGATCTGCCCATTTCAAAAGGTTTTAAGATTGTCTAATTCATAGTTAAAGTGTAGATCGAGTTAGTAACTGCTCAAGGATCAAAGATTGATTGTTGCAGTATTGGAAAAGGACTGTATGAACGCTACAACGACTCTATAAACGATGGTTACATGAAAGTGGCTCATTTTCGGCCAAAGAAGACTAAAAAAGCTGTCAATCCCGGCAGCGTCTTTGGAAGGGATTCAAGGGATTCAAGGTGTAACCCCTAATGTTTTGGAATTCTCCATTTGCAGTCACGATGACGAACAACAATACTGTGCCGTCCGCTGTAAGGTATTTTATTTATTATTAGAAGCTTTTGTCATGTATTCGAGTAAGGAACATTTGTATGTGCCTAAACCATTGCGTTTAGTCACGCTATTGTGGGGTGCCACTTCATCCCACCCCCTTTTCCATGTCTGTTTTCTGTGACGAATTGTGAATCGAGTTGGGATGAAACACCCGAAATTGGAAGACTTTGAAGGTTAGATTAGGTCCCAAAATAGGGCCCTTTTATGCAAATCAGCGCGCACCTATAACAAGACTCGTGGCATTCAACTATTTCGTTTTTTTTTAATTTCCAGATTTTTTTAAATTTATTTTTGTTGTTCAATTTCTAGTGAGTGTTCTTTGGTCCTGTGGTGAAACCAATTTTCATTGGTGTTAACAGGGAGAAAACATGTGTATTTCCAATGAGAATTTCTTTCCTCTGCTTCAATGCAACACGTGATCCTAAGCCATAGCTTCTTACAAGTAAACCCATCGAAAGACCATTGGGGAACTTACAAACAAGCTGAACTGATTCAGAACTGATTTTACAAACTAGCTGAATTGAAATTCCAACTTCAAAGTCCAAAAAGAAAGCTTTAGAATGATGGTGAATTATAAGAATCGGGTATTGGATGTTTAGCGGCTATATGGGCTACAAGCCCACAACGAAACTTGCCACAGTTTAGGACCCAGCAACAATGAAAAATTTAAAGGACAACAGACAACAGCGAACTCTCCGGTCGGCCAGCCATAGATACCTTCCTAGAGCACTAGAACAATGAAATATCTCCAAGCCAAAAAAAAAAAAAAAAAGAAAAACAAGAGTCGTAAAAAGAAAGCAAGAATGAAATTTCTGAATGACGGAAACTGCACCAAATGGAATTTTAAACCCCAGTCTGATGCATTTGTCGTCAAATTTTCATAGTTGTAATGGCCAATAAAAAAGGGGAAATAATTTGGGGTTTTATTTGGGTTCCCTTTGATAGAAGATATAAGGGATTCCGTGTTCAAGTTACTACCGGGGCTAGAGAGTACTTTTCAGAAGAAAGTAGGAAAAAAAGACTTGGAATTGTAAAGGGTAGAAGTGTAAGTTGTAACGATATGGAACCACGCCCTGGGTGTAAATCTGCATAACCGTCTTTTACTCTTTTTTTCTTTTATTTCAGGTGTGTTTCGTGTGGTTGTCTTCCAGGCAATTATTGCACCTGGGAGATCGTTCGCAGAAAACTTGTTCTCGGAATCATAACCATAGCTCAGACGTCTATCCACATAGGAGTGGTGAGGCCCCCAATATTTGTACATGCTTCAAAGTCCCAAAACCGAAAAGTCCATAATACATTCAGAGATATACAGTACACTTTATAGAGCTATAATAAAAAAAACGGCGTTTGGCTGTGTTATTAATTCATGACACGAAATACATAACATGCATCTAAACCAGGTTCACAGTTTAAAACGAAAAACTGTACGGCAACAGGGTTTATATTAAAAAAAAAAAAAAAAAAAAATTTTTTTTCAGAAAATAAGGCTGAAAGATACTACACTCTTTACTAATTATACTCGATACCAATTCTAAGGAAAGTGAAAAGAAAGAAAACTGAAGAAATTTTTTAAAAATATTTCTTAAAAACACTTGAAATTGCTTGAGTTAATTGCGTGATTCGATACCAATTCTAAGGAAAGTGAAAAGAAAGAAAACTGAAGAAATTTTTAAAAAAATATTTCTTAAAAACACTTGAAATTGCTTGAGTTAATTGCGTGATTCGATACCAATTCTAAAGAAAGTGAAAAGAAAGAAAACTGAAGAAATTTTTTAAAAAATATTTCTTAAAAACACCTGAAATTGCTTGAGTTAATTGCGTGATTCGATACCAATTCTAAGGAAAGTGAAAAGAAAGAAAACTGAAGAAATTTTTTAAAAAATATTTCTTAAAAACACTTGAAATTGCTTGAGTTAATTGCGTATTTCGATACCAATTCTAAAGAAAGTGAAAAGAAAGAAAACTGAAGAAATTTTTTTTAAAAATGTTTCTTAAAAACACTAGTTTGTGATTTACAAAAAGGGTAGATTTCTTCTTTTTAAAGATTTCAAGTCCCTTTTTTAAGCGCTTTGGGTTTTTCGAACTTTTTCTTTTACTAGCAATTAAAAGGAACAGGAAAGAGGCTCGTATCGTGTTTTCCCTCTTAAATGCCGCTTGGAGACAGTCGTTTCTTTACCGGTTAACGAAGAAGGACATTTCGTGTGATAAAACCTAATTGAGTGCTCCTAACACAAAATTAACATTCGAAATTCCAAAGATCTCCTTTCTTTTCCCTTTCAACGCTATGAATCACTTGGATCATTTGGCTAAAAATAATTCCTCTTAAATCTACCTTAGACATTCTATAGAAATTTAAAATTTATACATTAATTTAACTTGATCGTAATGGAAATTTTAATAGTAAGTGTCAGCAACAGGCTTGTCACTCTATGCCATTAAATTTTGTAAAAAAAATAAATAGTAGCTACACATAATAATTAAAAGAAATTAAGCAGAATAGATTAATTGTCGAATCCTATTCATTTTCGACTTGAGGACTTTAATCTGTTTAATCTTTCAGCCCATTCACCGAAATCTTGGGGTTTTTTATGGGACGCAATGAATAACAATCCAACTTTGGAACTTTGATCTTTGAAATGATCTCATATTAAGTTTGGCTTAATTTAGATGCAGTTATTTATGATATTTAGGATTCATTTGTAGGTCAAAGTTCTCCAACAAGACTTAATTACACTTTTAATGTATAGTAGATATCGCTTATTGTGATCATGGGTTATTAGAATCAGCCGCTTTCTGGAATCCAATTTTTAAGAGCCGATTGAAAATGATGAAATTGATAGCATTTTAATCGATTAACATCACATTTTCGGATAGATCGATTTCAAAAGAATCTTCACATGTGCAGTAACGAAACTGCGGTAGTGATTGCTACGTCGACTTTCGACCAATGGCATTGCTTTTGCGTCGTTTTGACCGGTACTGGCATTGCCAACCAGGGAAAATCCCTTCTAAACTCCCCCCAGTCAATGAATTGAGCAGGTAGTTCAATTGAAAGACCAGTTCCTTTGATTGACCGGGCAAATTAAAAGGGATATCGTGTTGAGAACCCTGCCAAGCTTCAAAAGCGTAGTGTTAGTTGGGTTTTAGACGTGTGGTTATGTAAAGATGTCGACGAACAAGAAAAGAGTTGATTTAAATGTAATAGAGAAGTTGAAGCTTATGACCAGTTGAATTTTAAAGATGTGCCCCATAGGGAAGCGGAGGTTAAGTTGGGAATTCCTCACTCATCTCTATCAAAATGGTTGAAAAATCGTTACGAAATAAACCATATCGGGATGTGGTGAAGAAAACAGAGCGAAAAATCTAGTTTCTAGTGATACCTCACTTTCCATCACACGCCTTGTAGTAACGGAGCTATCAAAGATAGAAAAAGAAGGACCAAGCGCCTCGAGTCCCGCTACGACACGTTCGTGACGTCGCGCCCCAAACTTTAAACGCCGCTAACTCGCGAACGGTTACTCGGAATAAATTCGAACAAAGTGCATGGTTCCTGGCATTCTATTTCATATTTCCGCTTTTCGGTTATTTTGGTTATTTTCCGCTTTTGGTTATTTTTTTCATTGAAAGCTTTTAAATTTGAAATGACTTGATTTGATACACTAGGACAAGTTAAAATTCAAAGATGTGCCCTAAAGGGAAGCGGCCGTTAAGTTGGGAATTCCTCACTCATCTCTTTCAAAATGGTTGAAAAATCGTTACGAAATAAACCATATCGGGGTGTGGTGAAGAAAACAGAGCGAAAAATCTAGTTTCTAGTGATACCTCACTTTCCATCACACGCCTTGTAGTAACGAAGCTATCAAAGATAGAAAAAGAAAGACCAAGCGCCTCGAGTCCCGCTACGACACGTCCGTGACGTCGCGCCCCAAACTTTAAACGCCGCTAACTCGCGAACGGTTACTCGGAATAAATTCGAACAAAGTGCGTGGTTCCTGGCATGCTATTGCACATTTCCAGGTTATTAGAAGCTCAATATTCACTGGTCAAACGTCTCTGCGACTTTCTTCCGTTCTTTCACTCGATTGTGCTGGAAAGACTCGGGAACCCCAAGATCTATTTCTGAAACTCCATTTTTCTTTCCTTCATAACATTAAAAAACATAAAAAATCCAGATGTAATGCTGCCGCAGTTGTTCTCCATTTTCTAACCGTGTTAAACCGCACCACACACATAAATACATAGATACATACAGACACAGACCTACAAAGCTCTCCCCACAGCTTTGGCAGACAGTATTTCTGGCACAGGAACCTAATGGAAATGGTACTCGCAAACTCTGGGAGAAAAAGAGCGATTTCTTTGAGATGGAGCGAAAGAACTAGAGAGAGGTAAATAAATTCATCATGAATGATGGAAACAGCTGGCTAAGATTAGCCTTCTTGCTCAAACCCAAAAAAGCCCAGCCCTATTTTGCGTCTCTCTGTCTGTCTCTCTCTCTCTCGCTCTTTCAGCTTCTATGACCCAAATGTGCTAAAGAAAGTCCCTATAATCTCCGTTTTCCTTTCGACCTTGCAGAAAGATCCGAGTTAAGTCTGAGTAAAGGTCATGGCTAAACCTTCTTTCCCTTATTCACAGTCGCCTTGCGTTAGACAAGATCTAGTCTCTAGTCACTCTTTCTCTCGTTGGATAGACATGTCTTGGTTTTTCTTCTTCCGGCGTCACCCTGTCTACCTCACCCGAATCCTTCGTTTCCTTTGCCTTTGCCCCATTCAGTCTGGCGAGGGCAACATGCAGTCTCTTCCGATAGCGTCACCTTTAAGCGTGCCCCAAAGTCCTTTCTTTATCTTGCCTTGGATCCCACCTTGAACTGATACAAAAAGATTGACGAATTATTTCAGTTTTATTTAGATCATAATTCTGTGAGTAGTTGTTGAGAAAAAAAAGGTTTAGAACAATTCAAACTTCTTTTCTGGCAAATCTTCGGGATTTATTTGAAAAACTCTACTCATTTTAGAAATAGTTTCATATTTTTCGCTGGGAATATGGAATCTGGAATTAGACTCAGATAGAAGCGTTATAAGAATTGTCCAGTCCAATTAGCAGTGGATGCGCGGAAGAGATAAACGAAAACGCACTTGAAAAGTTAACGGTTTTTAGCTACGCGCGACGCGGTGTTGGACAGTGGCGCTACGGGGCCCTTGGCGGGGGAAATTGAGCTACATTCCCTGATTTTTTAAAAATAGAAGTTACTTCTTTGAAAAGGTGAAATCACTACCGATGGGTTAGTATACATCAGGACTGTTAGTCAGAAAATAATTGGACCTTAGAGTGGAAGAATGACTCGGGAAAACTCACTTAAAGTTGTGAACTTTTTCGGGACACGGTAGGCGCTACGGGGCCCTAAGCTTCTAAACCTAGCTGGATTCGCTTATTTTTTAAAAATAGGTTTTCGCTTCTCTGAAAGGGTGAAACCACCTACTATAGGTTAGTACATATCAGGACTATAAGTAGAAAAATAATGGGACCTTAGAGTGGAAGAATGACTCGGGAAAACTCACTTAAAGTTGTGAACTTTTTCGGGACATGGTAGGCGCTACGGGGCCCTTAGCTTCTAAACCTAGCTGGATTCGCTTATTTTTTAAAAATAGGTTTTCGCTTCTCTGAAAGGGTGAAACCACCTACTATAGGTTAGTACATATCAGGACTATAAGTAGAAAAATAATGGGACCTTAGAGTGGAAGAATGACTCGGGAAAACTCAGTTAAAGTTATGGAGCTTTAACATGCCTGTATAAAGACAGTGATAGGCGCTACGGGGCCCATAACCCCATTGACTAGGATTCTAAGGACTCGAATAAGCAAACGTGGAGTGCCATAAGCGTCTTATCTGCTTTCTTAACTTTCGTGATTAAGCTGATTCGTGTTTCTTTTTTCGAAAGCTAGTTCAAGATTAAACCCCACAAAGTCAGGGGGAAATATGATGTCAGGCTTCGGAATTAAGAACAATCAAAGGCCTCACTTCTGGGCTTGTGTGGATCAATAACTGGGCTTTGTTTCTTTGTCCCGGAAAGTTGCAAGAGACGATAACCGTAGAACCATAGTTCAAAAAGTTACGACGCCTCAAAAGTAAAAAAAAAAAAAAAAAAAAAGTTTGACCGATATTATAACTTGTAAACTGTTTGACCGATGCCTTGTAAATTCTTATCAGCTTGCTAACGCAGGTAAATAAATGACGCCTGATCCCGATTAACCTAAATAGCTCTCTTTACATATGTTCTTTTTTTCTTCCGAGTTCCTTCCAAGCGAGAACACATAAACTAAAAAATAGCACATAAAAAATTTACTTTTTTTTTGGCTCACCCTAAAACTATTGAGTATCCTGTCAGCACTGATTAATATTTCAACGGGTAGTACTTGCCCAGCTGCCTTTTTTTTTTTTTTGGGGGGGGTGGGCGGGTCTCTAGAAGGATTTTTTTGTTCCAATCTAAATAAACAGAACTTTTGGGGGGAAAAAAATTTCCAAAAGATGGATGGGAACTTCCATAAGTGACGACAGACTCTTCCACTAGGGGCATGTTGTTAACTTTTTGATGAGTTTGGAATCCTCATTTAAAAAATAAAAATAAAATTAGAAAGGCACGTGGGTTTGGGGAGAAAAAATAAATACAAAAAAACACAGTGAGGTGCTGGAAATCAATTGCAGAATAAATAGCTGGCACTGCGCTGATCGCCATATAAGGGCACAAATTGAGCTTCTTCTGGCTTAGGAGCCCGCCACAGCTGACATTCATCAGATTCGTAGCGTCACAGCTCATCTGGTAAAGCACTTGCTTTTGCTCAGCCTCTGTCTCTCTTGCTCTTTTTTTTTATGGTCCTCGCATCGCAGACCATCTGGACAATTAAGCGAGCCAAAAGGGGATCCTTTTTTTTCCAAAAGGGGCATCTTTACTAATACTACTATTAGCACCTCTAAAGGACACCCGGGGCGCCAGTTACAGCACAGAAAAAAGGTTTCCTTTTCCCTTATTTTTTAAAAATACTAATTCCTTATATGAAAGCCCGAAACCATACTTGGTAGTTGCAGGGATATGAGAAGTACTGTCCTAAAAAAATTCAACTCGGCAGACGCAATAGTTGCTTAGGAAAACGCACTTGAAGTTAAGGGACCTTTATGGCTCCGCGCGGTACACTGTACGGCGCGGCGCTACGGGGCCCGTGACGCTAGGGACCTTTATGGCCGCGCGCGGTCCACTGTACGGCGCGGCGCTACGGGGCCCGTGACACGAACCTAATGTCATGGAAGAGGATGCAAGGGAAGGACTCTTTCTCGAGGGTCTCAGCCGAGGCAACTACAATGACATACAACTGTATAGTAATCGTAATTACATACAAAACTTATGAAAAAATACCCCTACAATTAAATGACTAGAATGAAAACTTGAACTTGAATTAAATTAAATGAACAGAGGCTAGAGTTATGGAAGATCCCAACCTGGCGCGCTTTTAAGTGCCCCGATTACTCATTCCAGGCGTTAAAAATTGAATACCTGTGAAATTACAAAGTGGAGATTTATGGATTTTTTTTTTACAGGGCAATCTAATTGACTTCCGCTACCATTGTGAACCTCAAAGAAACCCAAGAACCCAAAGAATTGTTGCGTTCTACTACTGAAAGCGTCCGCTAGGTGTGATTTTGGGTTTCTGCCAAGGGACCCAGTCTTTCGGCTGTGGTGTGAACCGGAAGAGGGAAAGAAAGGAAATACAGAAGAAAAGAGAGTAGAGCAACCGTTTTCGTTGAGCCAAAAAAGTCTTTTGGGATCGTTCTATAGCTGTCCAGTCTCTCCAAACTCGCCTCGCGAAAGGGATTTCGAGCGTGAGAGCTCATTTGGAAGAATCCAAACGGTTCAAAAGCCCAACGTGTTGTTTTTCTATCTTTCCATTCTTCCGTCAGGTTCACCGTTAACAATATGGAATCTGATGACGCTCCCAACTCCTCGTATTGCAATTGTTGCGTGACGATGCAACTTTCGCGTCTTGTCTTCAAGTCTTTTTCTCGATGATTTCTAGCAAAATTCAACCCAGCTAACGAAGCTTGGCGCTTTTTTAGCTTACGACTGTCTCTGGCTCAGAAACCTGTGGTAGAGTTCTCACCTTCCCCAGAAACTCATTTCCTGAACACATTCCAGTACTCCCAGGGGGCGCTTTTGTCCCAAAGTGTCCAACTCCCGGGGCGCTATCGAAGAAAAGGTGTAAAATAGCGCCCCCCCCTTTCGATCCGTATGCTTTTTCTCACAGGAAGGTTTTTGTCGCACCCTTCAAGAAATGATACCCGCCAACGCACCTGAGTCTCATTAACGTCAATGCTCCGAAAATCCCCCATATTTCACCCGTTTATAGTCTAGCTACACTACAGCCCACTCCACTCCCCCGCAGATTTGCCTCAATTCCTCCCCCCCTTTTTAAGCGATCTCTTTGCTAGCCTACTTCTCAACCCTCCTCCCACCCTTCCCCCATCACACACCAACTCTATTTCCTAAAAAGAAGCTGAATTTACCACCTTTTTTGTGGTAGCAACAATGAAATCTTCCCTTCAGAATCGTCTCCAACAATGAACCTTGCAAGGCTCTATTCACCCATACTGCGAAAGCCAGTCACAAGACCTAGCAACAGTGAAAAAAAAGACCTATGAAATAGACTTTTGGCGATAGAACGGGCTCAACCAAGAGCAACAATGAAAAGCTCGGTGTGGAAATAGCTTCTAACTATAAAATAACTATAACTATGAAATTTGCTACCCCCAGAAGGGAAGCTTTTAGCCTTGGAAATCGACCCCAGCTTGTCAATCAATCGTAGCAGGTCCTAAACTCTCCACACCGAAAGATTCCGTTTCTATTTTTTTAAAAATCGCTCCATTTTGGAAATTTGGAAAAAATGACAGCAAATTTTCACGAAATTCTAAAACGTTCACAGGATTCGAGCAATCAGAGAGTAAAACGATTCGATTCGGGGTATTCTATTTTCTATTTTTAAAATTTTTCTATTCTGTTTCTATTTTTAAAAAACCGATCCATTTTGGAAAAAATGACAGCAAATTTTCAAGAAATTCTAAAAGGTGCACAGGATTCGAGCAATCAGTGAGTAAAACGATTCGATTCGGGGTATTCTATTTTCTATTTTTAAAATTTTTCTATTCTGTTTCTATTTTTAAAAAACCGATCGATTTTGGAAAAAATGACAGCAAATTTTCAAGAAATTCTAAAAGGTGCACAGGATTCGAGCAATCAGAGAGTAAAACGATTCGATTCGGGGTATTCTATTTTCTATTTTTAAAATTTTTCTATTTTGTTTCTATTTTTAAAAAACCGATCCATTTTGGAAAAAATGACAGCAAATTTTCAAGAAATTCTAAAAGGGGCACAGGATTCGAGCAATCAGAGAGTAAAACGATTCGATTCGGGGTATTCTATTTTCTATTTTTAAAATTTTTCTATTCTGTTTCTATTTTTTTTTTTAATCGCTCCATTTTGGAAAAAATGACAGCAAATTTTCAAGAAATTCTAAAAGGTGCACAGGATTCGAGCAATCAGTGAGTAAAACGATTCGATTCGGGGTAGGTCATTTTCTATTTTTAAAATTTTTCTATTCTGTTATTATTTTTAAAAAACCGATCCATTTTGGAAAAAATGACAGCAAATGTTCAAGAAATTCGAAAACGTTCACAGGATTCGAGCAATCAGAGGGTAAAACGATTCGATTCGGGGTAGGTCCTTTTCTTTCGAGCGAGGGGGGGGTTGGGGGTGCCTTTTAGATACGATTTCGGCCGTTGCAACCTTTAGTCATTGCTTCTTTTTAATAATAAGAACCCCAAAATGAGGGAAACTTTCAATCTAATTGCTGGAGGGGGGTCCAGAGTTCCCTCGCCAGAAGGTTGAAAGGTGGGGGTAAAAAGGAAGGGGTCAATTTTTGGGACGAGGGAACAAATGTTTTGTCCATTAGCGGCATGTTGAAGGCGGAGGTCTGACACCTGCACTCGGCTTGTAAGTGCCCATGGGATCCCAAACACGCGGTTCCGACAATCTCTTCGACACAAGGGATTCCCTTGTCTTTCTTCCTCTCTCTCTTCCTTTAGAGAAGACAAAATAAGCTTCCAACTGTCCCAAAAAACACCGTCGACTTGGTTTGCGCCCATTTCAATGTTCTCCTCTTCTCTTTTGTAAAAAAAAATGTCCCAAAAAAAGAGAAAATAAATTCACTTAAAAAATAAATTAAATTAATAAACGTCATTAACTACCTGATTTTCATAAAGCTACACACCAAAAGGGGTTTGGCTCTTCAAAATCCTCAAAATGTGATGTTAATCTTGGTGTTTAGTGCCGAGTTGCTCATTTCGCTTCAAATTTAGAAAAAAAAAAAAACTTCCTTAACTTTCGTAAGAAATAGGCGTTCCTTTAGGATGCTAATATTGAAGGAGGCGGGCTTGGGGGCGTTTTTATCATTCCTATTTATTCTTTTGAAAATCGCTGTTATTTTCCTAAGCGTTTTGACGAGATATAAAAAAATAGGAAAAAAGCCAAGCCCTTTTTTTTAGGCTTAATGGTATTTGATATTCAGGGGTGGGAGGAGGGTAAGGACAACCCTAATTGACAGTACTTTCATAATTGCAATGCTTCTTCCAGGCACATCTCATAGGAAGTTTCCCGAATCTTTCCCAAAAAGGGGTCTTGGAAGATTTCTTCAAAGATTAACAAGGTATTGTGAAAGGGGGTCTTTGCTTTCATTGGGAGAAGTTTAGCAACCGTGTCGTAGACTATTTTTGCACCTTTCAAGCCTCGCAGAATCATGCTAAGCCACATCCAGAACGGAAGAAAAATCTTCTCAAAAAAATTCATTTCCTAGTTTACGTTTCTGGAAGCCTACGATGCGGGTTTGAAACCTGTCAAGGTTCATTACAAGAAACAATGCCATAAACAAGGGGCCCCTAGCAACAATGAATACTTGAAACCAACTCAGAGCGACTTAAACGTATTAGCAAACACTGAAAATTCCATAAACAAAGTTCTCCTAGCAACAATGAATACTTGAAACCAACTCAGAGCGAGTTAAACGTAGCCAGTGAATTTGTGCTATCAATAAGCCTACGCCTTAGAGCAGTTCCCCTCACCTCACCATGGCCTAAGAAAAAAAGTTAAAATTAGCCAACACTGAAAATTCCATAAACCAAGTCCACCTAGCAACAAGGAATACTTCCACTAACGACTCAACGTGTCCTGTTGTGTATCAACAATGAAGATCAAGCCCAATGGACAGTCTCTTCCCGTCACCCAGCAACAATGAAACCTACAAGTAGCCAACAATGAAAAAAAATCGCCTCACCAAGCCATAAGAAAAAAAACTAAAATTAGCCAAAACTGAAAATTCCATCAAGCAACAATGAATACTTCAACTAACTAAACGTGTCCTGTTGTGCATCAACAATGAAGATTGTTGTCAATAAGCCCAATGGGCAGTCTCTTCCCGTCACCTAGCAATAATGAAACCTACAAGTAGCCAACAATGAAAAAAAAATCGCCTTGTTTTGCCACCCCTGAACCCCCAAATAGGTCAAACTGGATGTTTTCTAGTTTCAACTTGGAGACTATTGCTGACTCTACTTTGGCGGGGGAATGGGAACGTTTCTAAAACCACCGAAGCTTTTTTTAATCTCAAGTTGAGATCAAAATCCGTTTTTATATACCCTGGCCCCTTTCAATGCTTACCCTGATAATAACCCTTCAGCTGCCATCTTATCAAGCGCCTGAGGCCAATGGTGGGGGAGGTTCGCGGGGCACCGAAAAGTTCCGGGAAAACACTTTTTAGCACTTGAATCTCCGGGTGTCCCAAAACACTTTCCAAGCCAATCGGAAACCCAATCACGTGTTCTTGCCCAATAAGAGTTCAAAGAAACCACGTGTGGTGTTTCCCACCTTTCCCAACACTTTCCAATCACTCCTATTGAAATCCAAAGTCCGATCGGAGTGTGCACAATCGGAGCTCAAATTCAACTATCGGAGTCTTACAGTAGTTAACAAACTATTTTTACTAACAAACTATTTTCGAATACTTTCCCCAATTGAGAGTAAAATTGCCTGGGTATCGGCGAAGCAGGTATGAACACCCCAACTAGAATCGTGAACTACAAAACCAATTTTTTCAATTTTTTCGGATCAATTTTTCAGCTTCCAACTTGGGATATTCTGGAATCTTCAAGGTTCCAATCAATGTTTCAAGGTTCAATATCTTCCAGAAAAGCGAGTCTGCCCAATTGTGACATTCAAAATCTCCGACTTGGCAATCTTATTTCTTAAGACATTTGTCAGCTCCAACTTGGGATAGTCTGGAATCTTCAATCTTCCAATCTTCAATCTTCCAATCTTCAGAATCTTCCAAAACAAGCCAAACCACGTGTGCTTTGAAACCCTCTCACTTTCCTTTTACCACTCGATACGAACTCTTGTTCATTTATTCATTTAAGCTCTGGTTCACTCCCTATTCCCTCGAAGCTTTGGGGAAACCTGAAAAAAAAAAAACTGGAAAAGTTCCTCAGCAATGGTTTGATATCGAAGAATGCAACGTGGAAGCCGCAAGGAACGATCCTGCTGTTGTCACTGATGGTGAACGACTGCCCCGCCAGGCACAAAAACTCAAAATGTTCCCACAAACGGAGAGATAATAAGAGTTCCTTACGTTACGTTTACGCTATCCTAAATGCCTCCCCAAGAAAACGAAGACGTTCGCTCCCAAGATGCCGTTTCCAAATTTTTTTTTTTTTTTTCTCCAAGTCAAGTCCCATTCAATGGAACACCATTTTGCTCTAGAAACTGTGGATCTAAAAAAAAGACAGTTGAACTTGTATTCTTGGTACTAAATAACTCTTCTCTCGGTCCCACCGTCTTTTCTCGCTTTTGTGTACCTTCCTGGCTCACCTTACCACGATTATTTGTCCTTTCCAAGCTTGAGCAGAGTTTAATTTTTCTTTTTGATTATTTGTCCTTTCAAAGCTTGAGCAGAGTTTTTCTTTTTATTTATTTTTCTTAAATGGGAAGAGGGAGATCCATCATTTCGCTGCTGGAGAAAAGGTGCGGCTTCGCTTTATTTGCGGTGTTTCTATTTTTATTTTTTCTTTAAATCAAACGTTGTGCGGCGTTTCTATTTTTATTTTACTTTTTCTTTAAATCCTTCGTTTTTGTATATCTTATATATCTTTTTTTTATATATTAAAGCCGTCACGCAAGAATCAAAGGGTGACACAAGACGTTCGTGATTGACCAAAAAGGCACTTTGGAAAGCTAAGGAGCATCAACTGTTGGCTGAGAAACGCTCACGCACCTTTTCAAATGAAGGTAGGGTCTATGGAGGTTGTGAACCCTCAAAAGACTCCATAAATCGAGCATGCATTGGCAAAGCTACTTTTGGTGGCCGAAGAAAGACGTTTTCTATAGCTTCCCCGGATATTCCAAAGCCTTTTCATAATCTCCACAAAAGAGGACATGTTTCCAAAGGTGAAAAGGTAAAAATAAAAAATAAAAAAAAACACTGCCAGGCGGAGTTTTTAGAAAAGGTTGGTAATATACGCTTTTGAAGCGATTTGTGCTTTGGAATGAAGAAAAGGGATCCTCGCCCTCGTTCCTTTATATGGATGCATGCTGGTAGGTGTCATTCGTCCCTTCCTTTCAACTCTTCACACAGCAATAGTTAAAAAAAAAAAAAAAAAAAAAAAAAAAATTTCTATGGAGTGGGGGATAGATCGCGGGGTTCCCATTATTAGGCAGAACACTTTGGGAGAAGAAGAAAATAAAATAAAAATAGGAACATTCATATAAACATGAGTGGAGGACGTTCTCTTTGGGGGGATTTAAGGTTGGTCCAATTACCATGAAAATGGGACCACAGAGACAGTTTAAAAAAAGAAGGCGAGCCAAACAAACGAATCTCTGATTCGTAATGTGGAGTGGTTCAGAATTTTTTTTTTTTTTTTTTTTTTTTTTTCAAGTCGAGATTTATGATTATGCTTTCCGGTCTACCAACTCGATATGAGAGCTAATGTAAACTGTAAATTTAAAACCCTCTAAGACTGCATATTACACAATGTTTACTTTAAGTTCAACCTGTAAATATGAGTTGTAATTTTGTAGACCAAACCAGATCGAGTGGAAAACGTTCTATTGGAGCTCAAATGAATGGACTGAAATGGACTGAAACAAGATCTTTTTTTTTATTTCTGCATTTTTTAAGGATTTTAAAGGTTTTTGCGCTAGATTTGGGAATGGGAAAGGAGGCAGTTTGGTGGAACTGTTCCAAGATTCCCAACAATGGAATTTGCCAGGTGCAAATTCCTTCAAGCGAATGTTAGGTAGTAATGATGGAATGGCAAAGGAAGTGTTGATCACAATGACAAACTTGCATGGGAATGAAACTCTTTCCGCTAGGGAAGATTGCCCCTGTCTCACAACACTGCTTTATGTTCGTAGCTCGTCAACAATGAAACTTCCAGTACAGCTAGAGCAAGCGTGAAAGGTTTGAAACACGGTTGACAGGCAATAATGAAAGTTTGTGTCGACAATTCAATCCAAATTCAACGAAACCTTACACTAGTCTTCATCAATAAAACCTCCACACCCAACAATGAAACTGGCACTGCCCCAAAAGTAGCCAGCATTGGAAGTCTCCTAGAACTTGCCAATAACCAAACTTAACTTTCCTCCTTCACCCATGAAAAATTCCCAATAAATCCCTCGCATGCTCGCAACTATGAAAGTTACACCACTCCAACAATGAAAACCTAACAACGAACCTATCAAACCTATACAACAACGAATTTCAGGAACGAAGAGACCCCAGATATCTAACAATCCCCACATTGCCATCCTGCCGGGTTCTAAACATCATTCACTTATTAAAATTAGCACAAAATTACCATAGTGACAATCCTGGTGTCCAGTTTTCGCAATTCCATCGCCAATAGACCATTCTTCTTTTTCTACCCAATCCTCGAGCCCCCTAAAACCTTTCCCCAAAAAATAAAAATAAATAAAAAAAAACAGTGTATTTTACCATGCTAAAACTCCTGTGCCAAACCTTCACTGCCGTTAAGAAACCAACTTGTTTTTATCTTGACCTCTGCTGAGAAAAGCTCCCAAAAATCCCCAACGTTACTTTGTCTCCCGAAGAAGTGAACCCTCAAAAAAAAAAAAAAAAAAAAAATCTCAAGCGCTAATGGATGTTCGTTCGTGACATGTAAGTATAATCGTTGGGAACAGACGTCCATGTTCATTAACAAGCCCAGCAAGTGTCAATCCCCAATTCCCCAATGCTAAGTAGATACACAACATTTCAAAAGACTTTCCAAACATATTGAACTTTTTTTTTTTTTTTTTTTATGTCATCAACCCTATACGGTTCGAACACAACGTTTGAATATACCTTAGCAGCTTTTAAACACTCGCATTTCCTTTCCCCTTGATTTATTGGGCACACCTGTGCTCTGTTGCCGTTCCCCAAATTGTAACGAGCAATTTTTTTTTTTTTTTTTTTTTAAAGGATTGCCTAACAATCTCAAGACACTTGGAAAAGAAACGTGTGTCAAGTGCACAACAATGCGAGTCGAAACTTTCCCCGGAACCTGAACCTAAACTTCAAAAAGCTTCATGGTTTTCGACTGGGAAACGAAAATCCTACAGTTTTGGGTGATACAATACCCAGTTGAACCCAAAAGGAAGTATCTACACAATTAAGAACAAAAATAAAAAAAAATGAAATTCGCTTCAAAAGACTTTCAGACTTGCAATTGTTTACCAAAAGCGCTCCGATTTTCAAGTTCTTTGAAACTCCAGTGAAGCAGAGATCCTTTTTCGTCTGCTCCATGACTCTCAGAAAGCCCCGAAAACGAAAAAAAAAAAAAAAAAAAAAAGTATCGTTTGTATTGCTTCTCAAACAGTCTCTGACTTTGCTCAGAGTCGCTTTTGTGCTCGCACAACAATTGGGTCGTCAACACCACAGACAGAAAAACGCAAACGGTCATCGCCATTCAAATTTACTCATCCATATTGGGGCGCAACAATGCCAACCCCCGCAAGTTCGAAAAAAAGCCGACTATTTACTAGAATTCGTCGCCTTATTGCTCTGCTGATTGGAAACAACTCACTTTCCTTTTTTTCTTCGAGTTGTAGTTTTGAACTTTCCTTCGGCTTCTATTCTTCTCTTTGAACCTTCTGCAAAATGAAATAAAACTAAAAAAAAAAAAAAAAAAAAAAAAAACATAATAGTTCAGGAACTGCGCTGAAATGCAGTGCTTCGTGCTCCCACACCCACTCAACCAATTCAAGCCCCAAAGTTCATATTCAACGTCTCGCATAACACGGTGATCCAATTACGCTCTCTTGTTTAGTTAGTAACACAATTAACCAAACGGGGATCCGATATGCACTTGATACACACCTTCAAACTCAGCCCTTTCTTTACTTCAAATTTGTACGAGTATTTGTACGAATTTAAAGTAAGAAAAATTCTTGTCTCCAGATATTGGTATAGTTTGTTTAAACCGTTTTTTAGATCTGCCTTACCGCGCTCAACCGGTAAATACTATGAAGCTGACTAGGTATAATACGTGTGATTTAATTCAGGAATATTCTTGGGGTAGTTTACGGAATATTCAACTTTGAACACGAAGCGCGTCTATGGTGTTACGCAAGGGAACGTGCATGTAGGTGCGGCGACCCCGTAGATCCTAGCCTTAACGCGTTCAACTTTTTGTACCACACTTTTCTCTTTAAAAAATAGTTTTCAAAAATCCCAGAAATTTAGAGGACATTCCTTGGACAGTTAACTAACGAAATAGACTAGTGAATAGACGTTATTTATTTGGAGATTTGTATGGTGTTGTATGGTGTTACGCAAGGGAACCTGCATGTAGGTGCGGCGACCCCGTAGATCCTAGCCTTAACGCGTTCAACTTTTTGTACCACACTTTTCTCTTTAAAAAATAGTTTTCAAAAATCCCAGAAATTTAGAGGACATTCCTTGGACAGTTAACTAACGAAATAGACTAGTGAATAGACGTTATTTATTTGGAGATTTGTATGGTGTTGTATGGTGTTACGCAAGGGAACCTGCATGTAGGTGCGGCGACCCCGTAGATCCTAGCCTTAACGCGTTCAACTTTTGTACCACACTTTTCTCTTTAAAAAATACTTTTCAAAAATCCCAGAAATTTAGAGGACACTCCTTTGACAGTTAACTAACGAAATAGAGTAGTGAATAGACGTGATTTATTTGGAGATTTTTGAAAATAATGAGGAAACATTTAGATATGTTTCTAGATATGTTAGATATTTCTAGATATGTTAACTTTGGTATGAACCTTAACTTCCTTTTATTTTTACACTTTAATCTATCAACATGTATTTGCTCTAATTCACTGTGTAAGCAAAACCTACACATATTTTGTAAAACTATAGAAAAACAATCTAAAACAACCTAAATAATACAAATGTAAAAATGTTTAAAAAATAGAAAAATATTACTCTAAAAGAAAAATCGAGGGAGAATTTTTTCCATTTTTTAAAACAGATATTGTAGGTGTTTTATCTGATTTTTTGACACTTTTTCCCTCCCCGTAAGTGTTGGAAGGCCATAAATACCTTTGGCCTCAGCCGTATTTTGTTACTTCGTCAGGTTTTAATCGCCATGGGCCTATGAAAAGTCACGCTTCTCTCCTTCTGCTGCGTTCGCTGTTGCATGGACTCAAAGCTCTGGTATCACAGCAAGCTCACGTTGCTTGCTTTATTAAAAGCTTACTTAATCCGAGAAGCTTTTTTTTTTCTTTTTTACAAATCTTACAGTTCGCCTAAATGGGCCAGAAACTATAAAGAGACCCACATCGCCAGGCTAAGAGCACGTGAAACCTAATCAAGTTCTAAATGCAGGCCACCTGCCGTTCCATGGATACGAAAGCGAAACCCACTTTTACCCTCCCCGCCCCCTTGCCTTCACCCTTCCCGCCCCTTGACCCTCTTAAGAAGTGAACATCCGGGCCTAAACTTATCAATTTATTACAAACTGTTCATTTCATTAGATGCCACATTTGGGATTTTTCTCTACTAAGAATTAGGATTTTTTTAAATAAGTAATTTGATATAATTCCGTATTTTATTAAAAAAAAATCTCAACAAACTCCTCACCCCGACCCTTTTCCTATTGAAATACACGACGGTTACAGGCTTTAGCGTACAAGCCGTTTAAAAAAAAGCTAGTAACTCAGTTTTTCCTTCGGTCAGACTACTAGCGATTCAAACGTGTTCATCTATTGCCTATCAACAATGAACCATTGCTGTCAATAAGCCACGCCGTAAGGGCAGTTACCCCTCACCTCACCACCCAACAATGAAACCTAAAACACTGAAAAGTACCTAATAAACACAGTGTACCTAGCAACAATGAATACTTCAAACCAATCTCGTAGCGACTCAAACGTGCCCTGTTGTGTATCAACAATGAAACACTGCTGTCCATAAGCCTACGTCATATGGCGGTCCCATTCACCCCATTAAGCAACAATGAAACCTAAACGTAGCCAACAGTGAAAAAAGCCACTCCTGAACGTTTCCAAGGCACCACTGCTCTAAAAGTCGCCTTGTTCGGGGCCCCTGAACACGAAAACGGGCCAAACTTTTATGTTTTCTTGTTTAAACTTATATACTATTGTTGTGCATAGGCCTAAACGATTGACCTGACCCCACTTTCGCGGAGATTGTGAACGTTTCTAAAACCACCGAAACTTTTAATCTCAAGTTTAAATCAAAATAAATGTTTATACACCCACTTGCCCCTTTTCCATGCTTAGTTGCTAGATGGTGGTCCTTGTCGAAACCCATCCCTGCCCAACAAACAATAGTCGCAAACAAGAACGTAAAAAAGTCTTCAACTAGTCCTGTGTCACAATAAAAGAGGCGTTCTATATATATATAAAAAAAAAATAAAAAAAATATAAACCACATCCATCACGCTAGAAAGTGATATTGAAGTTAAGGACACCTTAGTGGATGGCTTGTAGAAGGAGCTACGGGGCTTTGGTTCCAATTCCCTTTCAAAGAATTCTATTAAAAAAAAAAAGAAACCAAGAAAAAAAATGGTTCAAGCTTTGGCAAGTGAAGCTAAGTAAGCTGAAAAGACACTTGATTTATGTTCGTCTGCAAGGAAGTTATTAGCGCTGTACAACAATGGATTTCACGCCAAACTGCTCATGCTTTTCTGTTACGGGGGCCGGAAATTCGCAAATTTGCGTTTGGCGGTGTAACCATGGGAACTGGCTCTGGCTCCTTTTAAATAAACGACCTAATCCCCACTTCTTAATGTTCTTTTCTATATTAAAAAAAGACTTTAAATTGGTTTAATTGTGAATATTTAAGCATTACCTGGGAGACTTTATTATTTAATCATTACCTTGAATACTTAATCATTACTCTTATCCCAGTATAAGACAATCCTTAAAAAAAGATCCATAAACCAATTGTACAGTACAGTTTCTCATCCTTTATTTTCCCAAGTAACCAAATTCTCATCAAGATCTCCACCGACTTGACAAAGTTACGACGCCTGGTGCGACGCCCACCAAGTATTTCATGTCAGAAGAGATATTTTTACTAGGAGTTGACGCCCCCCAACGACGTTGTAAAGTGTCATAAATACATGCTGGTCTGTTCTTAGCAAGCCTTTCCCACCCTCAATAAATAAAAAGAAAAAAGAAATTATACCGAATGGCGAACTCCCCGAAAGTTTCTAAATGCCGCCACCGGCGATCAATGGCGCTTTAAAAAAAAATAAAAAATAATGGTACCTTGGAATCATACACCCAAACGAGGAGCTTTGTGTTACTTTTCCCATGCTACCAGATAACGAGCAAGGGCGCCAAGTTATTTCAAGTCCCTAATGACAGAGCCGAGTTTTGCCATCAAGCAAAAAGGCGACCACAATCTGTAAAAAAAAAGACAAAAAATGGACCACGAGATCCAAACTACGGCGCTACCTGCCACGCTTCATTTAACCTCCTCAGAAGACAAGATAACGGGTTTCAGCTCATAATAAAACCACTTTCGGCTTCTTACTGTTCTCTTAATAGCAAGTTAATAGCACGCTTAATAGTTCTAACTTAATCCCTAATAGTTTCTAACAACCCTAATCAGTTATTTTTCACACCGAAGCATTATAAAAGCTCCTATTTTAATTGCAACCTAAAAGTAATGTAATACTAAAAAATACTTCCGTCTTAGATACGGAAAGACTATTTTTGGGTGATAATCATTGAAATTAATAAACTAATATAAATATTTGTCAAATTCCCATCATTTACTTGTTGACAAGAAGGAATTCAAGTCCTACCTAGTCCGCAACAAGAAAATTTCACTGTTGCCCAATAATGAATGTTCCCGCCTGGTAAGCTTAGCCTGCTGACCCAAGCCGGCGTTGTCGTTCGTTCCCCGGGCTCGCTAACCGCTCGTCGGTCCGTTCCTAAGCTCGCAAAATTGCATTGCTACTATCGCACTATCGCACAACGAAATACAGTCTTGATTTTGACTAAGTGATTCATTTTGTGTGGAATCTAAGTCTTATACCTAGCCCGCAAAGGGAAAACTTCACTGTTGCCCATTGAATGAATGTTCCCGCCCGGTAAGCTAGCTTGCCGACCCAAGCCGGCGTTGTTGTTCGTTCCCCGGTCTCGCTAACCGCTAGCCTGCCGACCCAAGCCGGTGTTGTCGTTCGTTCCCCGGCCTCGCTAACCGCTCGTCGGTCCGTTCCCAAGCTCGCAAAATTCCATTGCTGTACTATCGCACAACGAGATATAGTCTTGATTGTGACTCAAGCGCCTCAGTGATTCATTTTCTGTGGAATCTAAGTCTTATACCTAGCCCGCAACGGAAAAATTTCACTGTTGCCCAATAATGAATGTTCCCGTTCGGTAAGCTTAGCCTGCCGACCCAAGCCGGTGTTGTCGTTCGTTCCCCGGCCTAGCTAGCCGCTGGTCGGTCCGTTCCTCAGCTCGCAACATTGAATGGCTGTAAAATCGCATAACGAAATATAGGCTTGATTTTGCTTAAGAGCCTCAGTGATTCCTTTTCGTTTTTGTCGTCTACCGTTTTCCCCAGCCAGCCCCGAATTGGGTTGTCCAATACAGTACTACTATATTGCAGTTTTGGAGCATTGCTCCTCTTGTGCACAATGAAACGTAAAAATCTGAAAAAAGTAATTATTAGAAAATTAAAATAAAACCTCCATTTCTTCGTATTGGGATTTGGTCGACGTTTCCTATACGTCAGAGGGGCAAACTTGAAAGCACAGAGGAAGCTATTCGTGGCTCAGCCCCAAGAAGGTGGTATATATTTATATAGAAAGCGCTCTGAAAAAGTTGGCATGTCAAAGCAGTCAACTCCTTTTCTGCTTCTGTGTGACGCGTTTGGAAAAGTTAAACAAGTCAAAAAAAAAAAAAAAATCCAACTCACGATCAACTGATCAGTCAAAATGAATAGGAAGAAAATTTATAAAAAATTAAAAAAATGAGGATCCCTAAAAAATAAATGAAATAAAAAGCTGGCCTTCACCAGAAGTTATGAATCTACTCTGGGATAACATAATCTGTAAAGCTTTTAGGGGGGCCAAACAGCGAGTGGGCCTTGAAATTACCAATCAGAAACCCCATGTGCAACATCTCCCAACTTCCGGAGAGTCTCTGGACACGAGCCACGGAGGGAAAAGAACGACGAGTGTGTGTGTCTGTAGGTATGTGTGTGTAAACCTGGACAAACGTCAAGAGAACATGTGAGGACCGAATGATGATGACGTCCGAGCGCACATGACCCAATACAAACTGAAACTGAAAAAACCAGCCTCAATGCGACTGCCAAAAAAAAAAAAAAAAAAAAAAAAAAAAAAGTTCCCGAGTTTATGAATCGAATCCAACTGAAAAAGAACAAAAAAGAATTTTTTTTTTATAAATACACTTGTCAAAAATAGACATGTTTTCTTGCTTCCCCAAATTCGATCCTAAAGCCTTTTATTATAGGTCTCTTTAATTCAAAATATCAAAAAATTAAATAAAAATATTAAAAATCTCATTTGGTTTTTACTTAATTTTTCGTTTGTTTGTGAAGTATACTCGAAGTAATTTTAGACAAAGTTAACTTCAGTGCACTTTAAATTTTTTGTATAGAATTTATCGGATGCTTTGCCTGCACCGAGTGCACTCTATATGCACTAGTGCGCACTGAAGTTGCACTAGGTTGCACTGAGGGTGCACGCGGCTGCACTGAAACTTGAAAACCTTTAAAAAAATCGGGTCCGGATTTAATTAACCCTCTAGAATCCTTCCATTCGGACATCTTTCCGATTATCTACCATACTATATTGAATTTATTACTTCTTTTGCGTTTTTTGGGCCATTGCACCAAAAAGGTGCCAGTTTTTTCGAGTTTTTAGGCAGAGTTGGAGTGATTTGGACATACACTCAGGCTCTGGGATATGGTAATTCTTCCAGAATAGTGTTAAGGGTTTAAAATACCGTGTTTATAAAGCGGAATTTTTACGAGTTTGGTCTTTTTAGGAAGCTCTGGCGAAATTTGAATATTTCACGCTAAGCTCCATAGAGTCGCTCTAAGCTGGCACTTCCTATAGAGGGGCTAATAAAAAGGGGATTTCTGAGTCAACTGGGTGAGCGAGAAGCCTTTCCGTAAAAAAAAAAAAAAAAAAAAAAAAAAAAAAAAAAAAAAACGTTGGAATGTTTGGAAGCTATTTTGTGTGCCAAGAAAAGTTTGTTGCTTTTGGAACGTTTCCCTGTTCCCCATATTCCTCTTCTCTTTTTCATCCACATTCGTTGAGCATTCCCAGGGAGTTGCCCTTGGTATGCCGAGCTTATCGATCTACTATCCCAAACTTCCCGCTTCTCTCGAGACTGCATGGCTGCAGCACAGACCTTATAGGCCATTTCCGTCCTCACAAGCCTCACCAACCCCCTTGACCCTCCCCATTCATGCCCTCGCCACCACGTAAACAAACCTTATTTGAAATCAATAAATAATTATAATGAATCAACCTTCTTTTCCTTTAATCTCAAGATAACGTAATTACTATTGAGCTTATGGTCCGTAAGGCTTGTAATTTAATTCATGAATATTCTTCACATAGTTTACCAAACATTCAACTTTGAACATGAAGCGCGGTTATGGGCACGGGACCGTGCATCTAGGAACGGAGACCCCGTAGATCCTAGCCTTACCGCGCTCAACCTGTAAATACTATTAAGCTGACTATGTAGAACACTTGTGATTTAATTCACGAATATTCTTTGGGTACTTTACGGAATATTCAACTTTGAACACGAAGCGTGTTTACGGCGGAACGCAAGGGAACCTGCATGTAGGTACGGAGACCCCGTAGATCCTAGCCTTAACTCATTTTTGTACCACACTTTTCGCATAAAGGAATAGTCTTAAAAAATCGCAGAAATTTAGAGGACCTTCCTTTGATAGTCAACTAACGAAATAGGATAGTGAATAGACGTTATCTATTTTGGGATTTTTTAAAAGAAAAAAAAACTATTCCGTCTTTGGTTCCCATATGAGCCTGTTAAAGCCGTGCATCTAGGTACGGAGACCCCGTAGATCCTAGCCTTACCGCGTTTTTGTACCACACTTTTCGCATAAAGGAATAGTCTTAAAAAATCGCAGAAATTTAGAGGACCTTCCTTTGATAGTCAACTAACGAAATAGGATAGTGAATAGATGTTCTCTATTTTTGGGATTTAAAAAAAAAAAAAAAAAAAATATTCCGTCTTTGGTTCCCATATGAGCCCGTTAAAGCAGCTTGGTTTATTCGCTTCACATAAATTCCTGTTTTTTCTTTCTTTCCAAGTGTATCCTTTTTCTTTTGTTACTTGTTTGTCGTTAACTACTTGACATTTCAGCATGCGCCAATCATATTTCACCAGTTTTTTTTTCCGATCCGAGTCCCTGGCGGAGATATTGTCTATTGTGTCTATCTTTTATTGATTCCCCCCCGCCAGCTCCGCGGCACACACACAACATAGAACTCATGCCAAGGCGAAGGATACGGTGCATTCTATTGTTCTGGGAAATGTCTATTGTCAAGTTTAGGAGCTAAACGGCGTGCCCAGGTGTGAAGGCATGCATTAGGACGAAATCCAAAGAACGCAGAACCGGAGCTCTTCTAACCCGCATATGTTTGCTGGGGTCCAGCATTGTTGGTCTCGTTGAAAAGGGCTCGTCCTCTCGCTTTCCTTGCTCCTCTAGGAACATGCAGGGCAGCAGGAAAACTCCGGGGCTTAATTCAATGGGAAAACGGGGACGTGTCGTTGCATTGGACAGGGCGGATTAGCGAAGACGCCTTGTGTGCCTTTGTCGGCATCCGATACCGTCACCCAAGCCTTTACGGACACCCCGGGATGACTTTACAACCCGGCAACAACAAAAGCTTCCCCAACTCCTGTTGGGAAAAAAAATAGAAAAAAAATCCCTTCAGGACAAATGGAAATCTTTGGGAATGGCCAACAGGGGAAGAAAGAAGAAAGAGAAGGGGACACATCTTCCTACAAGGTGGTACAAGATCAACGATGAGGACAGCAGCAGCGATTTATTTTATTTATTTTATTATCTGAACCATCCGAGCGCTTCATGTCCTTTTTTGCTGATTTTCTTTTAATTCTTTGGCCGTTTCATTTATATATATATATTGCCCGAGCATCTCTTTGGGACACCCAATGTCCGTGTCTTTTCCTCCATCTGGGGATGTGGCAACCTTCTCGAAATGGACACGTTTTTACGGGACACATCACATTGGAAAGAGTTTTGAAGCCCCTATCGTCGCAAGCGAATCTGACGGACAAATCTGGTAACAATAGAAATAAATAAAGATGAAATGCCATGATTATTCCGCCAAACGGCTCGCGCACAACCCGACATTAAATGCATATAAAATAAGCGTTTTACGATCCGAAAATCGCACCGATCGCAGGGAAAAGGTCGACACGTGACGGTACACCTTAACTAAAACAAAACAAAATAAAAAACTGGGATTTTTTTCATTGAAAGCTTTTAAATTTGAAATGACTTGATTTGATACACTAGGACAAATTAAAATTCAAAGATGTGCCCTAAAGGGAAGCGGCCGTTAAGTTGGGAATTTCCTCACTCATCTCTTTCAAAATGGTTGAAAAATCGTTACGAAATAAACCATATCGGGGTGTGGTGAAGAAAACAGAGCGAAAAATCTAGTTTCTAGTGATACCTCACTTTCCATCACACGCTTTGTAGTAACGAAGCTATCAAAGATAGAAAAAGAAAGACCAAGCGCCTCGAGTCCCGCTACGACACGTCCGTGACGTCGCGCCCCAAACTTTAAACGCCGCTAACTCGCGAACGGTTACTCGGAATGAATTCGAACAAAGTGTATGGTTCCTGGCATTCTATTTCATATTTCCGCTTTTCGTTATTTTGGTTATTTTCCGCTTTTGGTTATTTTTTTCATTGAAAGCTTTTAAATTTGAAATGACTTGATTTGATACACTAGGACAAGTTGAATTTTAAAGATGTGCCCCAAAGGGAAGCGGCCGTCAAGTTGGGAATTCCTCACTCATCTCTTTCAAAATGGTTGAAAAATCGTTACGAAATAAACCATATCGGGGTGTGGTGAAGAAAACAGAGCGAAAAATCTAGTTTCTAGTGATACCTCACTTTCCATCACACGCCTTGTAGTAACGGAGCTATCAAAGATAGAAAAAGAAAGACCAAGCGCCTCGAGTCCCGCTACGACACGTTCGTGACGTCGCGCCCCAAACTTTAAACGCCGCTAACTCGCGAACGGTTACTCGGAATGAATTCGAACAAAGTGCGTGGTTCCTGGCATGCTATTGCATATTTCCGCTTTTCGGTTATGAGAAGCTCCGCTTAATAGGATCAATATTCACTGGTTAAACGTGATCACATAGGTGGCATCTAGTGTATCATTAATATATATATATAATTCATTAATAAAACAATAAAAATATCAAATCTAAAATCCTCAAAAAATACGTAAATATATTATACATGTATTTCCTAAATGCTAGAAGGGAGGATCTCAAGAGATGCAATCTTAACTGCAGATTCATGAGCTGAGAAATTAGGGAAGGTAATAAATTCAATATCATTAGAATAAATTAGAATAAAAGCCCAGGACTGGCAAATCCCTGATATTACTAAATATATTTGATACAAAATTACTTACGTTAATATCAATGCACTAAAACCTGGCATCCATTATTTGGGAAAAAAAAACCATAGAAAATTAGAAAGTAATAGGAGCTTACGATAAAGTCTATAAATTGGCGCCATTTATCATTTTTAACCCTCAACAAAATATACCAATAATAAAAGAAAAACACCGTCTTATGGACAGTTTGCAATAGATGGTTTCGCTCCAGATAAGATTATGGCCCCGCCCCTCTGCCTGCTTTCCATTCTTCCTTTTTCTAGCGATTTGAATTCCTTTCCTCACTTTTTTCAACGAACCCCTCGACTAAGACCTACTAGAAGGTGTTACAATTGGTGTAGCATAAATATGCTTTACTTCTCGATGGCTCTTTCTTATTCCTTCTTTTCCAAAATAAAAAAAAATAATAAAAATAAAATAAGACAAGAATCGACCAGTCAATGGCGTCCTACGAGGTGTCGATGGAGCGATTCAGTCATGAATTGTGGCATAGGTTCTTCACCTGTAATTAGAGGCAATCGTGGGGTTCGCTTTAGGTATAAAAGGGATGAATTAATCACAAAAAAACTTCCCCTCCCCCTTAAAAAAAGACCGCCTTTTGGCCTTTTTGTAGATTCAAACCTCTACCAACTGGGAGGAACCCTTTGGAAAAAAATAAAAAAAATCTCTCTTTTTTTTTTTAAAAAAAAAAAAAAAAGAGAGAGCGCATATAAGAATCTTATGTTGGACCCTCATTTGCATTTTATAACTCTTTGCGGCGGAGCGAGGTGTTGCAATGGTTGTTATAACCATACTCCCCCCCCAAACCTGAAATTTTGAAAAAGTCCCAAAATACAATAAAAATAAAAAGATAGCATGCTTGGGAATCGGAACAGACGTCCAATGAACAGCTTCCAACACCTTTTCCTCCTCTTCATCTTCTCGCAGCAGCCTGCTATTAAGCTTCATTACAACGTCCCGCCAATAAAACTTTGTGATAACTATTACAGCTTCAATTAAGCCAATTGAAAAATGACAGCTCTAGAACGTTTCTTTTTTTTTTATTTGTATTTTATGGTCTATGCTAGACTCATTCTTTTATTTTCGAGTTTTTTTTTCCATCCAAGGAGCGAGAGGGAGATAGTTAAGGAAAAGAGAGGCGTCCAAAACTTGGACAAGGTGTTGCCAACAAGGTTTCCTTATTATTGTTGTTCGGGGAGTTTTTTTTTTTTATTTGCAATTTGTTTTTGTAAAAAAGATGGACTTATTCTTCCAAGTTTAGACAGAGACTTAATACATCCTTTGCTCTTATAAGAAGAAGAATGACAGTGATGGACATGACAGACAGACAGACCCAAATTACACTTGGTCGAGTAATTTCTATGCAAGACTTTAAATGCAGAGACCATAAACTTGAGCATGGACTCGCCAATCTGACTCTTTTAGAATTGATTTTTTTATTCGTGGAAAGAAATTAATTGAAAGATTTGTTGGGTTTCTAAAGCTTCTTAATTTGTGTTAGCCATTAGTTCAACGCTAACTCTCAACCAGTTACTCTTATTTAGCTGAACGAGACAAATTTGAGCTAATTGCTCATCTTGAGGCGCCATACCTCGTTCCAGCTATTGCTGTGTAAAGTTGATTCATGAACTTGAGACAATAGTTGAAATAATATATAATAATCGTAAATAAATAATATATAATAATGGTAAGTACATGGTTAAACCACCGATTTCCAGCTTAGAATCATGACATTCCTTGTTTTGGTTGCCAACTCGTCATTCAACGTATTTTTTATTTGAGTTATTAGATCAGAATTTGAGTTATTAGATCGGAATTCCACCTGGTTCCATACTTGGTTTAATAACCATTTGATTTATATACTAGGTATGTGACAGTAATAGGTATCAAGTGATGGTTGATTTAGCATGGGATTCAAATATCCCAAGTCAGAAATCCTAGCTTCATTTCTTAATCCTATTCTTTATTCTTTCATATAAAAAGCTATTTTGGAAAGTGTACCGAGCATTCTCAAAATGGCAAAAAACAAAAAGTTTAAATTAGCCAGGATCTTTAATGGTAAAATGAATGGCTTTTCAAACGCAAATAAATTATTGTAAAATTATCAGCATAAATAGTATTCAAGACTTATTCCCTAAATTCAGAAGGTTTTTAATTAGTGCTCCAACGAATTCAGTAGACTTGAACAGTAGCTCAATGCTAATTAGCGGTGTAGAAATTTGCCAAAAAAGTTGCCCCTTCACATCCGAAAAGAAGGCGTACCGAAGCAATAAATCCTATTCTTTTCAAGTCATTAACCACTATGTATTTATGCTAAATCAAATTCACCAACTTTCAAACTCCTCATTAAACAATCTAGACTTCTTTTTCTAATTTTTTGTATCTTTTTCATTCCATTTTGAGTAATTTTCCATCAGTTATAAAAACCTCTGAATGTTACGCAACTACCGTTGTCTCATTCGCCTAATGTCCCAGAATTCTAATTTAATTCTAACATTATTTAAATTCATTACTAAACAAACAATGATTTATTTACCTATAATTTTTGTTCAATTTTATTATTATACTAGATTTTCTTCTTGTTTTTTTATTAATGAATATTTTTTCTTAATATATTTTTTTAATATGAATATTATTCTTATTTTTTAATTAATATTTTTTATTAATATTGAGGTATAGGCATAAGCCTCTTTCCAAAGTTTATTATTAAAGCGTAAATTTTTTAAAATCATTGATTTCTTAAATTGATTTACCTATGATTAATGTTAAGCTTCTAGATTATATAAATCGACTTAATTAATTTAACCAGGATATTGCTTATGACTGGTTTGGACGTTCTTAAAATTGCTTAGATATACTTTTAGAACTTTCACTAAATAAGTTTTCCATTTCCAAGTATTTCCAAACGTTGAAAAAAGTCCTTCCCCATCAATCTCCATATCAAGTTGTTCCGTACTAGATTAAAAAAAAAAAATATTTTTCGTGACGAATAATTGAAATAAATAAATTACTTGGAATATTTGTCAAATTCCCATGCTTTCGCTGTAAACAAGAATGAATTCAAGCCCATACCTAGCCCGCAACGAGAAAACTTACACTTTTGCCCAATAATGAAAGTTCCCCTTCGGTAAGCTTGCCTGCCCACCCAAGCCGGTGTTGTCGTTCTTTTCCCGGCCTCGCTAACAGCTCGTCGGTCCGTTCCCTAAGCTCGCAAAATTCCATTGCTGTACTATCGCACATCGAAATATAGTCTTGATTTTGACTTCAGAGCCTCAACGATTCCTTTTCTGTGGAATCTAAGTCTTATACCTAGCCCGCAACAAGAAAATTTCACTGTTGCCCAATAATGAATTTTCCCGCCTGGTAAGCTTAGCCTGCCGACCCAAGCCGGAGTTGTCGTTCGTTCCCCGGCCTCGCTAACCGCTCGTCGGTCCGTTCCCAAAGCTCGCAAAATTCCATTGCCGTACTAAAGCACAATGAAATATAGTCCTGATTTTGACTTCAGAGCCTCAGTGATTCCTTTTCTGTGGAATCTAAGTCTTATACCTAGCCCGCAACAGGAAAATTTCACTGTTGCCCAATAATGAAAGTTCCCGTCCGGTAAGCTAGCATGTCGACCCAAGCCGGAGTTGTCGTTCGTTCCCCGGCCTCGCTAACCGCTCGTCGGTCGGTTCCTAAGCTCGCAAAATTTCAAAACTATCGCACAACGAAATATAGTCTTGATTTTGACTCAAGATCCTCAGTGATTCCTTTTCTGTGGATTCGTCTTTACCCTTCTCTTGTCGTTTTCGCTATCTATCGTTGTCCCCATTGTCCACTCTCGGTAAAGTTCAATTTCAAATCCTTCGAATGTTAATAAACTCTTATTGACTGTTGTTATAGTCTCACAAACCGTATCATCCATAACTCCTCTCTTGAACCAATTATGGCTGACTCCTTTCTTGAGTCTCATACGTCTCTTCCCCTTTATGGCACGCAAAAAAAAGGCAAAATGAATTAAACTTTCTTTTAAAAAAAAAAAGAATTAAAATTGCATTCAGGACCCAAAAAATAAAAAAAAACGTATCCTTTCAATGGATTTTTTGCACAAGTACAGGTGCCCATCAGTTAGGTTCAATATCCCTCTGTCGAAAATATGATTTATGACGCATTACATAGCTCAGGGGGGTCTTCATCAGCCACTTTCGACAACAGGATCTGTGTGGCATTTAATGGCGCATCCCCGTAGCTCCATAAGCCTCATTGCCAATGCAACTCTCTTATAATATATATATAAAAAAGTCTCTTTTTTCTTTGCCTTGCCAACAGACAACAAATCACATCTATCTTAGTAACCCCCCCCCCCCACCTCTGTACTCTTGTACCGGAAATCTTTTGCCATCCTCACCTTTTTTGTGTCTTCCCCAGCATTAACGCTATCTCACTTTCCTTAAAAAAATAAAACAGACAAAAAATAAATAAAAAAAAAATTGTGTTAGTCGCTTAATTTGCATAAAATCATACCTCAGTTTCCCGTGTAAAGAAACTTTTCAAGATATAACTTTGGCCAAGCCCTTTCTTCGCCTCCCTTAAGACTGTTAGGACGCCTACACTCGCTTGAGACCTTCCCAACGTGGTATTATGAATGAAGTGAATGAACCTGGCGAGAAATTTTCCTAAAAAATCTGGAAAAAAGTTGGAAAAATAATTAATTCAATCAATACTAAATTTAGTAATTAACAAGAAATTAATATAGAATAATGAAGATAGTAAGAAATATGAATAATAATGAATCTAATAACAATTGAAATTAATTCTTACAAAATAAAAACATACAATAAACATTTAGTTTGTATTATTGTTCTCTTTTTCGTTTTGTCATTTATATAATTTTCTTAAAAAAGGAGGGAGGAGGCTAATTAGCGTGATTATAGGCAATCTGTAGAGGAATAATAACAGTTGGACCGTTGTTCTGAAAAGGAGCCTAAACGAATGCGTTGTACAGAAAACACGTCATTTCCCCTTAGTGTTGTGGTTAGTTTTGAGCTCTCCCCATTTTAGGGTACGGATAAGGGTAAAAGAGGGGTGGCTTCTTGAAAAAATGTGTCGCTATTGTGTAGCTCAGATGATGAGTGATCCTGATTGACCCCCTCCTCATGCCATGTGCGTGTTCAAGGCAAGCTTGTAAAAGTTGGTGGGGATCTTTATCGAAATGGCCATGCTAGGAACTTTCCGGGCTCCAAAACCCATCAAGAAACACCTCCATATACAGGCAAAAGTTACTTCGCCAGGTTCAGGTTGCCCAAGAAGGTGGCTCCGTAAAGGATTTGTAGCGCCTGCAGGGATTCGGAGGGGGGGTTACCTGTTTTCAGGTTTAGGAAAAGGCAACACGCACAAGCAACGAAAAAAGGAGGTGCCCCCATGTATATATATATATCATATATACGGCTTTTCAGACCTTGGAAAGTTGTCAAGCTAAGAATCAAGGAAATCTCGAATCTAGGAAAAAGAATTAGCTTGGAAATGGGTACCAAACGCCATCTATCGGGAGAAAAGAGAAGCTTCCATTCCAGAATGGATGTCGTAAATAGGTTCAGCAATCTACGCTAGATGGCAGGCTTTTCAATAGGGTGTCAACAAAGTTCTCCGGGTTTAGTGACAAACAGGTGTAATGTATCCCGCTGTTAAGAATGACACCCTTGTGTCAGTTTTTGAACAATTAGTGTTCTCCGCAAATGTAGGGAAATAAAGTGCAAACGGATGTAATGTAATGACATTACAAACGGATGTAATGTATTCCGATGTTCAGAATGACACCCTTGTGTCAGTTTTTAAACAATTAGTTTTCTCCGCAAATGTAGGGAAATAAAGTGCAAGTTTTAACGATTCTCGTCAACTTTGGTTGATGAGAATCTAACCTAGGAAATGAATCTAACCTAGGAAATGAATCTAACCTTGGGAATAAATCTAATTCATTTCCAATCCAACTACCAGTTTGTAATTTTCCCCGAATAACGTTCTTCAACAATGTGACACATAAACTTTCAAAAAGTTTCAAAAATATGTGCTATAGAAGAAACCAAACTACATGTTCTGGCTGAAACTCCTATGTTAATTATGCATATTAACCGAGTAATTAATTATTTAGCAGTTTAAGCTCCGCCCCTTTCCCCCAAATTTCCTATCCTTATAGCATTGGAGCACAGCACCCCAACCTTTAAAAGCGAAAGACGACACTGTTCCACACTAGATTGACTTTTGCGACGCCTCAGATTCTAGCACAAGTGAAACACCACCTGCTAAACGAATCGGACCATAGCCATAGATTTCTTTCACATAGTAAACCACGCTCTGTCCAATTTGGAACTGCGATTGGCCGCAACTGAACACAGACTTGGCTGCAGACATCCTCCAAAATGTCTCAGTTTTCCCTGACTTACAGACACCATATGACATCGGCGCAGCCACATGCTGCTTAACTAGGTTCATCACACGTGCCATGCAACGCAACATCCCGAAACGGACCATCGGGAGCAAAACCAACCCTTGATGGAACTTCAAGTCTAAAGTATAGAAGTCTAATGTTGCAGTCATTTCAGTAGCAACACATAATAAACCAAAAAATAAGAAGCTAGAACTTACTCAGCATCTTCAATCCACAGCCCTCGCCTGCCTGACTTCCATCGGGCTCCATAATCCACCAAAATCACGCCCCCAAAACCTCAGAGAATCTTCCGTTGCTACATTTAAAGACCTAACACGCGCACAATGTAGCAACGGAAGCTTTTCTGCCCACCAGAAGGTTAAACTGAAGCAAATCTTTTAAACGATTTATGACAATCTAATCTCCGAGCATACCTTGTGCCCTCTGGGTCTCCAGTTCCATCACAAGAAAGGGCGAATCCGAATCAAAGGCGACATCAAGAAGACCAAAGGGATCAGCTCAAAGCAAGGGTTGAGTGAAGAGCTGATGACGATGATCTTCGGTACAGCAGCTGGAGAAATCGCCATCGATGCACTGATAATCTTCTTAGGAACGTCTTCGCCATTAAATAGCGAGGAAAGATCACTAGGGGCTCCAATAAGGAAGCCTAGAACAAAGATAAATAAAAAATACTCATGAATGAAGTGCTATTGAACAAAAAAAATATAATTTCCAATCATACTTAGCCAAAAAACGTCACAGACGATGGTTTCCATCCCTTGCCTGCTGTCCAGTATTTCCGGTCGGCAATTGAGATCCAGAATCCGCCTAATCGCCCCCTAAACCCCCAGAAAAGCTTCGTTGCTACCTTAAAAGACCTAACAATTTGTAGCAACGAACTTTTCCAGCCCTCCAGAAGCTTTAATTGCAAGCAAGTCTTGACTTTTCACAATTTGGCCTCCGGCATACCTTGTTTCCTCTCGGTTTCCTGGTTCCATCAGAGAGAAATCTGAAGATAAGTCCCACGTCGATCATTCTTGAAGACAAAGAAGGCAAATTTGCTTCTCCCAAAGGATGGTGAATGGCAAGGGAGGAAGGAAATTATGGCTAAGCTGGGAAATTTGGACCACAAATCTCACTTCACGAATAATTTCTTCACTAAAGTGTTCACAAATTGTTTGGTGTCACCTGCAAAATACAAAAGACGTAAAATGTTAAAAGCGTTGACAACATTACACAATGTCACTATACTACCCCAATAATGTTTAAACTAAACTTATTTAAATCGCACTACTAAACTTTGGCGCGCTTCTTGCAAGCCACAATAGTGTAGTGTTGTGGCTAACCGAGCCCGAACCGAAGCCGCTGCGTCGTGGGCTCGACGAGCCCGTTGCGGCGTCTAGGGCCGCTATGGCGGAAATTCGAAATAAATTCGAGTATTTTCGTTTTGGCCCAGAACGCCAGATTTGAACTTCATTCTTCCGTTACTTCACACAAAAAAGGTTTAGGGATCGAATCGAGTTGTTTAAAACACTTAATATAAGGCTAGGGGATGTTTTTGTAAAAGTTCACGGAAATTCGAAATGTTCGCCAAAATGACCGAATTTGAAATGAAATCATCGGCCTTATACTTGAACATTTCGCAACAAATTACTTCGCAAATGAATAACCAATGCAATATCTTTCAGTAAACTTAATATGAGTTTCTTACGGTATGAAAAGAAGCCGATGCTAGCGGATACTTGAAAACGATTAGCTGCAATATCACCTGTTATGGAGGACGCTCTCACTAAACTGTACTGTGCAATGCATTCAATGTAGCAGTGAAGCGTAACAGCGAAGTCGGTAATCGAAAGGTTGCCAGCCACTAACAGCAGTTGACCCCTCGATTAAACTGCACCAGGCGGCCGGTACAGCCAACTTTGCCAGTATCTATGTAGAAATGGTACTCAGTTTGTCGCTAGTAGCGCTGCAAGCGGCACTTGTAGAGCTTCTCGTGTCGCCCATACACAAATTGTGCACTTTACTCCGTTTACCGAAATTCCGTCGCCTAGATTTCGAACAAAATGAGTCACGTGATATCATTGTTTTGTGTGTCATAATTCCGTTGCAGAGGTGAAGCAAGAAAATTCCAGGGTAAATATTCCATATATTATAATATTACTATAGTATATAAATTGTATTATAAAATAGCGTTCACCGCTTGATTACAACAAGATAATGAGCAATACTTATCAAGCGTCTCTTCTTTTGCAGAAAGACCATTTCAATTTTAAAATGAACATGAAGTCGTGAACCGTCACAGTATTTTCATTCGGGAAGCCTTAAATACATACGGATACAAACCATACGAAATAACATCTTTCATGTCTCAAGCGCCAGTTTATAAGGTATCCAGTCTTATCCTCCTTTCGTAAACGGTTCATCTTCCATTCGAGACAGGAACGAAGTCTTGGGAATACGAGTCGAAGCAACAATGAAAATGCATAAAGTCTAAAGAGACTCTACAATCGCTGTACTTTGAACAAGACCTTAGGCATTCCGATTCTAAAACGCCAGATTGAAACCGCGGATCACGATCAGAGGACGGCCCAGAAATGACCATGTGTTTCTGTTTTCATTTGTCTTGTCTAGTTTACATTCCTCGCAGCACCAGCACAGTTCCAGAGGAATGAGCCATGGAAGACGAAGTTGCAATTCATGCAATGCTAGAGGACGACGACGATAGTTGGCTCAAACAAAGTCCGAATATCTCTCACGAGCTTGCATTAGGTATAAACAAAAACTGAAAAAAGTTATAAAGGAAACTTATTGCATTAAAGAAGCTCAAAAGATTGAAGACCGCATTATATTTCTTGTGTATAGATGATTCCGTAGTTTGCCCTGATGACTACGATAGCAATTCAGACATGATTTGCATCGCTGCTAGCCAAGAACAAGAAAAGGAAGAGCAATTAAATGACACCGAGGCGGATCAGCTGTTATTAGAAGTGAAGTCTCTAACATACACAATTGAACCTAAATTAACCAGTAAACTGAACTATTTGTGGTACTGTTACGTTATTTATTTATTATTATTTTATTATTATTGAGCGTTATTGCCTTATTTATTTGACATTTATTTGAGTTCGAATGGACCTTCAATTTGAATGAACTGATTATGGTTATATTTATTATTTAGGCGTACACAGATGTTGAGAAAGTTCAAGAGCCTGTGCTTCCCCCCAAAATGGGTAAAAACACTATTTAGATTTATTCAGTTAAAGATTCCTATCAAATTATTCTTAAAATTTATTCTCATATTGTGTTCTTTGATTTGTTTTTTTCTCGAAAATTTGTCTCGAACAAAGTCCAAATATCTCTCACGAGCTTGCATTAGGTATAAACAAAAATTGAAAAAGTTATAAAGGAAACTTATTGCGTTAAAGAAGCTCAGAAGATTGAAGACCGCATTATGTTTCTTGTGTATAGATGATTCCGTGGTTTGCCCCGATGACTACGATAGCAATTCAGACATGATTTGCATCGCTGCTAGCCAAGAACAAGAAAAGGAAGAGCAGTTAACTGACACCGAGGCGGATCAGCTGTTATTAGAAGTGAAGTCTCTTTCCTACACAATTGAACCTAAATTAACCAGTAAATTGAACTATTTGTGGTACTTTTACGTTATTTATTTATTATTATTATTTTTTACTGTTTTTATTTATTATTATTTTATTATTATTGAGCGTTATTGCCTTATTTATTTGACATTTATTTGAGTTCGAATGGACCTTCAATTTGAATGAACTGATTATGGTTGTATTTATTATTTAGGCGTACACAGATTTTGAGAAAGTTCAAGAGCCTGTGCTTCCCCCCAAAATGGGTAAAAACACTATTTAGATTTATTCAGTTAAAGATTCCTATCAAATTATTCTTAAAATGTATTCTTATATTGTGTTCTTTGGTTTGTTTTCACAGAAGAGAATTTTGGGGACTCTGATTATGAGTATACAGAACCCACTCTTGCTCATTTGGCAGCTTTACACAAGTATTTTGGCCATAAGGAATTCCGACCCATGCAATGGCGTATCATTTCCAGCGTTTTAGAAGTGAATTTCCCTTCAAATTACTTTTTTAAGCTAAAAATATCCTCTTTCTCCTAAGGCTCGTCGAGATCAGTGCGTTATTATGGCGACTGGTTATGGAAAGAGCTTGTGTTATCAGTACCCAGCTGTTTATAGCGGCGGCTTGAGTGTGGTTGTGTCGCCCCTTATTGCGCTCATGGAAGATCAAGTTTTGGGTTTACAGGCAGCCAATATTCCTGGTAAAAAAAAAGAAACGTCTTGAAATAATCTAAAAATTCGATAATTATTTCTGACAAGAAATGCGACGTTATTTGGAGTCTTTTTCCGATTTAAGAATATTTTAAAAGAGTTTCTTGATTGATGAATGTATCTTTTTCTTCGTAGGTACGTACCTGGGATCGGCGCAAACTAAGAAAAGTGAAGTCATGAGTGGTTTAATGAAAGGCGAATACCGAGTGCTTTACGTCACTCCAGAATATGTAGCAAACAACATGGAGGTGTTGAAGTGTCTTCATCAGAAAGTGTCCATCACATTGTTTGCGATCGACGAAGCTCATTGCGTGAGCCAATGGGGCCATGACTTTAGAGCAGATTACGGGTAAAAAAGGACGCACATAATAATTTTTTTTAATTTTCTTAATTTTCTTAATTTTTTTTTTTTTCGTTTTAGAACGTTGGGAAAATTGAAAAAAACGTTCCCTAATATTCCCACTTTGGCCTTAACTGCATCCGCAACTCCCCAAGTCCAAGCTGATATTACGGCGCAGCTCAAACTCAAGTAATTAACTGATTTTTTTTTCGAATTACAAATTGGTATTTTTTTATTTTATTTTAAATAGTGATATTTATTTATTTTCATTTCCTTAGGAAAGCTCTGAAGACCGTAACGAGTTTTGATCGTCCTAATCTCTATTTGGCAGTGCACAGTAAAAGCGGAGACATCTGGAAAGATATTGGCCCTTTAGTACAAAAAGACGCGTACGTGGAAGGCTCAGTTATTATCTATTGTCCCACAATTAAGGATACCGAAGAAGTCACACGCGTTTTGAACCGTAATCTTTCATTTAGTTGTTCAAATCTTATATTTTTTCATTGTGGCTTTTCGGAATGAAGATCAAGGGGTGGATTGCATGCCATATCATTCCAAACGGTCACCAAATCAACGTAAAGAAGCCCACCAAATGTTCGTCCGTGATGAAGTGACGGTGATTGTGGCCACAATCGCGTTTGGCATGGGTATTGATAAGCCAGGTTGGTTTTAAATGGTCTAAAATCTTCAAAATTTGTTCCTACTTCAATTGCAGGTAATTGCAACCCTTTTTTTATTGCAGATATTCGTCGTGTGATCCATTATGGCTCTCCTAAGGAGATAGAAAGCTACTACCAGGGTAATTACAGGTTGATTAGCCCCTAAGACGCTCACTTTTCTCTAATAATGTAGAAATTGGACGTGCTGGAAGAGACGGATTACCTGCAGAATGCCACGTGTTCTTCGCCCCGTGCGATTTTAGGGTTTACCACTTCTTTATGAGCAAATTGATGAACGAATCCCTTCGCATGCATCGGAAAAAGATGCTCCGTGTCTTGCAGCAATACTTGGACAGCTCCCAATGTAGGCGAGTGCTCCTATTGAAGCATTTTGATGGGAAACCGCTTGGAGGTCTTCCTCCCGAGAAATGCTGTGATAACTGTCGCCATAGGTAACTTGGAAGCGCTCGTTATGATATTCAATTAGTTAATAATTTTTTTTTTTTTTTTTTTTCATTGATAGTAGTGGTTTAGCACCCCAGATTCCTGGCGGGGAAGCTCAAGATTACTCCAAAGAAGCAGTTTTGCTCTTGAAGGCTATAGAAGTCTTTGGAGGCAAAACGGGGATAGCGGTGCCTATTCTATTTCTCAGAGGATCGAGTAGCAAGCGCATTGACTCGCGACATTGCTCAAATCCCTTCTTTGGCCAAGGAAAAGAGCACAGCGAACCTTGGTGGAAGGAACTTGGTACCGTGGACACCTTAATTTAACTCAATTGCCCTCTCTTTCACTAATCACCGACTCGTTATATACTGATTTCAGGTAAGATGCTCTTAGCCGAAGAATATTTGGAGGAACATACCTGCACAGGGAGCAGTTTCACCTACGAGGCGATTCGGATAAGTCGGAAAGGCTATATAGCGCTAGCTAAGTAAGCTGAGATGCATTTTTTGGTTTAAAATAGTGAAAAAAAAGCCCAAGTCACGTTAAAAACACTTCTATTCACCGTTTAGGAAAACTTTTGCCCCCTTAAAACCCACCCAGCAGTTCATTAACCTGACCAAAGCCAGTCAGACGGTCGAGAAACACGTTTTGAGGACCGAGTCCGTACAAAGTAGTCAAATCGGACCCAGTAAAACTGTTTCCAAGCCTCAAATCACGTAAAAAATTGGATTTTTTCAGGAGTTTTAAGGTTTTACTTGTACAGTAACGAATTTTTGAATTCCTTTGTATAGTTTGTTGCCTTTTGTACCTGTTACTACCAATCTGGCTCCGCCCCTAGCCAGTCCTGCTATTGACGTGAAGGAATCGGAAGCCCAGAATGCGATTTACCGAGATTTGCTCCAGTTAAGGAACACGTTAGCTCGCCGGAGCAATTTTATGCCCTATATGATTGTCAGTAACCGTGCTCTGGTCGATCTCGCCAAGATTCGTCCGTCCACTCTTGAGAAACTAGCCAAACGTAAAGAAAAGACCTTTTTAAAACCTGTTAAAATCGCTTAAAAGTGATTACGTTCATTTTATTTTTTGTTTGTGCAGTTGAGGGCTTCAATGAATCTACTTTGAAGCAATTTGGGCAAGAATTTGTGAACCAGATTGCGGTTCTGGGCAAGAAACTCAACGTTGCACTGGACACTGATGAGATTTCTGCTGCCAGAGAAGCTAAAGCAGCAGAAACGTCAAGTTCGCCCCAATTAGACTGTAATGCGTCTTTATTATCCTTGCTAAAGCCTTCGGCGAAGGAAACTTACCTGATGTTCACTCAAATGAAGACAATTGTGGCAGATATTGCTATTACGAGGTGATTTTCGCCTTATTTTTGGGATTTACGCTTGATTCTTATCCTTTTTTGCCCTTTTGGCCCTCTCAGGAATTGCACGCAAGGCACAGTCGTTAATCATTTGTGTGAGGCCATCAAGGTTGGCTTACCATTGGATTTGAACCGTCTGGGCGTCACTCCACAAGTTGAAGAGCTCATCACGAACGTAATTCGCTCTCCACCAATCAATTCTAGTAAGAAGAGCCGATAGTCTAACACCAATTTAACCTTAAAAGACGTTAATTTGAATCATTTTTCATAGATATCTCGCTTTTGAAGCCTATTAAAGAACACTGTCCGCCCAACATCAGTTATGATCAGATCCATGTGGTCTTGGCGTTGCTCAAGAAGAGATTTGGAGTAAATGAGGAGACAAAGGCAGTCAGCGAGAATGTAGTGGGCCATTCCGAGCCTGTTTCCCAGTTGCCGCGCCAGAATTCGTTCCAATTTCAAACTGCACATCAAAGTATGGCTTCCCAGCCCAAGATTGATGCGGTTTTTTCTCCTGCGTCGTCACAAACTATTACTGCGCCTGCGGCTGCAACAGTTGCAGAAATGAGAGAGGGGGAAGTGTTTTTGACCAAGGAGAGGATTATGGAATTGGCCAATTTAGCGCAGCAGATGAAGTCGCAGGATACTTTGAAAATCAGGCTGCCCACAGTTAACCCAAGTAACGGTGCCACTTATGACATTGGAGTTGCGGAGGTTGTACCGATGGCTAACGTTATAAGTCCTGCTGATAAACGGAAGCTTCCGGACTGGATTAAGACGGGAGTGAATTCTCAGCCACAAGCAGCCAAAGCTGGTAATTCAGTTCCAAACAAGAAGAAAAAGCCAAACTTGTAGTGTCTATATTATGTATGTTCATGTACTTTGGTGATAATTTTGATTTTAACATGGAACTTGAAGACTTAGGAAAGTCTATTTTTTCTAGTAAATGAAGCATTTCTCCGGCTATTTCAATGTTTTTCTTGGTGTCGCAAATTATGCGCATCCCAATATAATCATGAATATTCGTGTTTTTTTAAAAGACAGGCCGAGAAAATTGACAGTGACATCTATTGAGGGTGATGCGATGCCACTTCGTCTCGTATACCTTAGCTCGGGTAAGGGCGGCTACCATGGGGCATTTCTGAACAACTTTTTTGAGGAAACTAGTGCATTTAGTGAAAATATTCTTTGACAGTAATCTTGAGCTTGCTAACAATAATCTTGAGCTTGAGCTTGACAGTAATCTTGAGCTTGAGGTAGTGCACAACCAATGCACAGTGTTTTCTAATGAGTAGTAAATTAGCAATATGCAAATGAAATTTGCGGCTATGAAAAATACGTGACCTAAAGATGTGTCCTTTGATTGTGCACTAACTGCTAATGAAAGAAAACTTTTATTTTATTTTGCTTTCACATCTGACAAGCCGTTTTCGAAAAATCTTGTTGTTGACATTGCGTTGACACAGCAAGCTTTGGTGATAATTTGTACTTTTCAGAAACAGAACAAGCGTAGCAACTTTGCCAGTAATTAGCTATTTATTTCTTTTCTTACTTTCTTACGCAAGGCTTTCGCAAAACAATAACAAACATCAGTGCCATCTGGGACTCTTTCCCATCAATAAGCTAAGGTACACGGGAGAAGCAAAAAGAAAGAGGGGTTTGGTCTTGTTTTTGTTATTTCTGAGTATCTGGCCTCCCTAAACAAGGTTTGCAAATTATTAAAGGCCAAAGGTGCCCACATATTTGCGTTTTTCGAACGTTTTACATTAGTTTTCAAGAATAAAAATACAAATGTATACGGGGAAGATAACTCGCCCAATCAGCTTGCTAGCTCGCCAGTTAGTCCCTCCCCCACGCTTGATCTAAATGTCTACCGTTAGCGGCTCCAGTTGATGACGCGTCAAAACAAAGCGGGGCGTCTCAAACGTGGTATTTCATCAATTTCATCCTTTCTAATGTGAAACCCCCATTGAAAAATGATAAAACGGACCGTAAAGCTTGACTGTAGTCTCTCTGTAGAGCAAGGATTAGGTAAAATTAACAACATGATAAAAAAAAATTCTGTTTATTTTTACGAAGTTCAGTGCTTAAACACCTTTGTTATTCCTGTTAGGTGAATCCATACTTGATACAGAGGACGAAGAAAGCCTTGCAGACCTGATTTGTCTTGAGGCCAGCCAAAACTATGAAAAGGAAGAGCCAGAGTACTCATTAGATGAGACCCAGGAAGATATGCAGCTCTTACTGAATGTAAAACGCTTAACTTGTAATTCCTCACACAATTTAACCTAAGATTGATTAACGCGATATCCTAGATCATTAAATTTTCCATTTAAATTATTATTAGTTATTGAAATGAAATAAATAAGCTTTTAAAATTAGATTTTTTATTACAATTTGTTGTAGGCTTGCGAGAATTTGGAGAGAAGTCCTCAAAAATCACAATCGAATGAAAAAACTATAAACCAGATTGTGACTCTGGGTGAGAAATTACACCTTGAACTGGAGAGTGATGAAACTTGTGCTCCAAGAGCAGTTGAAAACCCATGTCATCCCAATTTAGCACGTACGGCGTTGTTGAAATTGCTGAAGCCTTCGGTAAAAGAAAGTTACCGCATGTTCACTCAAAACAAGCTAAGTTTGGCAGATATTGCCATTACAAGGTGATTTTTTTGGCTTTTTTTGAGCGGATTTTTGCTCTTTGTTTTCGAATTTTAATCTTTGAGGGGATCTTTTCGGCTTTAGGAAGCGCGAGGAAATGACGGTCGTAAATCATCTGTGTGAGGCCATCGAGGTTGGCTTACCACTGGATTTGAACCGTCTAGGAGTCACGCCACAGATCGAAGCGCTCATCAGGAACGTTGTGTGCTCTCCGCCGATCAATGGGAGTAAGAAGAAATCGCTCATTTAAGACCATTTTAGACTTTAAAGTCATTTTTAACGAAATTAGAAACAGATATGGCGGTTATAAAGCTTATTAAGGACAGTTGCCCACCTGAGATCAGCGATGAGCAGATCCGAGTGGTTTTGGCGTTGCTCAGGCAGACATCAGGGGTAAAAGCAGAGACGAAACCGGTTATCGAGACTGGAGTAGGCCATCCTGAGCCTGACTCCAAGTTAGGGCGCAATAATCGGCTCCAATCCCCCACTGCAAAGCAAAGTGTGGCTGTCCAGACCGAAAATGATGCGGTTGTATCTCCCGGGCAGATAAATACTCTACCTGCTGCAATAACAGGGGCGAACCTGTTTCTAACCAAAGAGAAGATCTTGGAACTATCCGTTTTAGCCCAGCAAATGTGTTCGGGAGAAAGCTTGATCGTTACATTACCTACAGTTAACCCGAATACTGGCGCAATTTACCCTATTGGAGTTGCTGATGTGGTTCGAGTTGCAAGTCCTCAACAAATCGTATAAAACACGCAAGATTTCGGAATCTTTTTAAAAGTCTTTCTTTGTAAATCAAAAAGTCAATCTTTCGAATGTAAGGTAAATGCGTCATTTTAACCAAATCGGACAAGTCAGTATCGATTAAGAAGAAAAAGATATTTTTTTAAAAAAATGTATGTGCGTTGATCTGTCGTGATAAGTTTGGATAACCTATAGGATTAGACTTGGAATTTCCAATCTAGGTTCATCTAGAGACGTTTTTCGTTTTGCAACTTCGACTTAAACTTAAGACTAGCTAAACTTTCTTGCCTGACGCTTATAAGCGTTCGTTTTAGCCTAAACTTTGAAAGTTTACGACTTGGAAAGTCTCGATTCCAAAACGAACACTTGTAAGCATAAGTTTACAATTGCCCCACCCATGGGGCGGTGCTTATAGGAAATAAACAAAAGCAATTGTTCGATATCGACAATGAAGATACATGAACCTTGGAGGTTTACGGAAGTCGATTTGGAAAGTCTCGATTCCAAAACGAACACTTGTAAGCATAAGTTTACAATTGCCCCACCCAAGGGGCGGTGCTTGTAGGAAATAAACAAAAGCAATTGTTCGATATCGACAAAGGAGATACATGGTGGTGTCAAGTTTAACTCTGGGCGCAAAAGTACTCGCTATAGACTTGTTTGACTTGAGACCAAATCTAAAAGTCGAATTTCAAATTAAATTCCGACTAGGAAAGGAAAGGCTTTAGCTAGTCAAACAGCTTATAAGCCCGAATTCTACCTGTCTTGAACGCTTATAAACGCAAAGTTGAGTAGACTTTTAAGTCGGCTTAAACTTTCGTCAAAACAAACGCGGCTTAGGTTTCAATTCCCTATTCTAAGCTCCCGTTCGCGTTGGGTCTCTTATTCGTGTTCCGTATCTCATTTCGCGGTTCGTCTTTTATCCATACCCACCAGAAAGTGCACCATTAGCAGGTAGCTTGTTTCACGCGTTGGGTCTCTTATTCGCGTTCCGTATTGCATTTCGCGTTTCGTCTTTTATCCATATCCACCAGAAAGGGCACCATTAGCAGGTAGCGTGCTTCAAGGGTAAAAGTTGGCGTGCTTGCTTTTTTTCTGTGCGACAGAGCAAGTTTGTGTGTTGTTCTGGCGACTTTTTAGGTTTGTTAATCCTCGAAAGCCGACTTGTCCTTTCGTTTGTAGTAAGCGCAGTGAAAGTGGAATAGAAAGTACAAGACTTTTTGTGTTATAGCTCCTGCAACTTAAAACATTAGCAATGGACAAATCTGGCGGTCGAGGCAGTTTGCTTGGAAACTTCAGTTTCGAAGGCGACTCTTTCCCGGAATTTAGTGAATTTGACACGACTTCTGAAGTGATTGCCTTTAAAGCGTCTCGGTACGTAAAATAATTAAAACTACCTCCCCTTATCTCCCCTAAACATTTCTAGCGTGCGTGACACGGATTTCGATCCAATCTCCAATAATCCCAAACTTGCGCCAAAGTTTTGAAACCGTGTCATAGTTCGAAGCATGAGCATGGGAACATTGAAAACTGTGTGGCTACTAACAGTAACACTGTATGTTCTCTCTCTCTAGTTTCTTGGTACTGGTGTGATCCTTTTAGAACCCTTGCCTGCATACCTGAAATCGAACTAACCATTTGTTTGACCGCAAAACGCACCAAGACGACCATTGTGACTTTCTTAGATCCTTAACTCCAGGTAAAAAAGTAAAGTTCAGGTAATATATGAGAAGGCGAATGGTTTGAAACCTGTAAAGCCTGAAAAGTCTTGTTTTTCTTGAATAGTTGAAGTATTTCTCTAATCGTTTTCGTATTTTTTAGGCGTATATCACCAGAAGACGACAAGGTCGCACCAATGACAATGATAGAAACTATTACCATAGCTCGGCCCCTTAAGGTTGGTATCTGCTTGATCTTTTCCCCTAAAAACATTGTTTTCGACGTCGGAGTTCCACTTTGTCTGGCTCGTGTGTTCAGGCTATTTCAACGCCGACCGGTTGGAAGAACTGTAAGAACAAGAGAATGTTTAGGGATTTGGGGGGTAAACATGGATAGAGAGTCTCCCATACGATGCGAGCTGTCTAGGCTGTGCTATTTTGGTTTCCCCCCCAAAAAGCGTCATGCTAACGTGGTTTTGAAAGCTACTACACACGCACACGCCTGTGCGAACGGAAACGAATGAAACGCAGTTCCCTTTATTGACAGTACATCCCTTCTCATACATATACTTAGCTGTCGTAGGTACTGTACAAACACCTCTGACACACGTATACCCCTACTCTTACATTCCTCACACACAACACACATTACAAAACAAGCTATTACACATTTACATGCTTACATACGTCACTGGACACAAGTGCGTACTTTCACATATACTGTGTATGAAAGTACGCAATTGGGTCTGAAAGTACGCCCTTGACACAAGTGCGTACTTTCACATATACTGTGTATGAAAGTACGCAATTGGGTCAAGTATCTGCTGTAAATTTACTGTATATATTGTATACAGTGTAGATGCCGCGTAGTGTGATCGCTGGTTATTAGAATCAGCTTTATGGAATCCGATTCAAAAGGGTACAATTCATAGCATTTGAATTGGTTATTAGAATCACACTTTCGGATATTAGAATCAATTCCAAGAGAGCTTTCACATGTGCAGTAACGAAACTGCAGTAGTGATTGCTACATGGACTTGGCATATTGACCAATGATATTGCGTTTACGTCATTTTGACCAATCCTGGCATTGCCAGCCTATTAATGCGCGGAGAGAGAAATCCCTTCTAAACTCCCCAGTCAATTAAATGAGCAGGTTATTCAATTGAGTGACCAGTTCCTTTGATTGACCGGGGAAATTAAAAGGGATATCGTGTTGAGAACCCTGCCAAGCTTCAAAAGCGTAGTGTTAGTTGGGTTTTAGACGTGTGGTTATGTAAAGATGTCGACGAACAAGAAAAGAGTTGATTTAAATGTAATAGAGAAGTTGAAGCTTATGACCAGTTGAGTTTTAAAGATGTGCCCCAAAGGGAAGCGGCCGTTAAGTTGGGAATTCCTCACTCATCTCTTTCAAAATGGTTGAAAAATCGTTACGAAATAAACCATATCGGGGTGTGGTGAAGAAAACAGAGCGAAAAATCTAGTTTCTAGTGATACCTCACTTTCCATCACACGCCTTGTAGTAACGGAGCTATCAAAGATAGAAAAAGAAGGACCAAGCGCCTCGAGTCCCGCTACGACACGTCCGTGACGTCGCGCCCCAAACTTTAAACGCCGCTAACTCGCGAACGGTTACTCGGAATAAATTCGAACAAAGTGTATGATTCCTGGCATTCTATTTCATAGTTCCGCTTTTCGGTTATTTTGGTTATTTTCCGCTTTTGGTTATTTTTTTCATTGAAAGCTTTTAAATTTGAAATGACTTGATTTGATACACTAGGACAAGTTAAAATTCAAAGATGTGCCCTAAAGGGAAGCGGCCGTTAAGTTGGGAATTCCTCACTCATCTCTTTCAAAATGGTTGAAAAATCGTTACGAAATAAACCATATCGGGGTGTGGTGAAGAAAACAGAGCGAAAAATCTAGTTTCTAGTGATACCTCACTTTCCATCACAAGCCTTGTAGTAACGGAGCTATCAAAGATAGAAAAAGAAGGACCAAGCGCCTCGAGTCCCGCTACGACACGTCCGTGACGTCGCGCCCCAAACTTTAAACGCCGCTAACTCGCGAACGGTTACTCGGAATAAATTCGAACAAAATGCATGGTTCCTGGCATGCTATTGCACATGTACGATTTTCGGTTATTAGATTCTCCGCTGAATATAACCAATATTCACCTCACTAACCTGATCACAATAAGCGGCAGCTACTGTACTTACGTACATTTCCTTATAGAAATATTTCTGTCGTTGCGTCTCTTGATCTTAGTCGAAACTGTTAGGCTTCAAGTTCAAATTCCATCCAACTGGCAAAGCTCTTAAACTTATTTCAAAGTTTAAGACCTTAATAGGTGAAACGAGTTCTTTCGTATGACTGTGTAATTATTCCGCTATTTATGGCGTCTAACGTCAAGAAACTCTCTCATTAGGGCTGAAAAGTTATGTAATTTGAAGGCGTTGGTCCCTTTGGTGGAACTTTTATGAATATGGGAAGGAAACGAATACTCCTAGTAGAAAAAAGGCCTTTTACTTGAGCTTAAAATAAACTTTATTTTTATTTCCAAGCCCTTAAACGAAACCGTTCCCTCGTAGCCTTATAGTCTTGCATTTTAAATGAAACCGTCAAAAAGAGGAAAGTTTGTCATTGGCACAGTTGGTACGCCCTAAAATAAAATAGAATAAAATAAAATTCCTGGAATGCTCGGAATTTTTTACCCTATTTCATTTCCTAGGGGTCTGAAGCAGCCGTTAGGAATATGTTTATCCTTTTGCTGTTGATTTATGACCCTCAAAACCGTAGGACCATCTCCATGCCTTCAAATACACATACCTTATGGCTTAGATTATGCTCAGCATATGATGCCCATCATGGGGCAAGGGTGCAAGGATGTGTGGGTGAAAGCTGTAGGGTCCACTGCTTCATTGACCTCCATTGAACTCAGGCAAACTCGGCATTTGGGTATCGTGGGTGAGAGATGCCAGCCTTATCGACTTGTACAATAGCTCGTTAACGGAACTCATACGGCCAAATCGACCCCTCCTCCTCTTTCTTCGTCTTCCGCCCCATTTCGAAAACAACGTTCCGCATATCCCTCGCAAAGAGGCTTGAATCAGTTATGCATCTTCCCATAAACCTTTTATGGGGTGCCTGGTGCGCCGCCAACCGTGGCTATATGGTATCTAGTCAGGGTTGTCGGCAAAGGGTCTTCCAAAACACTACAATAGCGAGTGGAGTTGGGGGGTTAATGTGAAAGGCTATAAAAGTGAAAAGGTCGCACAACTTTTTACAAACATACCTTATGAAGTAGTCCGAGAAGGTTAAGAAAGAGGTTTGGCAGACAGTACACTTAAAACTCTTTAAAAGGGCGATAGCCACCAAAGAATTAACTGGAAAAATGATCTGAAGAAAAAAAGTACAAAAAATCTAGTTTCCGAGGATATGTTGCTTTTTATCATGCGCGAAATAGTAACCGAGATATGAAGAAAAGAAGTCAAACGGGGCGCTTTTTGTCGTTGGCTAGCGCGGTCACGTGGGTGCCGTGACGTAGCAGCCGTCCTCCAAGCTTCCGTGGTGGGAAAAGGCCCCAACTTCACAAGTCGATAACTCGTGAACGGCGCTTCAGAAAAATTCGAAAAAAAAAGTTAATTGTTCTTAGAATGTTCGTAATATATACAAGAATAACCTATCAAGATCTGGGTATGTAATTTTGCGATTTTGCCAGCTATTCCCTTTTACGGGAAAGAAACACGATAGTAAATATCCATCACAGAATATCGCCGTTTTTGCAGTTATTTTTTATAATTAAACCAAGGTACCCTCCTACATTGTAACACAAGCTAAACATTTTCTTTTTTGTACCTCAAAGACGGTTTTTAGTTTCTTGTTAAAGAAGAAGCGTCGTTTTTGAGTTGAAATCGGATACTGTTGTACTTTGAAATCTTAGCTTCGGTAGCCATAAAAAAATATAAAAAAGAGAAGGGATTCAGGTTGCGGTAGATGGTTTGTGTTAGGCTCGAGTTTTAGGTAAAGCGTTTTCGCTTTTTATCTAAATTTATCTTAAGGGAAGATCGTTAGTTTCTCACGCTTCGATTTGAAAGATTTTTTTTTTTTTTTTTTTTTTTTTTTTTTTAACGGGTTATGCCTTCCAGCTGCGAAGTATTATGTCTAGCAAATGGTGGCAAGTTTTGATTATCGATAGATATTAGATGGATATCCTCCTGCACCTGCTGACACCGACAGATGTCGTGATGCGATGCAGAGCGATTACTCTATGCATCGAGGTTCTTTGGGCAAGCCTTTGGGTCGATGAAGACATGCAAGACATGAGATTCAATCATACGCCAAGAACTTTCTATATGTATTAAGGCATTTACAGGCTTATGAGAGCCTTTCTTTTCTTCCTATTGTTCCTTATTGGGCGCCTCGGAAAAATCCAACTTTTTCTTTCTTGTGCCAGCTGAGCTCTTCATTCGGATCTAGTTAATATCTGGCTAATATCGGTTTTCTCTTCTAAAAAAGGATGAATTGCTGAGCCTTTGGAAGCTCCAAATCTCGAAACGTCTTTGTAGGAGCAACTTAGTTAGTTGAGATCCCTGGAAGTTTACGTGCCTCAGTACTGGCAAACACGTGCTTGAAGCAGAAGTGTACAGAAGAAGCGAAATAAGGAAACTGCCGTTCGAAAGGCTAATCATATTTCGCTCGACAAAGTTGAGAGAGATAAAAGGCAGTTTTGGTCCCCGTTCACCCCGGTTTAAAAGCCAGTTTTCCGAGTATTATATTCTTTCTTCCTAAGGTCAATGGCGCGAGCACGTGCTTTGCATAATGTGCTATAACAACTTCTTTTATTGACGTGGCAGTGTTCTCTCTGCCCCTCCCACGACCTTCTTTTTTCTTTAAAAAAACAAAATTTTAAAAGTAAATCCACATCATCCAGGACGTCTTTACTCGTTTTGTTCGCTTAATTTGAAGTTGCGCGACTGAACGAGCGACTTTTCAACAGAGAAGGAACCGCACGCTACTTGCCGCATGACTTTGGAAGGTTTCCTTTAAAATCATTTCACGATTTTAGACAATTTTTGTAACCTTTCTTCCTAAGAAACTTCTTAAAAATAAACTCGCATCATCCAAGACGCTTTTACTCATTTTGTTCGCTTAATTAAGGTTGCGCGACTGCCCGAGCGACTTTTTAGCTCGCTTTTTAGCTGAGAAAGACCGCGCGCTACTTGTCGCATGGCTTTTTGAAGGTTTCCTTTAAAATCATTTCACGATTTTAGACAATTTTTGTAACCTTTCTTCCTAAGAAACTTCTTAAAAATAAACTCGCATCATCCAAGACGCTTTTACTAATTTTGTTCGCTTAATTAAGGTTGCGCGACTGCCCGAGCGACTTTTTAGCTCGCTTTTTAGCGGAGAAAGACCGCGCGCTACTTGTCGCATGGCTTTTTGAAGTTTCCTTTAAGTCACTTTACGTTTTAGACAATTTTTTGTAACCTTCTTCCTAAGAAACTTCTTAAAAATAAACTCACATCATCCCAGACGCTTTTGCTCATTTCGTTCGCCTAATTAAGGTCGCGCGACTGCCCGAGCGACTTTTTAGCTCGCTTTTTAGCGGAGAAAGACCGCGCGCTACTTGTCGCGTGACTTTTTGAAGTTTCCTTTAAGTCACTTTACGTTTTAGACAATTTTTAGTAACCTTCTTTCTTCCTAAGAAACTTCTTAAAAATAAACTCGCATCATTCAAGACGCTTTTACTAATTTTGTTCGCTTAATTAAGGTTGAGCGACTTTTTAGCTCGCTTTTTAGCTGAGAAAGACGGCGCGCTACTTGTCGCATGGCTTTTCGAAGGTTCTTTAAGGTGATTTCACGTTTGTGGACTGTTTTAGTGCTTCAAAAATTCCCCTTTTTGTTTTGTTACGGAATGGTGGATGGGGCTAAGGGTCGCACGAGATGAGGTCAAACCGAACCTATCTTTCGTGTTCTCCCTTGAGAAAACAAGAGGTGGAAATTGGGGGGGGGGGGGGGGGGGGGGGGGGTCATGAGGTTTCATCAGCAAGCAAGCGAGTGAGAGAGAAAAGAAAGGTGTAGGAGATAGGGAGGTGTGGGGGGGTTGGGTAGGAGGACGGTTGCTTTTTGCTCACGGTATTGATCGTCTTCGGGGTTGGCTGGCGCGCCTCTTACCAAGTATACTACTACGACAACAGGCCAGAGCGCGCCGACTAGGATTTCCTTCCTTTCTTTTTTTTTGTACCTACTTTGGAAGCGCCGTAGGCTCGTTTCCGCCTCTGTTTACCCGAGCTTTGCCTTGCGAACGTGGAAACTGCAAAGCGGAACAAGGGCGGCGCTCCAGTAAGGTAAAGCTCCCCTCCCTCAATTGGGAAGAGGGAAAGGGAGGAGTCACCGTGCAGTTGGGGGTACCGGCACGCGGATGCACGCGGCACGGGGGCTTGCGGGGAGACGAGACGACAGTCACTCCATGTTGGTGCAGCGAGCGAGTGGGTAAGGAGCAGTTTTGGGGGAAGAAATAATCCTTTGGCTTCCATTTGTGGTGTTGGCCGGCGATGATGTGAAACTTATCTCAGGGATTTTATAAAAGGAATATCGTGATCTTGTGAAATCTTTGTGTTTCAATCGTGAGTTCGTGAAGAAAAAAGATAATTGGAAGATTTTGGGGGGGAAATGTGCGACAGGCCACAGCCAAGGAATAAGAGGTGATCTTCGATGTTAACGGTGTCTAAAGTCACAGAACTCGCCGCCCAAGTGGTTGTTAAAGATCCTTTTCGCCGATCGCATTAAATCGCCGAAGCAACTGACGGGTCAGCCTAAATCAGTCTTCCCACGAACCCGCCCAGGCGACAGTCATGTGTGTCATGGGAGCGAAGGTATATTGTACCCTTTAATCGAATTGGGTATTTCTACTAGAGTATAAAAGACGAGGTGGGGGGTACCAACCACTTGAGCTATATGGCTACCTTGCTTTTCTAATTTGCTGTTCTATTGCTTCGGAGATTTATCGCGTGTTTATTGCGGAAGAAATGCACAGAAAGCCAAGAAATTTAAATCTAAGAAATGTCTAAATTTCTTCATTTGTAGGAAAAAGTTTAGGCTACTCTTATTTTTAAGGAGATTTACAGGAAAAGTTTCCAAAAGCTTTCCAGGGAAAAGTTGAATGTATATCTGCAAGTTGGGAAGAAATTTAGAGGCGTTTCTGCACATTTCTTCGGAAAAAAAAGTGCCAGCGAAAATACGATATTAAGTTGCGCGTTATCATCTGGATCCTTTAATTGGAAGCAGAATTGCGAAATTCCTGCCATTTCTATCCGAAAACTGCAGAACTCTGCGGCAGTAATACAGCTCTTATCTTTTTATCTCATTGACCTTTCAAAGCAGAGGGCCAAGGTCTGCAAGTTAGCAACCAAAATGGCGTTGACTTTTAACTTCTCGAAATCTATTAACTAGACGCCTGCGCTTCTAACAGATATTTGTTCCCACTGCAGCTGTTTGCATTCTGCCACCGTATTAGCTTTAGCCAGAAGTTCCCCAAACGCTCTAACAATGTCTGCAAATGTGCAACTCATGTCCTTCCCTATTCCCTGTGCTGTCTTTTGACAGATCGAGGTCTCCCTTTTCGTTACGCCCCCAAAATTAAGACCCTGAACTCGCCAAGAGTCAATTCTTTATTGTTTGCAGTTCTGCATTCCTTTTTCATTGTTGCTTATGTATGTGTTTTACATCCTCGTGTTCGCTAACAACGCATTTGAAGGTTGTGAACACGACCTTCCGTCTACAATGAATAGGTGCCAACGCCTTGCCCACACTATATAGCCTTACCAATGGCCCAAGAATGAAAATTGAGTAGCGCGATGACGCAAGAATGAAATTGCAGCGTGAGGTAACGTCTCCTATTGGACTAAAAACGTAAGGAGAAATAAGCAAGAATCGAGCAACACCTTTTGTTGCCTTATACATCCCCCCCTCCTCGTGCCCGTATTCCCACACCCTCTTGACTGAGTCATGACAGGTTTATAGTTCCAAAAGCTTACGCTTAAACGCCAAGGCCGGAACTTGGAGGGTTTTGGCGAGGGTCCTAGGTGCATGGGGGCAGTAGCAAGCAGGAATAAGAATACGAAATGGGAACCTTTTACCGCAGAAGCAGCGGCAGAAAGAGCGAAACCCCCCAACGCAAACAAGTTATATGACTTGAGCCATAAGGGTGGGAAGGGTGCAGGGTGAGGGGGGAAAATCCTTAATAGGCAATTAGGGCAGGCTGTTAAGCATTTTGGTTACTGGCATAGAAGGGGAGGAGTCTTTGTGCAAAAAGCACAACAGTGTTGGGTTATTCCGGAATCGAACGCAACGAAACCACTGGGAAGCTGAATCTTAACGTGCCAAACGATGAGTTTGCCTGTGACAGTTGCCGGATGGCGCTGTGATGGCCCCAAACATGTTTTGGTCGTTAGCTTAGGTCCCCCTCGCATTCCACGTGCCTCCAGAAGGATCATGGTTCGACAGTAAAAAAAAAAGGACAATTTATGGAAACTGAAAAACTGGAGGACTGCCAAAAAGGTAGTGCGGCATTCGGTAATAACCCCCTGGCGGACACACTGTCTGAAATTCTTTTGTTATTTCTTTTACTATCCTCCATGCTTTGCCAAAAACTGCCAAAACGGGGGGAGAAACTTCCCCGAAGAAGGCGCAGAGGGATCAAGGGGCAAATCGGAACAGACATCAAAAGAAAACAGGTTTTCTGTTGTCACCCATTGTTATGACTTTCCCCCAATAGTGTGGATTTTTTTTTTTTTTTTTCAAAAGAACCGAATTCTTTTATCCAGAAGCGGCGCGACAAGAATGAAAAGAAACCTGAACTCGCCAGAAATAAAATAAAATAAAATTGTGTAAACCCACGTTTTTTTTTTTTTTTTTTTTCAAAAGACGTCTGGGTAGTTTGCCAGTTGGGTTTTATTGCAATTCATCTTCGTTCTTTTTCCCTTTTCTTTTTTTCATTGTTGCTTCTGTAATTTTTCTTTTGTTTTACATCCTGTTCGCTACCAACGCATTCCATCTAGAGAAGCTACCGACGCCTTACCAAAGACGTAATAATGAAAATGGAATAGCGCTAGGACGCAAGAATGAAAATTGAACAGTACGGTGACGTAATAAGGAAAATTAAAAATAGGGGCAGGACGCAAGAATTATTTAATGGTTAACCGGACAAAAGCTACGAGGCCGGCTTGCTTTCGGGAAGCTTCTGTTTTGGACGGGGTTTTTAAGTATGCGGACTAGACATTGCATTGGGGCATGGAGTAATAACGTCAAATCCTGCCCTCTGGTTCCTTTTTGGTGCGTTTTTTGTGCCACGTCATGCTGTCGTGAAGGTTGATTACCTACAAAGAGAGTTTTCAGGGTTTTTTGTTCTTTTTTTGTGGGCTGCGAGAGCTTATTTAAGAGCAAAGGTGGCTAGAAGAAGGTTGGTTTTTTATAATTAGGATTTGTTTTGTTTTGTTATAGGTCATAGCGTTTTTGTGCGGGGCCATTGTGGTAATGCTCATGGTCATGACGTTAACGAGCACGGATTGGCTGCTCGCACAAGGATGGCGGCAGGGACTCTTTTACCATTGTGTAGATGACACTGCGGATCGACCTTTACCGTTTGGCCTCCAGGATGAAGTCGGTTGTTACCCGGCTCGTAATGAAGGTATAATTTGGCGTTGGATTAAAGCGTGCATCCATTGATGGGTTTCTGATTGTTTTATAACAAGCATATTATCTTTTTTTCTTCTTTGGGAAGAAGATAAGCAATGAGAAGAGTCGAAGCAGAAACAAAGTTTCGAGGATTCTAATGATCTTGTTTTGATTTCCTTTCTTTTTATGGGGGCGGTGGTTTATTCAAAATGCGTGTGGTTATATAGCATACATTCGGGCTACCGCAGCTTTATGTATCCTAACGCTAGCTACTGCAGTCTTTTCTACCTTATTGACTGGCCTGGGGCTACGCAGCGAAGACCCGAATAATAAGTATAAGTACTATCGACTGGCCGTATACGTCATGCTCGCTGCTTGTAAGTTACACATCTTTCCATTTCATTTTTTTTTTTCTTTTTTCGAAATAAATGAAAAGAAAAATAAGTGGAAATAATGCAATGAAATGGTATTCAAAAGAGGAATAAATTCCCCTTAGACTTACCAGAAGTTGAAAGACGAGAGTCATTTATTCAAGTTTCTTTTTTGGCTTCTTGTAGTGATTGCAGTTTTAGTGGCGTTGGTACTGTATCCGGTGTGCTTTGCACGGGAACTTTCTCTGGGCAACCGACCGTTATGGGAGTTTGGATGGGTAAGTTTTAAGGGGGCGGAATCGTTTTTTTTTTTTTTTTTGTTACTTATAAATTGTTTAGAGTTATACGTGTACTTAGATGGGCGGGCGTATTTAAAACATCCAACTGTTTTAAAGTGCTTTTGCTAGTTTAATATCCTTTCAAACTTGCTTCGTTTCCAACATACTTGTAATTAACGCGTTTCGTTTTCGTCCTTTCGTTCATTCTACCACATCGCTAACGTGTTCAGAAGCAGACCATTCAAATAAGAGTTGTATTCTTTATAACTATTTGTATCTTGACCAAGTTAATTATCTATTTTTTCTATTTTTATCTTTGAAGAAGTTGGATCGGGTATGTAATATATACAGTAGTGGAAAAGTTAGCCTATTTCGAGAGAGAAGAGTCTTCAATGCATCTGGGTTCATGCAACCACTAATATAACCATAACTTCCCTCAATTACCTTGAATTAAGTCAGTAATTAGTCATTCACTAAGTTGTTCTTTATAACTATTTGTATCTTGACTAAGTTAATTATCTATTTTTTCTATTTTCATCTTTGAAGAAGTTCGATAGGGTATGTAATCTATACAGTATAGAAAAAGTTAGCCTATTTCAAGAGAGAAGAGTCTTCAATGCATCTGGATTCATGCAACCACTAATATAACCATAACTTCCCTCAATTACCTTGAATTAAGTCAGTAATTAGTCATTCACTAAGTTATTCTTTATAACTATTTGTATCTTGAACAAGTTAATAATCTATTTTTTCTATTTTTATCTTTGAAGAAGTTCGATAGGGTATGTAATCTATACAGTATAGGAAAAGTTAGCCTATTTCAAGTGACAAGAGTCTTCAATGCATCTGGATTCATGCAACAACTAATATAACCATAACTACTCTCAATTACCTTGAATTAAGTCAGTAATTAGTCACTGAAAGTAACACTAAGTTTGGCATCTGATAACTGTGCCGTGTGTGAAGGGAAACGTTGTTTGAAGCGAAGCAATACTAATGGAGGTCAACAATGAATCTTTCTAGGCGTACGGCGTGGGTTGGGGCGCCGCCATTTTCTTATTTGGAGCGGTGGTGTTGTTACTCTGCGATAAAGAATCCGAAGAAATCTACTACAAGGAAAGAGACATCCATGGCGATCCCAAGCCATAGCTTATATAAACACAACAAAACAAAGAATCAATAAATAAATAGAAGATGAAGAAGAAGAAGATCCCTTTCCTGCTTGGAATCTCCTCAAAAAGCAGCTATATAAGAAATGTGGCGGATACTATTTTGACAATGTTTAAGCAAGAATGACCTTGGGATCAAACCCAAGAAAAGCTTCAAAACTTTTTGCAAGTTATTGTATACCAGACGAAAAGACTATTTTAACTCGGTTTTTCCAAGTATTGTAACTGTGTAAAATAACCTTCCTTCACTTGAATTTCTTTTTGCGTTCAAAACTTTCTTTTTTTAATTTTGTTTTTAAGATGCGAAAACGTTCTTTCCTCCTCTACCTCTGTGTCTTTCTTTCCGTGCTGTTCCCCCCACCCTGGCACTTTCTTTACACTCTTATGAATCTCTATCTTTCTGTTTTTTCCTCTTCTTTTTTGAATTCTAGTCAGTCCTCTCTTCCGTCCAGTGACTCTGACACTCAAAAGGCACTTTCTAACTCTCGCCTTAAGTTTCAAATGTTCTTTTTTTAGTGCAGAATTGGCCAAAATGAGCTAGTCAGGAACAAGGTGGATGGGAAAAGAAAACTCCTTTTTTTTACTAATAATCCCTGATTTTTTTTTTTTTTTTTTTTTTTTTTTTTTTACAATTAATCTTGAAACCAAATTCGCGGTTCTAATGAGGGTAAAAACAAGTTTGGAAGCTAAAAGAGAAGTTTAGTGGGAATTGTCTAACCGCTTGTGCCTCGGTTTCACAATCCCCGATTCTCTTGTTAGTTTCTTAATGTATCAAAATTAAGAAATTTGCATCAAAATGAGTGTACAAGTTAACTTGAGTTAGTGTAAGGGGGTAGTTAAAAGATATTCCCTTTGGTTTTGTTTCCTTTTTGCATTTCTTCGTGTGGACAAAACAGATATAAGCACCTTTTTGGCTCCTTTGTATAACCTGTGCACAGCAATATTAGGTGGTCATTGCTCTCTCCAATAACTCGCAAATTTCCCCATACATAAAGTGACTGTGAAACGAAATTGGTTTCAGAGAAGGAACTGTTCGTACACCGTATAGCTTTTAGGCGAAATATTTCATGTATTGTACACAGCATATAGAAAAAGACAATTTTTGAAGACGTTTTCCAAATGGGGTTCCATTCATTTATTTTGCCAGAATTTAGTGCTGGTGCTCACACGAATGCCTTTACCCTTGACTGACTTTTTCCCTTTATCTGAAGGAGTCAACAAGTCTGTGCCTATCTCATCCGCGTCCTGCACTTGCGTTTTGAGCGTCTTTTTGATGTTCAGGACTTCTTGCTCAATATCAGCCTTGTGTTTGAGATGCTTCTCACGAGCAGTTCCGGCTTGCAGCATCAGACTTTCCACGCTCGTCAAAACGGAATCGCAAGCATCACACCATTGCTGTAAGGTGTTAACAGCTTGGGTTACGGCCTCCGGGCGAACGTCTCTTCCCAGCGCATAGTCGACTTCCAACAGAGCTTGGCGTTGGTCCAACTTCCCGTGGATTACATCTGTGAGAGGAGAATAAAGATATTTTGACTCGTAAAAAGTTTTTCTTTTTGGCTCCAAGAAGCCGACTTTTGGCTCAAGTAAATCCATACGCAAAAGCAGACGCCACTAAGGACGTATTTCCTATGCTACAACGAGAGAAAATAGACCTTAATAACATCCAAATGACGATAAGGGCGATTTTGCTACGCATACGTGGAGAAACCAAGCCTTAGTGACACCACAACGTAATAAGGGCGAATTTTCTATGTTTAACGTTCAGAAACTAAGCCTTAAGGACACTATAACGTAATAAGGGTGAAATTTCCATGCTTAGCTGGTAAAAATAGACCTTCGAAACATCAAATGGCTCCTTTCCCAATAATTCAAGGAAAAATTCCGTTTCTTTTAGAGTAAAAAAAATGAAAAAAATATCGCTAAAATTTCAAAAGAATGAAAAAACTGTTAAATTATCGGATGTGCAACTAGCTTGTTTGAAGCAAAAATTCCAAGCATAATTTAAATTTCTAAGCGAAAAATATACGTTAGAAGCAACAAAATTGTCCTTTAGGGGGTCGTTTGAGTTTTTTTTTCATATCTTACCAGCATATATAGCTTCTATAATGAGATCTTCCAACTCGCGGAGGTTTTTCAAGTCTAAGGCAGCTAAAAGACTTACATATGGGATTTGCTGAGGGAAAAATAATATTTAGAACAAAACATTTCAAGATTTATGAATATGCTATGGATTTGTTACTTTAGATCTGGTAGCCAAGCTGACTATAGTCAAGTGACGGAGCTTCTGAGTTTGAATAGGAGATAATTCGGGTAAATTCTTTGCAGCCTTGTTTTCTAAATAAGTGGTGTAGGTTCCAAAAGCGAAGATTTCCAGCAACGAGTATGTGGCAGCATGAGGTCCGTCTTCGAGCTAAAGAACAGTGCAGCAATATAGAAAGAATTTAGTCTGGGTACTGGACCTAGAGAGTTAAGATAGTTTTACTTGTTCTATATTCGGCATATCCAGCAATTCGCCGAATACATAAACTCCAGGAGCGTCTAACGCTTGTCGAACTAACTCACTAGCTGCTGCGCCTTTGGCTGTCTTGGCCAGCAAAACAAATTGCTCTAGAGGATTCACGGCTGCTGGTTTTTCGGACATTTTTGCAGTAATTAAATACTCGTTTTAACTGTGCTTTTTCACTTGTTATAGTGACACTTATCGTGTGCTGCTTTGTTGTTGTGAATGTCTCTAGCGTCGTCAGCAGTAGCCGCTGGGTGACGCTAGCGAACGGAAACGGGGGAAATATTCCAAGCCCGCCTCCAGGCTATTCCTAAGGTACGGATATCCATGTTTTCAACTGTTTGCGTTTAGAAAGGCACCCGTAGCAGGCTGAGAATATCTATGAGAAATCCAGCGAACAATTCTTATTAGTGAAATTAGAAAACACAAATTGAAGACAGTAAAGGCGTCAGTGCAAGTACGATTGAACCACATAGATTTGAACTCGAGAAGGTAAAACTGTTGTTTCAATTATGAGTAAGCTAGAATTACTGCCAACAATAGTGAATTAGTGACTGACTGAACTTGAATGAAGTAAAGTGTTTAATGTTTGTTTTTCTTGTTTATTAAGGTTTACTGGCCATTTAAAGATGAGTTATGGGGGTTTCCGAGGAGGAGGTCGAGGCAGGGGCATAAGCTTCAATCTACAAGGCTTTAAGAAAGACGTAAGAGGCGTTAGCATTCCTCCTCCGCCAGAAAAAACCGTAAGCAAGCATGGTTATTCAACCATGTCCGCCATTAGCCAGAATGCCTTGTCTACATCATGGAGTGCGCAAACTAAACAACGCGCCAAGACCGAAGACGATTACTTCAACGACGACGAGGAAGATCTTGCAGCCCATCAACCGTCACCTTCCATCGCGTATCTGCCCGCTCCTGGCAGTCCAAGCGCTCTAGGAATTGATTCGGATTCCGATGATCCTCTGGACGCCTTTATGGCCGACATTGAGAAGGCCGCCAAAGCTGACGTCGGCAAAAGCCAAGTTTCGACTGGTCCTAAAGGCCCGAAGGACCTGAAAGGCGTCCGAGACGACATTGAAGACGAAGACGACGAAGAATCTTACTATCGGTAACCCTTTCAACAAATCTGAATTAAATATTCAATGAAAACCATCAAATAAAAATATTTTGGCTAGCTTTGTCGCCGAAAACCCACTGGGTGGCAATGGCGATGATTCCGACCTCGAATTAGAGTACGATGAAGACGGAAACCCCATAGCGCCACCCAAATCGAAGCATATAGATCCCTTACCTCCTTTAGACCACTCCACCATCACGTACTCCGAGTTTACCAAGAACTTTTACATGGAACACGAAGATATCGCCTCGTTAGACGCCTCCAAAGTGGACGAACTACGTAAAACAGCTGGGATTAAGGTCACAGGCGTGGCTTCCCCTAAACCGGTCACTAGTTTCGCCCATTTCGGCCTGGAAGAAGGTCTCATGAAGTATATTCGCAAGCTAGAGTACACCCAACCCACTCCCATTCAAGTATGCCCATTCAAATCCTTCATTTCACCTGCAAAATCTATTGAATAATCCAATTTCGATGCTTAGGCGCAAGCTGTACCGGCCGCGCTAGCGGGAAGAGACGTTTTGGGTCTCGCCAAGACGGGTAGTGGCAAAACGGCCGCCTTTTTGTGGCCGATGATCACCCATATCATGGATCAACCCCCTTTGAAGCCTGGCGAAGGTCCCATTGGCTTGATCTTAGCTCCTACGAGGGAATTAGCCCAGCAAATCTATAACGAAGCCCGGAAATTTGGGAAAGTGTACGGCTTACGCGTCGTGTGCTGCTACGGAGGCGGGTCCAAATGGGAGCAATGCAAAGCGTTGGAAGAGGGCGCGGAAGTGGTGGTAGCAACGCCTGGACGCATGATTGACGTTCTCAAGATCAAAGCGACGAATTTGCAGCGAACCACGTTCTTGGTCTTGGATGAAGCCGATCGCATGTTTGACATGGGCTTTGGTAACGTATTGTTTCCCTAAAAGATGTCATCCCGCGAGCTGTGCGGTCACGGTGTTTGGTTCTTTAGAGCCCCAAGTCCGCTCCGTTTGCAACCATGTGAGGCCTGATCGACAAACGCTGCTTTTTAGCGCCACTTTCAAGAAGAAAGTCGAGAAATTGGCGAGGGATGTCTTAACCGACCCGATCCGAGTTGTTCAAGTAAACTATTTTATTTATTTTGATTGGATTCTATTCCTTTTTGGAAATATTTAGGATTTTTATATATTTATTTATGATTTTGATATATTTTGATGATATTTTTTTATGTTTCTAATTAGGGAGATGTGGGAGAAGCTAATGCTGACGTCACTCAAGTGGTGAAGTTGTTTGCTATGCCCCAATCGAAATTCGTTTGGTTATCGGGCAAATTAGTGGAAATGTGTTCCTCTGGAACGGTTCTCATATTCGTAACCAAGAAGGTAAACGTCTCTTTCATGCTTACCAAGCTTTTGTAACCCTTTGAGGCGGAATAGATGGTATTTTTCTTATTTTTCGGATCCATTTTTGGTTCTTCGTTTTAGGCGAATGCAGAGGAATTATGTGCCAATTTAAAAGCACGGGAATATAACGCGCTCTTATTACATGGTGATATGGACCAAACGGAGCGAAACAAAGTTATTACAGCGTTCAAGAAACGGGAAGCTGATATTTTGGTTGCGACTGACGTTGCAGGTATACATGATCGAAGGGAGTTTTTAGAATTGATGGAATTTTTTTTTGTATTTTAGCGCGTGGTTTGGATATTCCTCATATTCGCACAGTAGTGAATTATGACGTGGCGCGAGATATTGACACACACACGCATCGTATTGGCCGAACAGGTTCGTTTTTTGGGCTAAGAATCTAGAAGATCATTGTTGGAATCTTTTTTTAGGTCGAGCTGGGCAAAAGGGAACGGCGTATACGCTTGTTACAACAGGAGATAAGGAATTTGCCGGACATTTGGTACGGAATTTAGAAGGGGCTAATCAAGAAGTCCCGAAAGAGATCATGGATCTGTCTATGCAGGTAGAGAAATAAACAAAAAAAATCTGGAAAATTCAAAATTGATCAAGTCTGTTTCATTTTGTATTTGAAGAGCGCCTGGTTCCGGAAATCCAGATTTTCAGGAGGAAAGGGGAGGGCACCCAATGTAGGGGGCAAAGGACTCGGTTATACTGGAGGCAGTAATGCCTTTTCTTCCAGTTCATCTGCGTCTTATGTAATTATCTTAAAAAAAACTTGCATGGAATGAATTTTTCGTTAATATGAATTTCGTTTTTATGAATTTTTCGTTTTATTTTTTGTATTTTATTTCTGAAGGACGGAAACGCCGGAAAAGCCAAGAGTTTAGGATCAGGAGTAGGGGCAGGAACGAGTAGGATAGCTACTATCAAATCTGCGTACATGTCTCAGTATAAGAATATGGTAAACTTCTTAACTAAAAAGTTGGAATGATATTTTAAGGATTTTTTCTTTGTCGAAATTAGTTTTGTTCGGCCTCAAATGCGGCCAATACCATCACTTCCAATATCAGCGGCAATAGTTCGGCTCCACCTGCGCCTCCTACAGCCGAAACTGGTTCCGAACGACCGCGAAAGAAAAGTCGATGGGAGTAAAGTCGACTTTCAAACATGTGTTTTAAGGTAAAATTGTTTGATTTTTTATTGTTTTGTGTAACACAACAGTGGTTGTCCATATACATTCAGCACTAGGTGCCAATCACACTTCTTTGCAATTCTTGGGGGGAAAAATCACGGTTCACTTCCTTAAACTGGCAGCTAAAAATATTTAAAAAAAAAAAACATCAAAAGTATTGAATAAAATTTCTTTCCATATCGTTTTTGGGGGGGTAGGGAAAAAACTTACTAGTGATTTGGACGAAGACGGGTACACGAAGAAAAAACACAACTGGCAGGCTGCAATTAAGCTTCCAATCAAACTTGGAATCTAAGATTAGAATCAGATTTGAAAATAAGAATTGTGTTAACTTTAATTTATTTATTTAATAATTTATTTAAAGGAAATAAATATATTAATACCATTAATATATTCATATAATTTAATATTAATATAATTTATATTAATATAAATTAAAGGTGTTATATAAATATTTATAAATGTTTCAATTCATTTGAATTTATTGAAAGGTAATTAAATAGATTTTAATAAACCTTTAAATAAATTAAAATGAAATGAATTAAAATTAACAAAATAGATGGGAATAAAAAGGAATGAATAATAACTCATAAAGTAATAAAAAGGGGTTCATTTCTAGTGCATTTTTACCTGAACGAACGTGTCGCGTATAGAAATCCCATACAACCACCAGAGGGCATTGACTACTACATTAGCCAGAATAAGATGGAAGGGCAAGTTTTCGGTGCTTTTAGAGCGCAGAACATCTCCAAGTGACGCTAAAGGTGCTGCACAAAAGACGATATTGGCTGCGCAACAAAGCAAACCTAGTCTGTGCTGCGCCGTTTGCTTGTTGGGCTCCCAACTGACGTAGGTACAGGTTAAAAGGATAGTCATTAGGACTATAGTCATCTGGCGCTGGAACGGGCCCTGATTCAATGAACAATTTGGGGTAAAAATTCAAGTACTTGAGTTTGAATGATAGTTTCAAGTACATTTACTTTGGGAAGGGAATAAATATAGTAGACTATGCAGTAAAGGAGCTGTAGAATTAATCCTACGCCATTGACTATCTCCAGGGAAAGATCCTCAAGTATTAAGCCGTAACGCAGCCATAAACCACAACTAGAAATAAGCAAAAATTAGATGGATTTGTAAAGTTTTTAAATACGTTTTTTTCAAAGGAAAGCGAACCCTAAGACACCCGCTAGGAATGGAACTCCAGATATTTGGCCCACGCTTCTGTTCCTTAGGATCAACCGACAGATAACCCTAATTCAAAGCTGTTATATTGTGTTTTAATATTAGATGACTTTTACGGATTTACGTTCCCGTGAGGAATTGGATGATTGTGCTCACAGTGGCGGTGAAACCAAGGAGGTCTTTGTAGAGCTCCAGCATGTTTTTTTAGTTAAAGTTTCCACGGTTATCAGTGCGTTTTGTTCTGCGTGCATTGTTGTGGTGTTTTAGCCACGCCTCCAGTATAAAAATAAAAGGTTCCATAAAGACAAAAGGCTCTACTAGCGGAGTTTCTTTTTCTTCAGTATTCAAGCGGTTTTCAGGCTTTTTAAGTATTATGGAAGGTTATTTGAAAATAGACTAGTAGGCATTTTTTTACAGTACTAAAATTAGATAAATTGTATGAAACATGCATTGATTTTACCCCTGAAGAAGTTGAACCATGGTGAAGACGACGTTGTCTTTTAGCCACGCCTCCAAGACAAAAATAAGAGGTTCCAAAAGGATAAAAGGCTCTACTAGCTAAATTTCTCTTCGTTCGGTATTCAATCGGTTTTCAGACTTTTACGCTTAATATAAGTTTTATTTTAAATTAAACTAGTGTAAATCCTTTTTTTAATCTTATTAGTATTAAAATTAGCTATTTTTTATTAAAATTGCATTGATTTGACTCCTAAAGACGCTGAACTAAACAGAAGACCGAAAGCGCATTAAAGTTCGCGGTTCCCGGTTTTCGGTACCGAATCTCATCGCTGGCGGTCCGTAATTCATTAGGATGACACAAGTCCCCTGTTACGGGTTGGAAGTTGTTTATATATCGTGCTGCTATGGTTCGACAGTGAAATCAATTTACATAAATGGCGATTTAAACTTGAGTAGTAAGCGATTCTCTTTTGACTTTCTACACTTTTCTTTCTAATGAACAAAGGAAGTGACCTCATTTGGTGACCAAATGGTTCGAATTGCATCTGCTAAGCTAAATAGCTTGGTCCAACAACCTAGACGTTTCATTGTTGTGGGCAATGGCTGACAGTGAAGATCATGACACTCACCAAAGCGCCCGTCTGCCTGCCCCTCGTCCACCTGATGAAGACACTAGCCACGAACACTTAAACCTCTCTCCTGTGTTAAGCATTAGGCGAATAAGTAAAACCATACATACACTAAATTCATACATCTTCAGCATCAACTTATGTCTTTACCTTAACTTTTAGGATCCTCAGCATCGCAATCCAGGTCTGTAATAGCATCAGAAGGAGAACCATCGCCAAGTAGGGCTATGGTAGAGTCCAATTCAGTGGACGAAGAGCCGCCTCGGCGAAGACGACGACTTTCCAGCGGGATCGAGCCCGAAATCCTTGTTCCACCCGAGTCATTCCCTAACTTACCCTCAGTTGAAGTGGTGGAGGAGGAGCCAGAAGACGAGGCACCTAGTGAACCCGTGGCAGGCGGCTTTGTGGCTGAAGAGCAACCTTCCTTTAGTGCTGGTGATGACGAAGGTCAGCTTTGCCCCATCTGTTTCGAATCGTGGAGCAATTCCGGTGCCCATCGCTTGGCCGCCTTGCGCTGCGGCCACGTGTTCGGCCAAAGTTGCATCGAGCGCTGGATCGGCAGCGCGGGCAAAGGCGCCCGTTGCCCTCAGTGCAATGCCAACGCCGTCAAACGCGACATCCGTCCTTTATTCGTGCGCTCGCTCAAAGCCCTCGATACCAGCGAACGCGACCGCGCGCTCGCCGATCTGGACAAAGAACGCCAGCGCCGACGTCATCAAGAGCTAGAGACCAAAAACCTGCAATTGCAGGTCTCGTTACGCGAGCAGGAACTCGTGGCCCTGCGCCAGGAACTCCAACAATGCCGCGCGGCCTTATCAGGCGCTTGTTTGGCCGCCAGCGGCAAAAGTCTGGCGTTACCGTTGAATGCAGGCATGACCATGTCCTTTGTCACCCAAGCCCCGCCTTCAGGGCTGTTAGGCCAGCGCTTAGCGTTGGAATCCACTCTCGAAATGTCCAAAGACGGCGGTTGTCGCGTTTTAGCTTACAGCGAATGGCATACCATGCTCCTAGCCTCGCAACCGTCGACCAGCCCTTTATTTCCGGGCGTAGGTATCAAAAAGATCAATGCGTTAGAATTCCGTACCGTTCAGTTCGTAAGTATCCATCAGAAAACCATCAGGGACATGAGTTTCAACCCCGAGAAGAACGATTTGCTATTAACAGTTTCTTTGGACAAGACCGCGAAGCTAACGAACGTTCAAAGTAATGCGGTCGTACAAACGTACGCGGTAGACGCCCCCTTGTGGAGCTGCGTTTGGAACGCAGATGACTTGAATCAGTTCTTCGTAGGAACCCAGCAGGGCAAAGTACTTTTGTATGACACGCGGCAAGGCAGTTTGCCGCTGCAAACGTTGGAGGAAATCGGGCAAACGTCGCCCGTGACGGCGTTATCGTACGTAAAAGGGAACTCCGCCGCTGCGTTTAGTCGCGGAGGTTTATTTCTGCAACGCTTGAATGGGAGTACGTTCTATGAGAATAGGGATGGGCAGTACAGTCCCTTCCCGCTGCCGCTCGAGGGCCCTTTTACCTACATGACGGTGGAGCCATCTACCCGCCACTTGTTGGTGTCGGCGAGGCCCAACAACACGCAGCCGTTTGTCCGCCATGTGGTGTGTGAACCGGCCTGGCTGAACGGTACGTGTACGTGCAATGTGGTACAAACGATCCGTGCGGGTACGGCGCAGAAGTTATTGACTCGCTCGACGATTTTCGCCATGCCCGGATCGGATACGAGTCGACTCTTAGTGGCGGCGCATCAGGAATCCGAGAAGAGTATGGTGATCTGGGAAGTGAGTACCGGCCAAGTACTGCAGAAATTCCCGTCAACCGATCCTGTATTAGATATTCTGCCCATGAAGTTGAATGGAGAGCATTACTTGGCGTCTTTGACTGAGAAAGTGCTGCGAGTTTACAAATGGAAGTAAAGAAACGGTGGAACTATTTTGAGTTTGTCTTCGGGAAGTCACGAATGGAGCAATGAAAGAAGCATTGTGTGCATTTCTGTATAAAGGAATACAATTTTTTGCAAGGATTTCAAAAGTAACGTTCTCTTTTTGGTTGGTGAACTCGTTTTTCTCTTTGACGTTTTTCTGGTCCTTTATCACAGCACCGTAAATTGCTCATCTTCTCCTTCCAGAACCATATTCAAAATTTTCTTTCCAAAACGAAAAACAAGACAACGACATAAACACTGAAATGGTTGGAAGAATGCAATTCTTGTTTTTTTGGGTAGTTTTCGTTTAAGTAAAACACTGGCGGAAAGGACATTCCTTAGGGGTGGTGCAGGTATGCTGAAAGCCCTCCGGCGTATTCAGCTAATAACATTGACGTTGTGAACTGGGAATACTCTTCTTCATTGTTAAAACACAGCGTATGGCCAAAATACGGCGAATCTCTAGCTCGTTTGATTGGAACATCCTTTTCCACAAAGGTTACAACCCATCTGGATAAAAAAATTTAAAAAACTTCATTCAAAATCTGCGAAAACTATTCCGTTTAATTAATTTAGTAATCTACGCCAATTAGTACGAAATACAACTCACAGTATTCACCAGTATGTTACTTAATTTATAAAGTAATTTTCTTAATTTTTAATTAAGTTTTAATTATTTAAGAAATTCTCCATAACCAAGAAATAAAATTAATAAACAGACTTCCGTGCAGTACAACTAGTTACAACTCACACCACAAGATGGCGTGTTTGCAAGACGTATAATTTATAAAGTAATTTTCTTCTAAGCTAAGTTTTAATTATTTAAGAATTTCTCCATAACCAAGAAATAAATTAATAAAAAGACTTCCGTGCAGTACAACTAGTTACAACTCACACCACAAGATGGCGTGTTTGCAAGGCGTATAGAGGCCAACAGGTTCTCCAGTTTCTGAACTCTTGAGATAAAAATTACATTGTTGCAAAATGATCTCTGGAAAAAGAATGAGAAACGGGTGTCATTCGAGTTCAAAATTGGTTGTTGGATTGGAAATGCATTAGGTTAAGTTAGGGGTGCGTTTTATTGTGAACGGAACTGAGTTGGCAAGCAGCATTTTGTTAAAAAAATAAAATAAATACACTAAAGTGTAAAGAATACTAAATAGGAATGCTAAATAGGAATCTTCATTACTACTAGGAATTAATCGACATATAAATTAGGATTATCAGCGTATTTGAAGGCTTTACTTACTTAGTTGGGGGACTGCGTTTAGGCTCCGCCCCGTAGTACCACACCAGGTTCTCGATATCCCATTGTCCGAACACTGTATGGTTCTTTAAAAAAGAATTATGGAACATAAAACATCCCACTAGTTTTCTCAAATCTAAAACTGTTAGTACAAGTACATACTTTGGTATCCTTTAAGCAAGTTATACGCGCTTGGCAGAATTCCACAGGACATTTCTTGAAAGATTTGGATTTGGGATCAGCGTAACGTAAAACCATAAAGATCGATGGAGCGGGCACAGCCTAAATTATTGAAAATAATCATTAGGAAAAGAAAAACCCCAATAATTCACAATTCTTACATGACTTTCAAAACAAAAATCAAATCAAATCAAATCTCAAATTCGTTTCGAAAATGTTCCATACCCCAAGCAGGAGAGGTAGTAATAAGTTGTCTGCGCTGAAAATAAGACGATTGTTGGTACAATCTTCTTGCGGCCATTGCGCCCATCTTAGAATGACAGGTAAAACCAACTCTTTTCCGTGCAACGGGCGTCGCAAGTTCCCATTGCAGACGCTTTCCATTAAAACTAGGACAGAATGTGGCTTGGTACTGTACTTGCTAGCCACTTCCTCTCTGACGTCTTTGACTGTTCTGCTCGGATTTACCTAAGAAAATCCAATAGAAATCCATTTCAAAATCGGTTTCTCTAAGATGCTTCAGCCCTTTTTCAGCTTTTTAAAGTACTTTTTTTTAAGTTTGAATTATAAAGATAAACGTTACAGTGATGGATAAGCTATCGGCATTGGGCAGCGACGAGCTATAAATCCATAGCCTCATATCCCCCGCCGCCTTCTTTGGTAAACTCCCACTTTGCATCCGAGCCAACGCCTCTTGCAAGGTTCTTTCCCTTTCCAGCGCTTCCGTGTCCACATCAAACAACCAAGGGTAGTACTGAATGAGCTGTAATACCACATCCGTCTCGGCATGAGTGTAGGAAAACGACGAGGCATCACAAGGACCATTCTAATCCGGAAAATACCCCAACAAAAAATTACAAAAATTCAAATAAACTAATTAAATAGGATTTTTAAAAATTATCCTGTCTCTTTACTTCGACGGTCATGAGAGTGGGTCCCCATAACGAAGCCAAGTTTCCTACATGCATGAGATTCTTTTCGCATTGATCGTGAATGCTATGCAAATGCCCCACAAGCGCTTGCAAGGTCTTGTAATTGATGGGAGGTAAACTGGCCAGTAATTCTCGATAGGCTTCTAATCTCAGTTCATGTGATGAAATTTCTAAGAAAATAATTTTTAAAAAAATAACAAATTCCATGAATACACAAGTTTAGAATACATTTTGAATACATTTGAATACATTTTTCTTGGGGAAAAAAAAAAAAAAAAAAAAAGTTATTTATATAATGCGAAAGAAAAAACTTACTAAGCGCATCCAACCATTTGCTATACAATTGGTTGGTAAGCAAAGGCTCTGGTAAGGTTCTAAAGAATCTCTTCAAGACGGATGCCACATCATGTTCGTTATAATCCTCCAAGGAAATATGGAAATTACACGCGTCTTGTTTCAAGGAAGTGAGTAATTTGTGGACTTTGGATGTCACGCCGCTCCTCCTGTAGATCCCTTCAGACAAGCTGCCTATGAAAACACATTAACACCCCCGAATTTTAATTCTGACTATTCCATTACAAACATTTTATTAAGGGACTTTATTTACCATGCGTAGAGACAAACTTGATGCACTTTTCAACCAAAACTGGAATATCATGAGCAGTAAGCTGATGTTGATCCAACGCACAGCCTGAATACATCGACGCAGCTTTTAAGTACTTGCACCAATTCTCAGTTTCCATCTTTAAATCTGCTTGGATATATAAAGCGACGTCTGGCAAATTCAAGACTAGTATAGGGCCAGGCTCGGCAGCTAGAGGGCAGCATCCTTCATCATTAAATGGAATAAAACCTTTAAAAAAAAACACATTAGTCCTCCCAAGAACGCTTGAAATGGCACTGAATCTCTTCATTTTTGGAAACTAATTTAAAAAAAGGGTAATTTCTAAGTTTTATAGACTTTTGTACCTATGCCTCTCGTTTTTCGCAAATCTTCCGTTAAAATAGGTCCTTCGGCTGATTTGGCAGTCATGCTTTGTCTATGCAAGCTGCGATCTTGTAAGAGAAGCCATGCAGTGCTCCAATGACCACTGATCCCTTCCTAAGCAAATTTAAAAAAAAAAAATTACCATTTTATGAATTAAGTAAATTATTTTCATGACAAAAGTCGATATAGTACTTTTAAATACACTTTGCCCACTCGCGTAAAATCACTCTTCGCTAATTGGCTAAAGGGTTGCTTAAGATTCTGCATCAAGATCTTCAACCAACGACCACGTTCGATGACTGACGGTACTGCCAGTACCAAAGTTTTCTTCTTATCTCGAGTAGTCGCAATTTCAAAAGCATCGTGATCCATCGGCCTAAACATAGGAAGACAAAAAGTTCAAGCCATTTTTCCATAAATAACAATTTAATTAATAACTTGTCCGCAAATCGAAATTAATTCATATCTGCAATCCGATTGAGTAACTATGTACCCTAAACTATTAACGAGTGGACTAACATGAATAACGAATAAATAAAATTAAACAAATAAATTAATTAAGTTAATTTCTAAAAGAAATATCCTTTACGATAAATGCAAAATTCACTAAGGGTGACTTTCCTATGCTAACCCTACGGAAAGTCGACCCTACTGACATCTGAAGATGATAAGGGCTATTTTGTTACGTTTAAGCATTAAAAATTGGCCTTACTACACAATTAAGTAAACTAAACGAATTCCAAAACAAAATAATAATAAAAAAATCCTTACGATGAAAGCAAAATTCACTTGAAGGACCACTTTCCAATGCTATCCTTACTGAAAGTAGACCTTATTAACACCTAAAGACGATAAGGGCAATTTGAGCTACGTTTAAGCATTGAATTTGGTCCTTAGTTAACAATGAAATAATTTCAATGGATTTGTAAAAAAAGAAAAAAAATCTTTTGATAAATGCAAAATTCATTAAGGGCGACTTTCCTATGCATTCCCTACAAAAAAGTCGACCTTACCGACATCCAACAGACGATAAGGACTACCTTGCTATGTTAAACAATTGAAAATTGGACCTTAGTAGCAATGAAATAAAATAAAGGAATTCATAGAAGGTAAAAGCAAAATTCGCTAAGGGCGACTTTCCTATGGCATCCCCAGAGAAAGTCGACCTTACTGTCATCTATATACGATAAAGGCTATTTTGCTACGTTTAAGCATTGAAAATTGACCTTAGTGACATCATCTTGCCCAGAATTGAAAAAAAAAAATGTAAAAAAAATCCTTTACGTTTTTTCTCTGAGAACGCTGAGCGTGATGACTGTTTTCAAAGGCTCCGTGAATTTCGCGCCTACTCCTCGGTGATCCACCGTTCCGATAAGCAATCCATCCCGGATTTCGCTCCACAAGAGCTGATATTCTTTCTTATTCAATGCGTGCCAATGCAGGTACCCTCCAATCGTGTTTTCATTCAGTTCTCCATTCAAACTGGGCGACGGCGAGTTCTTCCGGGAATGATTACCTCGCGAAGCAACACTCCCTGCTCCTCCGTCAGAACCGTCGTAATAGCTTTTAAAGGAGGGAACCTTGAATCTTTTTATCTTCTCGGCCAGGTTCTTGCTCTCCTTGGGGGGCAGTTTGGGGGCCAAAGGCGGGGGAGGAGAAGGAGGCAGGACTGGTTGGGAGGCCTGGGAGGCTAGGGAGATTGAATCTGCCGTCCGGGACAGATCAATAGCGGCATAAGTCGCGTTATCGTCGAAAGAGCTCAAGGAACACGTATCGTAGCTGTATACGAGCCCCGTATGGCCGATTACGCTATCTCTGAAGAACCTTTCGTTGTCCTGCGTGTGAACGTTCGCTTCTTTTACGAGCTTTATCACTTGGGTGTAGACTGGCGTGCTGGGTGGAGGAACAGGGCAGCGTGGCTCTTCATAAACCGAGTTGGGAATGCTCGGAGGACGATTCTTAGCATCTCTGGATTCAATTAAGTGGAATTGCCTGGGGGGTTTGCTGGGAACCTCGTGGGAGGGCTTCGGGATGAGGTCTTCCATATGCTCGAGCGTGACGTCATCGTAGAAATGATGCTGGCGGACTGAATGGCGGCCGAAAAGAGGATCAAAGGCTTTTAAGACGCTGTGGCGAGTTGGCGGAGGAGCGGGAGCAGGTGGAGGCGATATGGGCTCGTCGTCTATGTACGCGATGGGATGAATTGGGGCGAAAGGGGTCAAGGAAAGGCTTTCGAGCTGGGCCAAACGATTATCTGCTTCTTCTGTGTGACATCGAACTATTACATCTTCGTAGCTGTGGTCGTAAGGGTCTGACTGGAAGTTATTGGCGAACGAATCGCGAGAAATGGTCGATTTTCGGTGGTTTTGGAAAAGTACTGGCTCGTAATCGTCAGTACTTGGTCCGTGATTGGTCCTTTCGGTCATGTTTCCAATTCGCCTGTTTAGAAATAGAAATTTAATATGAGAAACATGGGTATACTTGAAGCTAGGAGAGAAAATATAATTCAACAAAAATGGCCAAGTTTTGTTTTGCTTTTCTAAGAAACTTTCTATAGTAAAACTAGGGATTTTTTTCTTACTTGTGAACTATATCGAACAACGTACCTAACAGACTTGCTATCAAGGGAGTTTTATGAATTATGAGTCATCTTTATTGCTTATTGTGGGTAATAAAGGAATAATAGGAATAATAAACTTCGGAAAATAAGATGCATTTATATACTATATAGAAAAAATTCCTTGCAGTTTGATTACATTATTAGGAAATCATAGATAACTGTTTAAGATATATACTTTGCGACTTACTGTTGTATTTTGGAACTAATAGCTGGAGATATTTTCAACACTTAATTTCACGTAGAGATATGCATTGTTTTCGAAAGAGATTTAGCCCCACCCATGGAATGTGCTGGGGAAGCTGTACACACGGTCCTAACGGTAAACTTCCTGAAGAGCTGGAAAGTATGGCACGGCTAAAGGTACCTATTCGGGTTCAGTTCTTGAGCGCGGAGAAGCTTCGGATTCGTGAAGCGGATCAGCTACCAATGTACTACATCAATTCACGTCTCATGAACGAAGCTGGCTTCTTACTGGCACTGTGTGTTTATATCTATATCTATCTATATACATAGACAGATATATATGTATTACGTGGTGAAAGTCTTGTTTCCCCTACAAACCTTTCTCGTTTCTCGAACTATCGGCTTGTCACTAGGGGAAAGGTAGTCACTATCATTAGTACGTTACGCTCTAACGTTTACTCGAACTATCGACGTTCACCAAATCAGAGTTTTAAGTATAACAACCATTGTTGTTTTAAGTATAATATGATACGGTACTATGATGTGTAAGTTTCTAAAAAATGCCTTAAAATGTGAGGCTAATCCCACTTCTTTTGTACGCTACGATTTTTACTACGATAATGCATGCCTCATCTAATTTTCCGCCCAGACAGCTGGTGTGATGATAAGTGATTCCAAGCTTAATCGAGCTTACCCAAGCTATCGCAACTACACGACGCCTCTCAAATAAGGACAGATTTAACGTCGAGGTTGGGCAAATCATACCCGAGTATGTAAACGTACCGGACTAAGATACACGACGCAACAGGGCAATTGAGAGATCATCGTAGATCTCTGAACTTATTCTGACAACACCAATGATGTTCAACTGCGTCAACCAGTTTACTTCTAGCGTCACCGTATTTGCTAGAACTGCGAGATGATTCAAACCAGACAACGACCCCGAGTTACAGCTGTGACGGAAGATTTTCATGATTAATTTATCCATGAATAGGTTTTTGTCTTTGATATATTTTAAGGAAACCTTCCTACTCCTGGAAATTGAGTTACCAACCCCTTGGGAAAGCACGGGGTGTACAAAAATGTCAACTCTGACATCCCGTCCCAAAAAAGACCTCTGTTATCATCCCATAAGGAGTTGACCCGACGAAAAAAGTTTTTCGGTTGACGACGAACCCACCTACTAATTCAGAAATGCTGCAAGACATGGTCAAGGATCCTAATGATAGCAATGAGAAACTACTTCCTCAAGTTGGCCAACTATCGACAGAATTGATGGCATTAAGACCAGATCTTCACCAGGGCTTTAAAATGAGTTACGTCACAACTGCTCCCCTTGAAGGCTGATACCTCGATCAAGCCAACGATCGGCTTCCAGTCGTTTTACCGCAGACATTGCTGGACCTACTACGAATATGTCAAAAGCTCCTTTGATCCCATTATCATCGACTACGCCTTCACAACCGATCAAGCCAACCAAAAAGTTACCAACCCCTTGGGAAAGCACGGGGTGTACAAAAATGGTCAACTCTGACATCCGGTCCCCAAAAAAGACCTCTGTTATCATCCCATAATGAGTTGACCCGACGAAAAAAGTTTTTCGGTTGACGACGAACCAACCTACTAATTCAGAAATGCTGCAAGACATGGTCAAGGATCCTAATGATAGCAATGAGCCACTACTTCCTCAAGTTGGCCAACTATCGACAGAATTGATGGCATTAAGACCAGATCTTCACCAGGGCTTTAAAATGAGTTACGTCACAACTGCTCCCCTTGAAGGCTGATACCTCGATCAAGCCAACGATCGGCTTCCAGTCGTTTTACCGCAGACATTGCTGGACCTACTACGACCATGTCAAAATCTCCTTTGATCCCATTATCATCGACTACGCCTTCACAACCGCTGACAAGATTTGCAGGGAAATTATACAAGTTGCCCAACAAACTAAACTAAATCCGACAAATCAAACTAAATCCGAGACGTGGACTCGTCCAAACACTAGAGGAAGATCTGCGACAAACGACCCAACAATTCCCGAGCGTCCTGGCATGAAAAAACCCACAAGGCAAACTAACCTTCAAGAACGAAGCTCAAAAAACAAGACCGAATCGGCCTTAGCCAATAGCCCCAATCTACGAATCTATACGTAAAAGTCCCCAAATAAATAGACTGGCTAAAGGCATTTGTCTACGCTGGTTATTCGTTTAAAGATGCAGAAAACAGCCGTTCCACTTGCGATGCAATGTTTCCAAGAATGCGATACGCAATGCTTCCCAATGGTTGTTCCTGTTTTACTGTAGAAAGATTGAAAGGTCCACGCTCGTAAACTGAATGTTATCGTCCGCGCAATCCCTAAAAGCACACATTAGAACAAGAAAGAGCATTTATCTGAATGCAACAATTTTCACGACGCACCGCACACAAGTTTCTACGACTCAAGAATCATAGCGGAGACACTAATGAAGATTGAAGTACGAACCAAAATATGGAAATCAAAAATAACCTAGCGATACGAATAATGTACGCAGTACCATGAGATGAATGATAACCCTACTGATGATTCTAATTGCCAAGAAAAATAGTGTTCTTCACCATGTACACAAGTTCCCCAATGAATGTTTTCTTTTTGAAAAACAGACAAATAATAGTCAAAGTACAAGAGAGAAGGAACAAGCGACTTTCACAGACACCGATGTCCCTTGCAGGTTCATAAAGTAAAAGTAATATCATGATTCGCCATTGCCACTGTCTTCCCCATCGTCCTCCACATCTTCATCCTGATCGTCGTCTCCATCATCGATGTCATAGTCATCATCATAGAAGTCCGTCATATCCACAGGCGTCTCGGTGGCAGGGGCACGGGTTTTAATACAATAATCTTCCAACGTTATTGGAACAACGACATTGTCCTTTTCGGCTTCTGACCGTGAAGCAGCCACTTGCTTTCTATTATAAAAAATAAATAAAAAAGTAATAGAAGCATCAACGACACGACATCCAACCCAATCAAGCGCATGTTTTACCGGATTATATTTTCATACTCCTTGTCTTTGCCTCTCGAATCCCTCCAACGCCGGTACATTACGGAAGCATCCACATTGGCTGGACTGTAGGTGTTCGGCTCATTCAGCAGCGATATCACAGACAGCAAAACAGTTCTAATCGAAAACTTGGCACTAAAAACATATTTCGATAATCACAAATACAAACTTTACCGAACGTTTTGAGTGGGATTCCACCTCTCACAGGGTAATTCTCCACTTTGAGGATCATCCACGGGTGGGTGTAGTATCGAAATGCATAAATCGCCATTCTACAAAAAAGTAACACGCCAAATCTTTTAACTCCTGACGTTAGACTAGGCCGATCACTTTAGCAAGAAGCAAACGCATAAAAGCGGTTCAGCCTTGTCAGCCTCTTAGAACTTTTAGCAACCGAATCAAACCCGCAGCGGTGCACGTAGTTCTTATTCTCCCCGGCTTTGCCGAGGTTTACGCTGCAGTGTGCTTAAATCCATGAAAATAACCTAATGTAAAGAACCTAATCTGACTTGATCTAAAATAACTTAATCAAATATAACCGAAAATGTCCCGCCTGGAGCAAAATAAGGCTCATGCACGGTTTGCTGCGGATCCCTACTTAATTGATGATACGAAACCCGCTAAACCGCGGATCACGACTGAACTCGAGGCGCCTAGCGAACCGCAGGAAACCATACCACAGCTTTACTTTGCTTTTACGCCCCAGGGCGCTTGAACCCTAAGAATAACCAAGTGTTAACCTAAATTAACAATTTAAATTAACAATTTAGCCTAACTTAAAGTAAACCTTCACTTCCAACATGCGTCTATCAAACGGTCTGGAGAGCCAGTGCTAGTATCCACAGTACTGCGTCAGCTTGTGCTTATGCTATTAAAAGTACTGCAGCAAAATTCTTAAGCCATTAACTGAAATTATATACTTAGTATAGTGTCCATACTTATAACCGTGCCTTAATATAAGGGTAAATAACTATATTTCTTGCTTAAACTAGAGTCTAAACTTAGGGGTAGCGCCACTCTCCATTAGCTTCAGGCGCCACCCTACGGCGAAACGGGTTGTCGTAACAACGAAAAATATATGAAAGGAAAGTTGTGACAGAGAATATTATAATGCACTACTTATTAATATGCATTATTTATGATTATTACGTATTATTGCGTCTTATTATTACTTGGATAGATTACTTATACTTTTCGAGTGTCTTGTGTTCGAACAAGCTTTTTTCCCGCCACGTTAGGGGCGCTCCTGCCTGCCAACCTTTACCTTAGCAACACAATTCTTTAAAAAACCGAGAAAAACTGATTCAACTGAATAATACAAGCTTAGAAAACAACAAAAATTAATGAAACTAAATTAAACTAAAAATGTATTGAAGTATAATGTCCAAAAAAATAAACTCTTGTGTAAAATGTCATGCTTCTGCCTCCCAAGGCCATGTATGCATGAAAGAAGGGAAATCCCAAACCACTGCTCGTTGTCAACACGGTTAAAACATGCAAAAGAGGTTGTCACAACCTTACTATCCTTTTCAACATCTGCTGAAACATGAGCAGTCAACTTTGCTACTTTCCAATCCCTTAAAGGTCCTTAAACTTTTGTTTTGCCTCTGTTGCTTTCCGTTCTTAGATAAAATCTTCTAATCTTTTGCCATTAAAATTAAAAGTAAACTTCCACCTCACACAATTAGCTTGTAGTAAGTCGATTCAATTCTTGACTATGCTTCCCTATAATTTCATTCCCTTTGTCTTAATCATTTTGTGCTGAAACCAACGCTTTCAGAACAACCATAAGAACTTCTACCTATTTTTTCTATATTCTCTATATTATCCATTCTCTATATATTATACTTTTCATAGGAATTTCTAGGAACTATTATTACGACGCTAATTGCGGCAAAACGTATTTTGACAGCGTCAGAATTAGTTAGAAGGTTATGTTTACATTATCGCTAGTAACAAAGGCATTTTTGCATGCCAATGAAACTCATACGTACCTCATAAACGTTGGGATGCCATACTTTGGTCAGGAAACGTATACTGGGCGGAGAATATGGATAATCAGTCGGGAACTTGACGTGAGCCTAAGGGAAAAAACCCAAACCATGATTATTAGAACTAGCCCCAAGAGTGCAAACTGATTTTAGAGCTTTTTGCTGTACAATACCTTGAAATAACCACCTTGGTAGAGCGTGTCAGGCGGCCCAAAAATTGCTACTTCCCATTCGAACCAATTTTCTTCGTTGGCCAGCTTGACCCGAAAACCTTCGACTGGTTCTTCTTGTAAAGACTTGTACTCGAGAGCTAAGGCTCTTAACGCGCTACTCGTTGGCTGAGCAGCCATTCTTTTCTAAATACTGACACACGACAACTTACAGCTTGGCGTTCAAACGTTCAACACGACACTTTGTGAAGCCCCAAACTCAATAAAAGGCAAGCAGCTGGTGGTAGGAGCACTGAGGATCGTAGGAGTAGTTGGCTGGTAACAAATAGAAAGTTATCAGATATCTTTATGACGCAGCGAAAATGTAATTGTTTTACGGATACCCCAGCTGTCTAATACGTTCTTTCCCTGGCACAGAATGCGAAAGCGTGACGTCACGGCCCAAGGAACAAGAGCAAAGACGGAAGGGATGGTCCCATTAAAGCATATTAAATATATCTTAGCCGCAGTCCTGCTTGCGCTACCTGGTGAGGATTGGGCTTAAGTTTTAGTGCCTATGGGGTTTGTATAGCTTTGTGCTGCACAAGCAGAACGTTCTCCCGTGCGCAACGTCGCCTAACGGGCATTGAACTAACCGCTGAGGCTTGTGTTCATGTGCCGATGGGGTATAGGGTTACCCGTGCCGCACAAAATGGCGGCACACGCACAAATGCCACACGTGTAGTGTGTGTATTCTATTTACACGTGTTGTTACACCGAAATGGCCAAGGAAAAGAGTGTAGAATATGAATTGTTCGCGAAACAAAAAGCGGAGCAGCTTACAGAAAATGATTTGAGCAGAAAAGGCTCGATTGACAGTGAAATTGTGGAAGTAGTGCAGTTTATAAACAACTGTTCCGCTTATTTTACTACGAGTTCGTGTTCCGGGCGCATTGTTTTGTTTTCAACTGAGGTGTTTAACTATTTAAGCTCTTTTAGATGTTAAAACAGTTCTGTTACTTAAGGTTTATCTTTTTTTAGACAGACGCCGAAAAGATTCAAAAACAAGGTTGCAAATGGCTGCACGTAACGCACGAATTCTGCAAATCCGAAGATCTCATTCCGCATTTAGCTGATCCTGGGGATCTGGTTTTTAAATTCGAAGCGTTTGTACTCCACGTTCAATGCAGAAGCCTCGAGGATGCACATCTTATCGTAAGTTAACTTTCTAAACTTCCAAAAGTAGAGACTGGAAAGAATTCTAACGAAAATGGTATTTTGAATAGTTGGCTGCAGCTGTTCAGTCGGGTTTCCGGAATTCAGGCGTTTCTTACCGCTGGCAAAAGCGAAAAGGAGAAGTGGGGAAGATTATAGCGGCTGTCAGAAGCACACACTCTTTGGAAGTCCCCCTTTCCCTTAAGGGAACACTGCTAGTCACTGAAAAGGTATAGAAAGTAAGCACTTTTATGTGTACTTTTCTTATTAATTTGCTTTCTTTTATCGTTCAAGTATGTGGAGTTTGTGGTGGAAAAAGCCAACCTTTTATTACGCGAAAACCAGTGTCGAATTCAACGATTTTTTGACCAATTCAAGCAGAATGTCGAGAAAGCAGTGAAAACAAGATGAGTTGTCTCCTTAGGGCGTTTTAGCAAGGAGACTTGGTTTCTAGTGTAACACATTGTGGGAATTAAATTGATTTTTATATTCAAATGTCGAATTATTTGGAAAGAATTACTTTCTACTTCTTCTTTTTGGCGGATTGGGCAGAAGTTTGTGCCGCTTGCACGTACGTTTTGAGAGACACTTGGTTGATGAAATAAAGGCCAATTAACGACAACAGCAAACTGTTATAAAAGATAATGGTTAATTACGAATTAAAAAGGAATCTTTTGTGTCGTATTTCTTACGTTACGGTAACACAGACGCGGTGAACCATGCCTGCAGCCAATAAGGAAACTCCTAGGCATAGAACAACTTCAGTTAGCTTGGTCTGGAAGCCTTTGCCGAAAAGTGCCGTTTCGAGATTGCCCACCGCCTATAACAATCATGAAAATTCACATCATTAGTTATTGTTTGTATGATTCTTTGTAAGGGACATTACTGTCAGGAGAAATACGAAAAGAGCCGAGCCCAAATATCCTCCAAGTAAAGTTGTCGGCTGCGAAGAGGCCAGCCAAGTCTTGAACATTTGCATGGAAGAAAATGTGAGAACAGCCAAAATACTGGCAACGGCCAGGGAGCTGCTGCTCGATAACGCTAAGGAAAGAGTAGAGTAGGTAACATAAGATTGAACAGAATAATTTAAGCGTTTGGAACCTTACCCATTATGTGCAATATATAACGCAAAACCTTTTCAAATTGAACTGAATGGGTTGATATTTGTGTTTTCGTTTGTGTTTTCCGGCTTCTGTCGTTCTGTGGGCAGCGCTTAATACGTTCTCTAATGCTATAGGCTGCATACGTAAGACACCTTGCTAGACGACTAGAGGAGCGAGAAGGCTACTTACAAAGCAACTTCGAAGACGACTTGTTTCGGTGGCTTGGCAGCGTGCTATCTAATCTACTTACTAGTAGGCTTTCTTGTTTGGCAGACTGCAGAGCCATCTGTAGCAACTAATTGTGGTTAATAGAAGCATTTGCTCCATTCGATCCTTTCCTGTACAGTCGACAATGCATTCGGTAGATGGCGCTGTTCGACTATAAACGACAAGAAGAAGAAAAAGAAGATCCTTTCCTGTATTTTTATTGCATTGATTAAGAAAACATGGCTACTAGAAACGTAAAAGTACGGGATATTGTACCTTAAATTGCGAATATTGTAGGTTAAATTACAAACTCGTGAATTGGTTGTGGGAAGTTGAACTGCATCTATCCTACGTTAGATGGCCGTACTGGCCGGACCCTTATTTGTTTACATAGAAAGTTGCTGTGTTTGGTTTTCTGACATAAACTTCTGGTCCATTTAAGTAGCAAAGTAAACTGCTGAGCTATTATAACTTGTATTATTATTTAGAAGGTTAAAGTGAAACTGAAAGCGACAAAATGGAGCTGAACGCTGACGGTTCGCAGCGATTGACGAATGAGGATTTCAGGAAGTTAATGATGACTCCTAGGGCTGGATCGTCTTCAATTGCTAGTTCCTCTACCTCTACTCCAGCTCCTGCCAGTACTACTACATCAGCTGCCTCTGATAGCAAAGTAAAACCCGCGTTCAAGACGCCTAAACTCCTCAAAGGCAACTCTGAGAAGGCGCAACAAAGAAAAGAGAAAAAAGAGTAATAATTCCTTACTTTATTCCACTAAAAACGCTCACTAATCATTCCTATCACTCTAACCCAGGTTTTACGCCAAATTACAACAAGAAGAAGACGACATCCTTGCTGATTTGGCCAAAAAGTACCGCGATCGAGCTAAAGAACGCCGAGATGGAGTTCCCGAGTACAGAGAAGACCCTATTTCGGCTGCTGGAGCTTATAAAGCAGTGGCTCCTGACTCGAAATCGTAAGAAACACTAACTGTCACTCTACCCCATATTCAAACTCATGTGGGTTTAAAGGGGCATGGACGCTGCTGAACGACGTCGACTTTTGATCCAAGAATCCAAGTTTTTGGGTGGTGACATGGAACACACCCATTTGGTCAAGGGTTTGGATTACGCCCTGCTCCAGAAAGTCCGCAGTGAGATTACCACCGCGGAAGAAGACGAGGAGGAAGCCATTGAAGAAGCAGCCGATAGTGTCGACAAAAAAGACGCCACACCAGACCAGGAAGATGAAACAGACCTCACTTTCCGCACGATTATGGGCAAAAACATATTCAAGTTAGATCTTTCAATCACATTTCGGTTCCATATCTCATTACGTTTTTTGTTCCAATAATAACAGCCTTTCGCCCGTTCATTCAATATCTTTTAATTATTAATAAAATGTCCACTTTCTAGGACGCTTTTCCAAAGCCCTCATCCTCAGAGGAACGAATTGTTTATGCCGGGAAGAACGGCGTACGTCATTGATCTCGAAGAGGAATACGTCGACAGCGATATTCCCACCACTCTCATTAGAAGTAAAGCTGATTGCCCTCATTTAGAGGTACAATTTCGAACTCTTCATTGTCAATTGGACATATTTTTTTATAAATAAACCAATTAATACATTTTATAATTTTAATTAGACAAATTAATTTTAATAGACAAATTAATTTTAATTAGACAAATTAATTTTAATAGACAAATTAATTGTTTATTTTTTTTTTTTTTTCAATTTAAAGCCGGCGTAGGCTTGAAAGCCTGTTGCCAAACTATGTATTTGTCGTATCCTTGCAAGATATTATATTATAAAAACAGATACTAATAACAGGGTTGGATGGATGGGATGGGGGTCAAGGGAGAAGGGTGTAAGGGGGGTAGAAAAAGTACTGCAATGATTGGGTGAGCTTCTCGTCCTTGGCTGGTTGCTGAATTGAAAGTCTGTTTGGCCTCGTTAAGGAAAAGTTTCACCGCTGGGAATAGTTTTGGGTCCATGAGAAAGTTCTGAGGTTTAAAGTGCAGTTTGAGGGAACTGTGGGCTCTAATCAACTTCGCTCTGCACTTGTTTAACCAACGACAATGTATAAAAACGTGGTGAAGGTCTTGGATAACCATTTCCGGGCATGGGCAAAGCTTAGTGGGCGAACGGCCAATTCTATACAAATAGCTCAATGTTGGGAAGTGCGTGGATCGGACCTGTATAATCGTTGCAATGGTATTTCTTGGTAGTCTTGAGTTGATGATTCCATGAAGAGATGGAACAGCATTCAAATCTTTTAAAGGGCTATTAGTTGATTCCCATCCATTTTGCCACGTTTTAATAAGCGCTTTTTTAATTTCTAGTAGGGCTTCTTTTTGGGTTGCGGGTGGGCTTGACCAGATTGCCCTGGCCAGGCATCTTGTCCTTTCTTCACAGGATGCATACATCTTGTGTCTCTGGGTTTCTACCTGTATTGGCCATTTCTGCCAGTTCTTATGCGCATAGTGTCGTAGAAGTGTCCATTTTAACTTTAAGTTTAATGGTAGGACGCCTGTATCAACCTCTAGGGCTATGGTTGGGGTTGAAGGAAGTGCTCCTGAAATTAGCAGAAGGCCTCTTCGGTATATTTGGGTGATAGGCCGAAGCCTGGTTTCCGAGGCATTGCACCAAGCTGGGTATCCATAGGTCAACTTTGAAACGATAGTTGCATGGAAGAGAGTGCGTACTTGGGAGCATGTGATGGACTTCGAAATTTTGATCAACCGGTGGATCCTCTGAAGGGTGTTATTACATTGAGCTGCTAGTAGGGAAATATGGCTTTGCCATGTGAGCCTGTTATCATAGATTACGCCCAGGTATCTCACTGCCTCCTTTGGGTAGATAGTTGTCGTTCCCCATATTAGCGGGGCAACCTCTTCTGTTCTTTTTCTTGAGAAGTGTATCAACTCGGTCTTGTCCCTGGAGAATTCTAGCTCAAACTTCCTTCCCCATTTTTCTAGTGAGCATAGATTGTTCGCTAAAAGTCTTGTGTTCCATTCGCTGGACGAACCCGAAGTGTGGAGGAGCAAATCATCGGCGAAGGCACCGATGTGAATTCGTTTCCGGTTTATTACACTTAGCGCCCCGTTGATATATAACAAAAAGATGATAGGTGATATTGGAGATCCTTGCGGTACACCTTTTTTTATGGCATATGTTTGACTGTTTTCCGTTCCGTGTACGACGAATGCTCTCCTGTCTTGGAGGAAGCTCTGTATCCACTTGACAATCTGTGAGGGCACCTTTAGTTTCTTCATTTCGGCAACCAGTTTTTGATGTACTACGTTGTCAAATGCTCCTTTAATATCAAGTAGGAGGGCTGTTTGAACTTTGCCTCTGTCAAAGCTGTTTAGTACGGAGTTACTGAGTTCCATGAGGGCATCTGTTGTACCTCTCCCTGGTCTAAAACCCCATTGCATATCCGACAGCTTGTTGTTGTTTTCAAGGAAAGTTTGCAGTCTGGAAGCTACTGCTTTTTCAAGAATTTTTCCAAGAATAGGTAAGAGGGCGATTGGCCGGAAACTTTTTATTGAGCTGTAGTCCTTCTTGCCGGGTTTCGGTAAGGGCAGTACTTTCGCTATCTTCCACAAAGAGGGATAGTGACCAAAGGTGAGAGAGGCGTTAAAGATTTTGACCACGGTTGCAGAAATGGTCGTCCATTGTTCGTAATTCGTCCAATGGTCGTAATTGTTTATTAATTTGTCTATTAATATGTCTATTAATTTGTAATATTAATTTATTAATTTGTATGATTAATTTTTATTTTTTTTAAAAGTTAATTTCATTTAATTAATTTTTTTAAATTTAATTTTTAATTTTTATAATTAATTTTTATAATTAATTTATTAATTTTATTAATTTGTAAAATTAATTTGTCTATTAATAATTAATCTATGTTGTTTTCCATTTTTAGTATTACATGTCGATGTCCACGAACGATATTGTCATCAGCAAACTAGCGCAGATTTTATCCTATTTGCGACAAGGTGGTAAACCGTTAAGAAAACCGAAAGTCCGTAAAGAGAAGGCTGAAGCAGTTGAAAAAGTATTTTTTCTTATATTTTTTTCCATTGAATTTGGTTTTCTTAACTAATTTTGATGGCGATTGTTAGCCCCGACCGGTACAAGACAGTATCTATGGTGATATTGGGGATTACGTGCCAAGTACGAATAAGAAAGAGAGCAGGGATAGGTAACTTAAATTGAATAACGAAATAATTCTCATTTGAATTCGTTATTTCAATTTCTTTTTGTAGGGAGAGAGAAAAGGGGAGGGATAAAGAAAGGTACCGGGAAAAAGAACGCGAAAAGCCGAAAGAAAAGACCTCCCATCGACATCGCGATCGAGAACGGACCAAAGATCGCGAAGAAAGAGACCGAGACCATCGTGGTACTGGCCGGGATCATGAAAGGGAGCGCGAACGGAGTCGCCGATCCGGAGAAGAGAAGAATAAAGGCTACTTTGGCGAGACTGAAGCTTCCGGCAAGGATAAACACCGCAGTAGGCGTGGCTACACTGATCCTATCGAGAAAGAGGAAGGCGAAAGCGTTGTTTTACGCGAAGCTGCCAAAACGTGATTTTTTTAAGCTTATTATTTAAACCCTTTAAATTTAAACCCTTTTTTTATTAGTTAAAGGAATTAAAATGAGAATTTTGTTTAATTTTTTAAAGATTGAACGCGTTGTTGAAGCCTGGGAGTGGGGAAAGCGCGGCTAATTCGAGTGGAACTTTGGATGCAGAACCCAGCAAAAGTACGAAAAAAGAAGAGAAACTCCTCGCGAGGTTAACTGAGCCCGAAGGATATGCGGAATGTTACCCTGGCTTTGAGGAAATGCAGGAAGCTATTGATGATTCGGATGAAGAGGTGGATTACACCAAAATGGACATGGTATATATATATATTTATAAAAAAGAAAAAAAGAATTGAGTTTATTACATTTTCTTTTTCTTTTCTAGGGAAATAAGAAGGGGCCGGTTGGGCGCTGGGACTTTGATACGCAGGAAGAGTACAGCGATTATATGAATAAGAAGGAAGCCTTACCTAAAGCTGCGTTCCAGTATGGTTTGAAGATGACCGATGGACGCAAAACGCGGAGGATTCAGAAAGAAAAGAACGAAAAAGCGCATTTGGATCGAGAATGGCAGAAGATCCAAGCGATCATTCAGAAGCGAAAGGGTGGAGCTGATGATGCTGGAGAAGGGTACGTTTTCTTTTCTTTACAGAATACATTGAATGGATTTAATATTGGAAATTTTTTTTTGTTGCAGAAAAAAACCGGAGAAAATCCCTCGTGTATAAAGTCATGTGTCCTAGTATGTACTGTTGAGAAGATTACACATTTGTGTACGATACTATAAGCTCTATATGCTAAACGTGTAGCTAAACGTACCGTACTGTACTTTATTCATCAAATAAATGAAAGTAATCCACTTGCCTTCTATGCGTTTGATTTTTTTCCATTTTTGGGGGTATTATTTATAGTTATTTTATCCGCAGTTTTTCGTTTACGTCAGTTTTCGTTTTATTTCTTTTTTTGGTGTTATTTTTAGTTTTTTTATCCGCAGTTTTTCGCTTACGTCAGTTTTCGTTTTATTTCTTTTTTTGTACTATTTTTAGTTATTTTATTCGCAGTTAATCGTGTTGTTCTTGTTAGATATGACAGTTGGCGATGATTAAAAGCAGGCAGACATTTCAATTGTGGAGAAGAGTAAATTATTGTGTACTGAACAGTGCGAAACATGTTTCGAACAAAAACACCAGGAACGGCCGAAGAGGAAAGTTGCATGGATGCTCCATAGATGGCCACCGTGTTCCCCAAGAGAGCTGTAGAGCAATGAGCAAATTGGAGGTAGGCTTCACGGAATAGCGCATTACATGCACACAACTTTATTTATTACACATTATTTATGTATATAGACATTTATTATAGACTCTTTCATAGACGTGATATTCTTATTATCAATTTGAGATGATTTCAAACAGAAATTTATGAAGGACAGACAGAAATTCCCGTTTATAGATATTTAGAGGGTACGTTATTTACACCCAAGGTGGATACACTTGCAGGTAAGATGTACAGCAATGATTCATTGTCAAGGACTTGTGCTGTACGATCTTGAACCCAGCCACCTTCTGTATTGTTGTGACCAAAAGCATTCAAGGCCAGGTACAACCTATGCTAATGCTCCATTGACCCTGTTGGATGCGGTTCGCGGTCAATACACTGTATAGTGTAGTACTGTATAGCCTTCAGTACCTGTTTACTACCTTGTTTGTCCCCTTTTCACCCTAGTATATAAGGTTAGCACACAGTTGAACCCTCATCGCAGTCCGTTTGTACGGGGCCTGTGTCCAACAGTCTTTTTCATGCACTCTTACAAGTGCAGTAATTGCAATTCTTACCCGGAATTCTTATACTGTGACACAGAGTTCTGCTACTGCTCCAAGCCAAGTTTCGTGGGTGGTTTCCTTGCTTTCGTCATGTTTCTCGGGAAAATGAGTGCCGTCCTGGGCGTTCTGTTGATCCTCAGCTGCGCTGCCTCCCAATCCGCGCACAGTTGCGAAGAGATGGTGTCAACGCTAGTTTTACCCCTTTTGGAAAGAATGGAAGGGATTCTGAAAAACGTGGAAGCTACCCTTGGCAGCCACGACACTACCGAACCATCTGGTAATTTATCTCCTGCAGAATCTGATAACTCGGCTACTGCAGCATTAGATAATTTCGTAACCAGCGTCCGTTACGCGAACTCCAGAATGCTCACATCGAATCAGAACTTTTTCCAGTCAAGACTGATTTCAAAAGGTAACAAAAAATCCCAAAAAATTCCTAAAATTTTTAGAAAATCCTAAAAATTCCTAAAATTAAAAAAAAATTCCTAAAAATTCCTAAAATCTAAAAATTTTTTTTAAAAATTCCTAAAATCTAAAAATTTTTTTTAAAAATTCCTAAAATTTTTAAAAAATCCTAAAAATTCCTAAAATTAAAAAAAAATTCCTAAAAATTCCTAAAATTTTTAAAAAATCCTAAAAATTCCTAAAATTAAAAAAAATTCCTAAAAATTCCTAATATTTTTTTAAAAAAATCCTAAGAATTCCTAAAATTAAAAAAAAAATCCTAAAATCTAAAAAAAAAATCTAAAAATTCATAAAATTTAAAAAAATCCTAAAAATTCCTAAAATTTTTTAAAAAATCCTAAAAATTCCTAAAATTTTTTTTAAAAAATCCTAAAAATTCCTAAAATTTTAAAAAAATCCCCAAAAATTCCTAAAATTTTTTTTAAAAAAATCCTAAAAATTCCTAAAATTAAAAAAAAAAAAATCTTAAAAATTCCTAAAATTAAAAAAAAAAATCCAAAAAAATCCTAAAATTAAAAAAAAAAATCCTAAAAAATCCTAAAATTAAAAAAAAATCCTAAAATTCCTAAAATTAAAAAAAATCCTAAAAATCCCTAAAATTTTTAAAAAAATCCTAAAAATTTAAAAAAAAATCATAAAAATTCCTAAAATTAAAAAATAAAATCATAAAAATTCCTAAAATTTTTTAAAAAAATCCTAAAAATTTCTAAAATTAAAAAAAAAAAATCCTAAAAATTCCAAAAGAAACTCTAAAAATGAAAAAAAAAACCTAAAAATCTCTTAAACATTTTTTAAATTACAGAAATGCCCCTAATCGGGGCTAGGAAGAATTGCAGCTTGTCGTGCAACAAAATACCGGCCTGTCAAGCGTTCAATTTGTACGAAACCAACACATATTACGTCTGTGAGCTCATAGCAGACAACCTGTGGACCAGCAAATCGAAGCTAGCGTTTTTGAGCTGGACGGGAGGTACTGTATGGGAGAAGAAAAGTACCGGCAAGGAGCTAGCGTACGTAGACTCCAAGTACAAGCCTGGCGCTCAAGTTCCTTGTGAGGCGTTAAAGCCGGGATGTTCCGGTAACTGGCCCAATTGTTTCAACTGCGTGAAACATTGCGTCGATAGTTTTGCTCGGTATCCTTATCAATCCAGTTAAGTATTTTTTTTATAAAAGCCTCCCAATCCGAATTGCTTATTTTTTTGTTTTTTTTATATGTATGCTCCATCCAGGAACTCCCCAGAATGACGAAATTACCAGAGAAACAACCTTGTGGCCGGATGGCGACCAACCGTTTTCGGTTCCCATCTTCGGCCTTTGTTTCGAAGACCGAACCTTCTTCCTCAGAAGGGACATCAACTTGAGCACCAATCAAGTGCTCATGGATTACAGGATGTCCCTCGAAGATATGAGTCGGGTGTCCCGGCTGAACGCGTCCCCTGTCTTAGAGTTTGCCTTCAATGGTCCTAACGTTACGAATGTGTGGAGATCGTACAGATTCGAATACGACAACTGGACCATCGACGCCAAGGGAACGCTGGCGAACATGACCTTCCATGGAAAGTCCAGTAGCGCCATTGGCGATATCTTCAACTTACGAGGGCAGCCATTGAAACCCACGCCTTTTGTGACCGTCAACGACGACGTCTACGGATGCGGGTCGTTCTGGCAACTCAATGATAATTACGCCAGCCTGTGCCCGGGCGGCATGGTTAACATGATGGGGAACGTCAAGTTCGATCGTGGTGGGAAGATCGTTAACACGGGCTTGTCCCTTCCCCAGTCCGTAGTATCCAACGAAATAATCGACTATGCGCATATAAGAATGAGATCTTGATCATCCAAACTAAATTATTGCTTGCCGATGCTTTAAACTTCCAAGTGCGATAATTTATATGGCTCCATTGGGTACGTGAACCCATCTGCTTACCTTGTTGTTGGCTTAACTTATTTATGAGACAATAATTGTCGTTTTGGGTAATCTAAAAGAACGGGATAACCACGGAAAGTGAGGCAATAGAGCAAATGAAAAGTGGCCTTTAAGTGTTATTTTTCTTTAGTAATATAGTTTGGCTGTTAACGTTAGCTGTATAGATTTCTTGGGGATCAATTTCCTTTTTAAAACCCGCAAAAGATACCAAATAGGTAGCGTAGAAGGTAAAATAGTTCGAGTCCCCCGTGTTGTTAAGGCGAACCGCGGGCCAAGCGAGAACTGGTTTCTGTTCGGTTCGCTATCCATACGTGGAACGGTTCGCTTAGACAGGTTCCATTTAGCCACGGTGACTGCTGGTGTACGCAATTTCCCAAGTTAAACCGCCGTAAAAAGTAGCATGGCAGATCCTCGTTTACGGTCTATGCAAATTAAGACTAATGTTGTAAAACGCATTGCGAGGGAAAAACAATCCTACGAAGCCGAAACAGAGAAAGAAAAGACCAAAGCTGATGTTATGAGCGAAAACGGTGAGTCATTCTTTCCTTCCATGTACTTAGGATCAGCCCACGCCACGCACAAGTGGCTCAACAGTGAAAAATCCTGAACTAGTATGATTCATTGTTGAAATTGTCAATAAACCGCCATCTTTATTTATTATTTCAAACATTTTTCTATTATTGAAGGCACCGACGAAGCAGTGCAGAAAAAACAACAAGAAATCATCCAGGAGTCGTTGATGATGGTCAATGACTGCAGGAAACGCCTTAAAACTGCTATAGCTGATCTACAAGGCGTCTTGGAGAACGAAAAAGACCTCAACGAGACCGAGCAATACACAGCTGCTCAAGAGATCCTCGAAACTGCCGCTCCTCACTTGAATTAAAAGCGGCTTTTCAAGCTTTTTCTGTGTTCTGCTGCTTTTTGAACTCGTAACTTTCTTTCTTATAATGTGGAACGGTGAGTCTTGAAGTCTATAGTTATCCCGATTTGAAATCATCGATTTTAACGTGCTTTTTTTTAATTTGTTTTGACTTTTAGTGCCTGGTTTAAATTGGCAGCACGGATTGGAGGAGTGGTGTTCCGTTCAAGCACAGAAGAAATATGATCAAGCTTTTGTTCGTCAGTGGGAGCTTAACTGTAACCAAATTAACCCTGCCCCTACTTTAAAAGTATGAAATACAAAATCCATTCCAAATCTTAGTTTGCCGCATTTACTTCTTTTTTAATTCAATTTTTTCCGTTGTTTTCCCCAGATTTTCGAGTTTAAACAATTATACCATGAAGCCCGTGCACTTTTGGCCGAATTAAAGACTGCGACTATTAAAAATAATTTCGAGGTAAACGGTGACCCTAAACCTGAGGAAGAACAAAAACTTCGTGAGATACAGGTATAACTTTGTTTGGTATACGAAATCGAATTTTGTTTAAATAATTTTTTCTTTCATAATTTTTAAATATTTTTTTTTTAATAATAATTTTTTTTATATATTGATTGCCCATTTTTAGGTTCCTTAGCTCGAAATACGGACGGAATTATTACCAAGTTTATGTACTTTAACTTGGAATTAATTTAATTCGTTGTACTAAGTTTCTCAAAGATTTTTGAATTTTTTTTGCTATTTCGGTAAATATTTCAAGATTGTAACGTGATTTCTTCGCTTTTTATTCTAGAAACGATTGGATGACATCTTTGAGCGGCTTTCACCCAACGCGCTGTCACTTTTGAAGCTAAAAATCCAGAAACGCAAACGCAAGCGCCGTTATCAGAAACGCTTACGACAGAAATTACCTCTTTTAATAGCGCAGACATTGTCTGAACGAGAAGCCCTGAGTGCTAAGATCGACGCAGAAAGAGAGGCATCACGTCAGCGTATCCTCTTGAAACAACAAGTGAGTTTCTTAAGCTTACTGTCTTTCTTCTAAGTATTTCGTCACTATTTCTTCTCCAATCCCAAAATCATTCTTTTTTTGTTCTTATTTTCTAATTCTTGGCTTAAGGAGTGGTTTGAATACTTTTGGAGTAATAGTTTAATACGTTTTTAGTATAACTAACGGTTTTAGTTTCATATTTTTTCGAGTAGGAGCTTGATAGACAACGTAAAACAGCTGAGATTTTGAGCCACGTAACGAAAGAGAAGGCGGATATTACACGTTTGGCTAAAACGTTGGATTCTCTACAAACCTTAAGAAATTGGCGTAAGAAAAGCGTCTTGCCTGCAAGTTCTTCTGTAACTGCCAGCATTGAATCCTCTGCAGGTGAGCCAAAACATACTTCAACATACAAACAAAATCTAACTCAAAATTTCTTAATAAAATAAAAAATCTAATTAAAATTTTCTTCATAAAAATAAAAATTCTAAATAAAATTTTCTTCATAAAAATAAAAATTCTAAATAAAATTTTCTTAATAAAATAAAAATTCTAATTAAAATTTTCTTCATAAAAATAAAAATTCTAAATAACATTTTCTTAATAAAAATAAAAATTCTAAATAAAATTTTCTTCATAAAATGAAAATTCTAAATAAAATTTTCTTCATAAAATAAAAATTCTAAATAAAATTTTCTTCATAAAATAAAAATTCTAAACAAAATTTTCTTCATAAAATAAAAATTCTAAACAAAATTTTCTTCATAAAAATAAAAATTCTAAATAAAAATGTTCAAATAGAGACGTTAAAGCGTTTGCTAGCAGCGCGAATGGCAACGTACGATGAGCAGGAAGCTGCCCTACGATCTTCTTTGCCTAAAACCAGCGAGTTGAGAGATTCAACGCAAGAAGACTCCTTACACGTCAAGATTCAAGTCTTGAAAGAGCATCTATTTGGTCCTGACACCCTCAACGAGTCAATCGAGCCTTCTTTTCGCCAGTTTTACTCAATTGCTGACGCTAGTTTGGAAAATCTCATCAAGATCCGACAAGAATGGGATAGGTTCCTCACATCCTCTAATGACCCAAATCCATTAGCTTCTTCTATTCCTGTAAAATGGGTTCCTCCCCCTCCAAATCCCCAATCTTGATTCAAAATAAGATTTTTTTAAAACTTGGTCGTGTGTGATTTGTGAGCTTATTGCCGATTGTTCTACACCAGCTAACTCTTGAATAAACTAAAAAAAAAGACATGATTTCAACCTTAAATAGAATCTGCGTTGGGAGGTTTCGATTTGGCGTTCACAATATGAAAAATCCCTTCTTCGTTCTCCAGAAACCTAAAGAATTGAAAGTAAGAAGCACACACGTCGTTTCATATATAAAAAAAATTAAAAAAAATTGTATCTTTAATATCTTACTTGAACGCAGCACTGCCAATAGAGGGCCTAAGGTCATGTCTCCTGCTCGCATGACGAGACAATGAAACACGATGGCGAAACCTCTGCTGGCACAGGTGACATTCATACAAGGGTTCAGTAATTCCTTCATGGACCTGGAAAATCAATCAATAAAAAAATGAATGTATGTACCTAAATAATTCCCAATAAAATTCAGATAATTAAATGATTTAACGAAAAAAAATGTAATCTTACTCTTTTAATATGATCGTTGAGCGTTATCATCGTCTTGGCACTAAAATCGCATCCTTCAGCCTCACAACAATACCAGATAGAGCTAATGTGCTTCTCCGCGTGTCGTCTAAGATCATTCTGCGTTTTCGCCCTAGTTTCCAGAAAGAACAAACGGAAATAAATTCCATACAAATAAAATAAAAAATGAGGGAATAAAATCAACGAAACCCTTTTCTCGCCCAGCACTTCTTTCTTAACTTGACTAAACTTGACTAAACTTAACTTGACTAAAAAACTTGAGAAGTAATGAGATATTGCTGCGAAAATTCACTGAACTTGAAACTAATCAAACTCAAAAATTAAGCCAGAATGAGAAATTCGGTCAGATGAAAAGAAAAAATTCGGGTAAATGAAAAGAAAAGGATGCTTACACATAAGGACAGTGTTCACAAGGATACAAGCGTTCTTTGCTATGCTTATACGCGTGATGGCTCGTCAATTCAAATTTGGTATGGAAACGTCGTCCGGTGCATAATTCGCAATAATAATAGACTTCATGCAATCGCATGTGGTCTCTTAAAAACCTCTCAGCTGCGAAGGATTTCGAGCACGTTTTGCAGCTGTACTTCATATCTACGACCAAAATAAATCAATAAAAGGAATATATTCATAAAACCCCAATTATTCTATTTTATTCCATTTTCTTTTCTTTTACCTTCAACTTGACATTGTCTCACGCAATGATCCGTAAATTTGGTTCTGGAATTAAACATTCCCCCGCAAACTGGACAAGCTACATGTTTTTCCTGAGTGTGACATCTTAGATGATCTTTCAATTTATAACACGACGAGGTAGTGGCCGAACACCCTAATAAAATAAAGAAAACCAGATCATTAAACCTTCCTCAATTAAAAAGAATTAAATGATTTAAGAATACCTCTTAAAAATTCTCTGAATTGTTTTAAGATTTCAAGGATTACAAAAGACAATGTATAAACTATAAAATAGTCAAATAAAATGATAGAAAAAAGTTGTAAAATCTATAAAATGAATAAACAATAAATATACTAATTAAAGGTCTATAAATAGTAATTACCTTCCCAAAGGCAATGGAATTTGCTGGCTTCTTTCGTAGCAGAATTGGCATGGCTATTAACATGGTTAAAGAAGGCTTGGACGCTCAGGAATTCACATGAACATTTCTCCCAGAGGCAAAGGAAAGGTTCTGGTAAGGGTGGAAGCACATTGCGAGTACTGGGTTCCAATTGACAGCCTTTAATCTGCAGCCTGCCTAAGAGATTCGAGCCCAGGCATTTAATTTTGGTATGGAAGGCATGATAATACAAATGGCGCAGGATTTCTTGCTGCTGCGTCGTGTCGAAACAACATTCTTTCCACGAACAGTTAAACTGACGCGCTTCAGCCGCTTCGGTGATTTCGATATCCCCGCCATGCTGACCCACATGGAAGGTAAAGGCTTCCATATTATCGGTGCAAAATTCGCAATTCACCCATTCACAAGGTAAGTATAAGACTTCACTGTTGAGCTTGGGCGGCGCCGGCTTTTTGTTCTTTTCGGTCGGCATTTTTACGGCTTTCAAGCGACTCACGATACCATTGCAACACCCAAAACAGACTATGAAATCGGGTTTCAAACGACCTGGTTCTTAATTCATTGTTGTGGTAGTAGAGAACGCACGCGTAGACCGCCAAACTGCTGTTGCTATGGTAACTCGAAGTGGCATTAGCGTTTCTAGTGGTTTATCTTATACAGAACCTTCTTCAAACGCTATTTTCTCGCACATTGCTGGCATAGAGCCTGGACTAGCGGTTATTGTCCCGCAGCTGTCCGGCTTTGGGTCATTAGCGTTTTACTAGATGTACCTTACGCGCAACGCTACTCAGAGCGCTATTTGAACGCTAGATGGTAGCGTAGAGCTGAGAATAACGGTTACTGTCCCGCTGAGGAAAGGAATTGATAATAAAATCATCGAAACGAAGAAACTAAAGCGGATTGCGGTCAATAATAACAAATAGAACTCGATCTTCGATAACTAGTGAAGAAAGAAGGAAAAAAGGTTAAAAAACGGAAATTTAACAGTTCTCCATGGCTTTATGGACAAGGAGCCCAATGGTTCTAAGGTGAGATTTTGGCTAATTTTAAGCCTTTTTCTCTTGTATAGAAAATTTTATATTGACCATGACCTTGGCTTGTGCCTCTTTAGCTACTGGAGCTGATTAACTAGGAATTTTAATTAAAATACCTAGTTAGAAAAGCCTTGTTTACAAAGGAAAAGGCCGTTGGGATGTTTGGCAACTAAAGCGGGTTGGGAGCGGGTTAGTAAAGCGTGGTAAAAGCGGATTGGAAACTGCATTTAAAGTGAAACTGTTTTAAGTTACGTGAACTGTGATTAAATTTAAAACTAGCCAGTTTCAGAGGTGTTAATTATTAATAGAAGAGCAATCAACAGAAATGGAGCACATACTTGGAGCAGCATTTGGCAGTCCAATCCGCACAACTTCGATACGCAATCCGCATCTATACGCTATTTTTTGTTTTATAATAGTAATAATGGGAAAAAAAACGAACTTTTCATGCATTTTAACCGGGTGGAAGTATCTAGGCACATATTTGAATGATGTTTAATGTAGATTTGTTAAGTAGGTTGGGTACTCGCTTGTATAGTTCGGTTCAAGGATCCGCGTCCAATCTCATACGGGTTTCATTGGAACACGACGTCAAGCGGGTTACGCTGACGAGCTCGAAGAACCGCAACGCGCTTTCGCTTTCTATGATAAACGCGCTAAACGGAGCCATTAGCGACTCGAGCTCGGATTTAGCCTGTATCGTACTGGACGCCGAAGGGCCAGTATTTTCTGCCGGTCACAACTTGAAGGAACTGGTAAAAAATGAAAACTTCACTTTTAATTTCTTAAATATCTTAACTTAATCCGAAGAATAATTATTAATAAAATAAAAATGAATAAAAATAAATAAACAAATTTATAAAAATAAATAGAAAATGAATACAAATTAAATAAAAATTAATTACAATCTTGGAGTTCATAGTTATTTTACTTTGTCCCTATATCATATTTATTCTAATTACATTGTAATTAGAAATCGATTTTCCTCTAATTTTCAGGAAAGTTCAATTTCTAAGTGAGAATTATTTGAATACATTTCTGAATTGGAATTTAGATTTCAGAACATGGAAGAGAGAAACAGGAGGAAGTATTCGCCCAGTGTACAAAGCTTATGGAGACAATAACTCAAACTCCTTGTCCCATTGTATGTCAAGTGAGAGGATTAGCTGCAGCTGCCGGATGTCAATTAGTAGCCATGTGTGATATTGTAGTAGCTTCCGAGAAAGCCACGTTTTCCACGCCGGGGTAAACGCAATATACAAATAATAAAAATAAAATGAAAAACAACTAATTTATTGACGTCATTAGGATCAATTTTGGGTTATTTTGCTCAACTCCGGGGATTCCGTTAGTTCGCGCTGTTCCCCGTAAGATGGCAGCATACATGCTTTTCACGGGACTTCCGATTACCGCTCAACAAGCTTTACAAGCAGGATTAGTAAGCCTCGTAGTCGCAGACGAGCAATTAGAAGAACAAACGCAGAAAGTCGTTCAAAGCATTAAGGAGAAGAGTCGACCAGTTGTGGTCTTGGGAAAAAAGTTTCTGAATCGACAAACGGGTTTGGACCTGATGGACGCTTTTAAGTACGTAGTGGTCGTATTTAGAAATTTTATTTTTAAAATGTAAATAAATTGTTATATTTTTTAAAATATTTTTTAGGCAAGGGCAGAACGTTATGGTAGAGAATTTACAAGTTAAAGACGCCCAGATTGGATTAAAAGCGTTCATTGAGAAGAAGAAACCGCAATGGACTCATGAACCCTAAAAAGATTTATATACAATTATACCGCATTTTTTATTAAAAAAGAATCCTATTTGTTGAGATTTGTGCGGTTATCAGTCATGTGAGAGATATTGAGATATAGAAGAATATACAATATAATAATATTTTATACGAAGAAAGTCTTAAAAAAAAGTTTGGCCGCCTATAAAAATTATCATTTCAGGGTTTCTTACTGCACGCCTTCGCCACCTAGTGAACTATTTAAGGATTAAGTGGAAGCCCTGGATAACTTATGAAGCAACCTGAAAATTGGCAATTGTGAAAAAAAATACTTTCTTGCGAACAACTAGCTTTAAACCTAGAATGCCTCTTACAACTACTTTGTGGCCAATTTCTGGAATGTACTAGTCAGTACTAAGTACTAAAATCCTTATGTGATTTTACTTCCGTAGAATGCTGCCATCTAACGGAGTACTTATGAAGTTTTAAACGAACCCTGGGATTGTTGAGAATGTTGTAAACAACAACTTAGTGTTAGTGAACAACTTAGTGACACAACCAAATTTCTCGCTTCGTTATTCTAGCTAATGTAAGTCTTTTTTTTCACATTTTAAAGAAACAATAGTTATTGATTAAAACTACACTACCACAAACTTGCTGTTTACACTAGCAAGTTCCCTTAATTTGCACTGTTGCGAAACCCATAAATGGGATTGGATTGGTTTCACTTTCAGTATGTGCTCAACACTGAAAAACTCCTTAGGTTATCTAGAAACATTCGAACTCGATTCCAAATTCATTGTTGTCTATGTCCCTAAACCTAAGGATCCTAAATTCCAGCTACAAACCACGTACACAACAAGAAGTATGCTCATAGTTTAGAGCATTTAGTTAATTGTTAACATAATGGAGCGATGTAGACGACCTAGCCTAGTTCCACTTTGACTTAGTTATCTTTTCCTGAATTCTCTGTGAAAATTCTACGACTAGTGAGTGATATAAGTGTTTCAAACGCTTAGTTTATTTCAAACGCCTAGCCCCGGTCTAGCAGACTAACCCGCACTACCGTCTCGGTTGCGCCAAAACCGCAAAAACGTTCGCTCGGTCCGCTTTCTCGGAACCCGCGAAATAACCCGCCTTCCTACCTATAATATTTAAACTTTAACACCTCGCATTTTAAGAAACCATTGAACTATTATGAACTTCAATAGTATGGCTAGTCTGACTTGTATTTCATGTCCTTTTCCTTTTGTGTGTAAATAAAAGGAGTAATTCTCGGCTGAACCATGAGCGTGAAGAGCGGATCCCCTTCATATCGGATTTTTCACCGGATTCGTCTCCCAAATCGGAGCCAACCCTAGAATTGCGCGTCCGAAACTCGCCTTTACCTCCTGAACTGCAAAGAAAGTCTTCGTCGGATGAATTGAAACGGAAACGCCTCGTCAGAACGCATTCTGACGTCACTCTAGAATACGTGGACCATGAAATTAAGTCCGGCGAAACCCTTCCAGGATTATCGCTCCTGTACCGGATCCCCGTAAGGCCTTTTCTTCTCTTCCTTTCCTCAATAAAACCCTTTCCTATGATCGTCCTCTTTAATTGGTTCAGTCTTTCTAATTCGAATCTGATCATAGGTATTTGAATTGAAACGGCAAAACAATATTGATAAAGACAACGAGTTTTTTGCACGGCGTTCTTTGCGGATTCCGGTCAAGAGCCACTCGCTGCTCACTGAAAACCACAAGATAGTTCCCACCGCTAACCTCATAGATCTGAATGACGCATCCGAGCAACTTGTCGACGACGCGAGTCAAGTACAAAGCGGAGAAGCTTTTTTAGCCCACGTGGACCAAGATTTGGAGCGACTCAAGAAACAAAGCTCGCAGTGGGACTCACCCAACCCGCACTCTTCCCAAACCGCGGTTTGGCCCCGCGAACCGCTGCCTCGCCGACCGTCGGACTGCGGGGACGAATGCGGGTTGAGTTGGCTCCAAGTCATGGGTTTGGCGCTCACCGTCTTGCTCCTTTGTCCCTTGTTGTATTTCTTGTATATAGAGCTAGGCAAACCGGAGACTGTCACGCGTTTCTTTGGGATTGCTAACCAAAGCGAGGGTGCTAAACTGGTGCCAAAGCAATCCATATCTTCCAACACATAACTGCGTTTTTGTGTCTGTATATTTTAAAAACAAAAAACTGCAGCTCCTTAGCTGTGATATTCCATCTGGCCTTATGAAATACAAGTTGTTATGGGTTTTTATCGTGTTATCTAACTTATGTTTAACTACTTTAAATACAGAAATATATTATTGTTTATTGTTTCTATTATTTATTATATATTTATATTATATTTTTATATTATTATTTATTGTTTCTATTATTATATTTCACTAGTGACATATGTAGTGAAATATAATAATAGAAACAATAAATAATTGCTGTACAAAATTGTATTTTAAAAAAAAATATCTTAAAAAATCTCAAATAAAAAATAAAAAAATATAAAGTACTTATATAATTTTAAACATTGACAATGTACAACCGTACAACCGAGGCAATAGGCGCGAGCCTACACCGGTTTTTGTTAAAAAAAAAAAAAAAAATCTTGCAGGAAGTCATGGCTAACGGTCACTTTTGGGCGCCAACGCCTTGGATTTTTGTAAGGCGCTCTATTTTTACAATCACGGCTGTAAAAGCTAGTGAGCATGAGCGGAATAACGGACCGTCATCAAAATTGTCCTTTTTAATTTTCTCTACAGTGCCTTCCTAGCCTACTAGCTGTTCCCACGAGTTTTGAACGATCTTTACCCGTTTCAATGAGTGAACGGATATGAAAGGCGGTTGGTGACTGCTTGAATAAGGTTTCTGTTAAGGGGAACGAGGGTGGATCAGTTCGTCGCAGTCGTTTAAAAGACGTTGTGATGACCACAATGAGTAATAGCAGCAGTACTGCAGTCCCTTTAACGAGAGCGGATTGTGTTGATCCTGATACTTGTGGGAGTTATTCCAATAACGTCGCTTCCTATGGCTGCGACAGTTTGGGTGAATGTGGCGGTGGAGGAGGGTTCAGCCTTGTAGGGAGCTTCGAAAGTAATGAGTTGGTGACACTAGCCTTCGTAGCGAGCGCTTATTTGTTCTATTTCCTGATCCTGCGGAACCGGATTCAAAATAGCAAGAAACGATCGATTCCAGGCACACTTGACCCAAGTAAAGGTTCGACAATATCTTTTACGTTTCATGTTAGTTCAGATTTTGTTATCGATTTATTTTGTTATCTATTTGGTTATCTAACAGTAAGAGACTCCAGCCAATTCAACGAGATTCTATGGAAACTAATGGACGAGCCTTTGCCTGGCCTGTAATTGGGCCTTACCTTTTGTTTATTTCGGTTCAAACCTTCGCCATTTATATTTACATTTGTTATCAGTCTTATCACCCAGTCGTTTGTGTTAAATACAAATTTGGTTCTTTAAACCAATCAAATCATCAAAACCTCGCGTTACACTTACATTTGTTTAACGGCTAAAAGATTTAAAAAAGTGAATGCTCATTTTCGTTACATGGTCCAACACTAGGTGGTGCGGCACGTTCCAAGTCTTCAAGCACTTCAAGCGGTGAATTAAGCTCAATTGTGTTTGAAAATGGGAAGAAAATAAGGACAGGAACACGAGTATTGTATTACAAAACAAAAACTGCGCCAATTACTTGGTTGGTTTCAGAATTTATTTCCTTGCAAATAAAAAACCCAACAAAGGAAAGTTAAACTGTTCCAAGTAGGACTACGTGTTGACTTCCTAATCGGAGCTACGGGGACGGAGATTTATGGGAAAGTAAAAGAAACGTTTCACGAGCCATGAACACGAGACTAAGTTGAGCCATTTGTCTTTTGCAAATTTGTCAAGTTAACTGGCGAATTTGTCTTGTCTTCCCAAGCCTTGCAATTTGCAACTTATCTTCTAAATTAAGCTCCAAGTTAATTTTGAAGCTTGTTCATTTATGATCTTTCATTATTTCATTCATTATTATTCACTTATTCATTTATTAATCACTTGAATTAATATTTGAACCGAAACTTGGTTTGTTATTTAAACGAATTGGAACATTAAAGTAACAAAAGTTAGTTTTAATATTTGTCGGCTAGCGCAGTAATATTTCAGAGGCGAGGACATGGATTTATCTGAAATCACCACAGGGATTTCAAGGAAGTTTTGTGCGAATTTCCAGCAGTAAAAATTGCGTGAAAAAGTTGGATTCATTGTTCACTTCAATTGAGACCATCTTTTGCCAAGCAGAAAGCCTTTCAACCGCGTTTTATCAATAAAACAATGCGGTTTTCTACTATACTATTATTACATTCCTCAACAATTGTACTGGGAGCTAATCAACGGTCCGTATCCATATTCGCGGCATCATTAAAACAATCCAAACGGTGTAAGTAAGTACATACTTTAAACTCGGAGTTAGTTTGAAAACCTTAAAAAACGAAAATCTTACACTTCAAAGAACCGAATATTACTTCCCTTGACTGTCCAAAATCTTACGCCAAAAAACTATCCGACACTTTGTCGTATATGTCTAACCTTTTACGATACAATTCTCCATAAAAAAAGCTAGCGGAAAATTGCCAACCGAACCAAATAACTAAATAACCCCCCCTTCATGTATTATAAAATTCATAAAAAAACAGATTGAAACTGTGTAAGGCCACATTCTCTATTTTTGGACTATTTTTCGTTTTAAAATTGTTAAAAGAACCCAGTAACAGGCTTCGGCCTAAACTGGTAATAAATTAAAAAAAAAAAAAAAAAAAAAAAATTAAAAGAATTCGAGGAGACAGCTCTGATTATATCGGAAGGAGTTCATAAAGCTAACGGAGGAAAAAAGTTCGTTCCAAGACGTTGGTCTTGAATCAAGTTGGGGTTTTTCGCTATAATACGTGAATTTGTGTAGTGCCAAGTCTTTTTTTAAAGAACTTGACAAGTTGTATGACTGAGACCCCCGTCTTTAGGCTTTTCGCTCTTCAACCCATGAGAGTTGAAGGCGTCCCAGCTTAAAGCCCATCGCCAGAGACCAAAAACAACTCGAAGTTCCTTAGTTTTTTGCTACATTGCTTGAAATAATGGAGCAAGTCCGCAGGAACTCCGTTAAAGGATAGAACAAGCTAACCCATCCCGAAAGTCACTCATCCTGCCTTTCAAATCGAGTAAAAACAGCAAAAACGAACGGTTGCGTCTAGCGATGCCCCTGGACCACGTGGCAGCGACCCCGTAGATCCCATTTTAGGCGCCAAAACTCGCCAACAGTGAAAATATCAGTCAAACGCCTCAAAATGGCCTTATGAATAACTTAGGATCACTAAATACGATCTTTAAATCAACTTTATTTCACTAATTAAAGAATATTAATGTATTTTAACGCTTGAAAATGCTATTTTCAAGTTTTTCGCTAGAATTAAGCTTTATTTCACTAACTAAAGAATATTCATGTATTTTAACGCTCGAAAATGCTATTTTCAAGTTTTTCATTAGAATTTGACAGGTTTCATACTGCGGTATCCAAAGAGAGCTAAGAATAGAACCAACAATAGCCCTTCATTTCCGCCAAATATCAAAATTCTCACCACCAGGCTTTTATAGCTTCATTTCGGGGTTTTTGGCAACGTCTAAGACGTTTTCAATGTTACCCAACCACCTTCCTACCACCCCAACTTTGCACCGTAATCTTTGCTCATTATAGGGACACGCATCTTGCTCCTTTTGTTATTTAGTCAATCGACAAAAAGGGGAATTAAGCCATTTTTTCACAACTCCTTTTGCACGAGTGGTGTCCTATCGCCTTTACTATTTTCTATTTTTTTTTCTTAATCCCGGTTAACATTAAGAAAATAATAATCCCCCGCGAGTTCCCTCTTCCCACCTCCTGTAGTTTCCTCATAATTCTTCGTGAACATTTACCTAGGACCATAAAGCCCAAACGCGGCCCTATAAAAAAGAACCAACCCCTTCTTACACTTTCAACCTCCCTCCTTTTCAATTACATTTTTTTTTTATTTATGTAGGCATAGCATAAGGGCCTTTGGTCAAAGACCTTTCAAGACAACGTTCCCTTTGTTTTCCCCGCCTCTATTATGACACTTTTGATGTTGGCAACAATCCAAACTGTTCATCAGTCGCACATTCGCTTGTTTGCCAACCAGTCAGTCTAAACACTTGTCTGCTCAAGCGAGTACTGTACTTTACGGGCCCCAGAAATGTACCGGCCGCCCATTGCCCTTTCGCTAGTCTTCCTTTTCTGTTCCCACATCATTTGTTCGATCGAAGTAATCGACTCAGTAGTAGAAGATGAAGCAGCAAAGTTACCAGAGTGGAACAGTTTCGTTTCCGACTTGCATTCAAACATCCCTTTCGATCTAAGCCATTTTAACTTAGGAATACCGAGAGCCGCTAAAGCTTACGACATTCTATCGGCCATAATCTTCCAACCGAATGCCCCTAACCAACGAAGAACCCAACGTGAATTGAAAGAACTGGAACACGGAGTAGATTCTAATGAATCTAGAGCCAGATCTTCTTATGGATATGGAGGAGGATCTTCTTACGGTTGCACATCATCTTGCTGTGGGTGTGAATCATTTTCCTTTAAAGATCTCTTGGTAATCTTGGCATTGGCTGCACTATCGCTCCTGCTCCTCTACTTGATCCAGCAAGCGAACAACAACCGTGGACGCAGAGCTCTTCAAACATCGAGAATCACCAGCAAAGATGGTAAAGTATGGTTATTCATGAACCTTCCTCCACTTCAGTCCATTTCTTTTTGTCGTTTTCTAATGGAAAAGTGAAACCAGCGAGAAAAGTTCTTGACAAAAAAAGTTTCCCCAAAAAGTCCGTTTTTGCTTAATATGCCTGAAGTAATGTAAACTGAAATAATCTAAACTGAAATAATCTAAAGTGAAATAATCTAAAGTGAAACGAGAGAGAAAAGTTCTTGACAAAAAAAGTTACCCCAAAAAAGTCCGTTTTTGCTTAATATGCTTGAAATAATCTAAACTCAAACTTATTTTCTTATTAAACTGATGTCAGTTCACATGTAAGGCAAGTTAGATCCGCTTTTGGCGCTTCTATTGCCATCCTTTTCGATTTAAACTTAAATAACGAAGTTGGTGGTCTAGCGTTGCCCCTGAACCACGTGGCGTAACCCCGTAGCTCCCACTTTAGGCGCCCTTTTGCTAAATAGTGAATTCTTTGGAATAAGAAAGGAGAAAAATACGCTCCTTTGTGCCTTATGCATACATAACATCTGCACTTGACACGGAGAGTCCCTTAAAAAGTTGCCAGTCACCCACTTTCCAGTTACGTCTATTATGTTAGTTTATTATTTCTAATTTCAACTCTTCTTCAACCCCGTACCTTTGAAGACAATTCCTTACCGTTATGCCTTCCAAAAACCAACTTCATAAATACAAAAAAGGCTTAAAACTGCGTAGATATCAAGTTACGATGACTAACCTAGAAAAACTGGGAACAAACATCAAAAAGTCAAGAGATTCCAATCAAGCTAGGTCTATTGAACTGTTAAGTCCTAGTCTGTCAAACCTTCTACATAGTAAGTAGTTTTATGTTACGAAAATACTTTCATTTTTGGTTGTATCTTAAATGAATCTGAATGTGGCGAAAAAGTTCCATATGGGTGAGTACTGACCCCCTTAGGCTATTGTCCTACGACTAGGACCCTTGCATTTTCGTCAGTCTTACGAAGGACGCTGACCGCTCTCTACCTACGTTATTGTGTTAAGGTGTTCCTTTTGTCCCTAATTGGCCCGTAAATCATGGGGTGGGTGACTTTAATGTGCTTAGTGTATGTAGTTCAACACCTATGGGGCGACAGTTATGGTACAGAGGCCTATCCTACCCCTCCTTTTAACGATTCAATGTTTGAAAGCCGGCAGTTGTTCAGGGATAACTACGCGGGTGGTGTTGGAACTGGAAACTACGGTTTGAAGAGCCATTTGCGGGGTTCTTTCAGTGGCATCACCTCTATGTTGACTGGGAAAAGTGGAAGTAGTTATGGAGGGGGCTCAAGTTATAGTAGCGGCGGGCAATGTTGTGGAGGAGGCTATTCCAAAGACGAACAACAAATTCTACCTGGCTTGGCCCTCGCTGCTTTATCCTTCTTGCTGTTGTACTTGATCTTCCAGGCTCGCGCTACGGGCCGCAAAAAGCGCACTGTGACTTCTTCCAACGAAGGTAAAAACTTTAACGGCTAGTAACCCAACTTGACACATTTGGGCGGTTTTGTACCTCGACTCCGGCTTGCCTTGTTCACTTTCCGACGCTCTCCTACCTCAACAAAGAAAGTTAAGGGAAGCTTAACGACTCATTTCCTCTTCAACTTTTCACTGTTGAGTGATGGAAAGACGTTTTTCATGGTTCACCACCGGGGCAAAGACTTTCGACCTCTCAGCTTTATTTTCCCAACTGCCGCGCCCGGTTACGGCAGTCCTGATCTCACCAACAATGAAAATGACTCACTTCCTATGAGGTTTTCATTGTTGAGCGATGGGTAGAAAGCGGAAGAAGGCAAGCCGAAGAAAGACTACGAATCCAGGGATCAGTCTGCTTCTAAACTCCGTTTCTAAATTGTATCGTTGATCTCACCAACAATGAAAATGACTCACTTCCTATGACGTTTTCATTCTTGAGCGATGGGTAGAAAGCACAAGAAGGCAAGCCGAAGAAAGACTACAAACCCAGGGATCAGTCTGCTTCTAAACTCCGTTTCTAAATTGTATCGTTTTTCTAAACTAAGTTCTAGAACTAGTTTCTTTCTAAACTAGTTTTTCCACCTCTCAGGTTTTACATACGGAATTTGAAACCTAATTAAATTTAAAAAGGCAGCAATAAGTATAGAAAGGGTTAAGGATAGGATATTCTGGAATTTCGCTTTCCATTTTCTAGTTATAAACCTCCCTTCGTTATAAGACATAACTTAAAGCGTATTGCAAAACGCTCTACATTTGGTCGGATGTTTGCTCCGCACAGGCGAGCAGTCATGAGCATCCCAATGAAGGTACCCACACCTGGAATTTGCGTCATTCTGAACGTGAAAAACCCTCCATCTGGACTGTACCTATAGGTACGACAGGTGAACCAAAGCCAGCTGTTCCCAATAGCTCCGCCCCTTCTGCCAGCCTACTCGTAACGGTATAACCATCCATGCCCAGTCCAGCTCCAAGGTTTACACACTCTTCGGTAGCCAGTCTTACGGATTGCGTCCTCCGATCCAGTACATTCAATTCGTACCTTCAATTCACCATCAAGTTTTATTCCCCTTCTTGCAGTGCTTTAAAGTGGCAATTCTTTTTTTAAATCAAATCCAGAAGAGATTCCAAAATTCCAAAGAAATGAAGCGGTTCGTAGTAATGTGTATCTGTGCCTTGATGGTCGTCTCTTCGTTAGTCATGGTAACCGACACCAGCACTGAAGTGGGCGTGGTGGTACCCCCGAAGACGAATGTCACTTTAGTGGGATTGATCACAGACTTGGCAATGAATCTAAAAGACATTTACCAGAAACGAAACACAAGAGACGTTGATGCTCTAACGAGTTTGTCCCGTACTTGGGACAGTATTCCCGAAGTCACTGGCCGAAGATTTGCCGGTACAGGAGGCTTGGCGGGGGCAGGCAGTAGTAGCTACGAGTACGCCCTCCCGTCATCCTACGGCGCAGCTAGCAGCTACGGCTACGGTGGCGGTGGTGGTAGTGGAGGCTACAGCGGCGGTGGATGCTGTAGTAATTCGTATTCTTCGACGAACGATCTGCTGCCTATTCTGGCGTTGGTAGCTCTAAGTTTGCTACTCCTGTACTTGATTACACTCGCCACTACCACTACTGCTGGTCGCCGTAAACGCGCTACTGATGACCCCTTCCTATTAGAGGATGACTCAGGTAGACATTTAGCTTTTTTTAAGCTAATCAATTGAGTTTACGTTTACTTATTTCTTTAAAACTATTGGTTCAATGAAACCTCTGTGTCTAAAGTAGATTTTAGTATTTGGTATCTAATGTGTTCGTAATTAAGCTTATTTAACCAATTTAATCTTTGGGATAAGTTCATTCCTTTGGGATAATTTTCTTTTAAGCACTCTAAAGATTGTTAGAATAGTTCTTAAAGAATAGTTAAAGGATGGCGTGGTTTGCACCAGAGAGTTATATTGAAAGTCCGAACCGCAATCAGGATCGCTTAAGCTTGAATCATTACCGTCTGCCGTAAGGAATACCGCTCTCTTTTGATCCTAAAAACAATGTCTCTGGGCCTTCTTAACGGCATCTTTGTCACACTTCTAAATAAAGGTCTGTAGGAGTCGCGCTTGGCTGCATTTGGGTGAAAAAAACGGCATGAGAGAATATGGTCATTCTAGTGTCAAATCGTAATCAAAGGCGATGTCGTGTGCTGGGAGTCGCTGCTCGAGGTAAAACTCCCGTAGAAACGATGTGGGTGAAACGGATATCATTCCTATCCCTCAAGACGCCTTGCCCCTAGCGCTCTAGGCACTCTATACCTTCTAAATCAATCTATATACTTCCCAAATCAATCTCTAATCTGATCGAAATAATTCCAAAAATCACGAAGAGTCCTAGACGTGCGAATAAAAACACAGAATTTGGAGGTAAATAACGAAACAAGAACGCAAACTCCGTAATAACAATAACAACATATGACAAGAACCCTTCTACTGAATCTGTCTAACTGAACTCTAGAAATCACGTTTAGCATTCCAGATTTGGAAAAATTAGTATAAGAAACTATAGTATAAGAAACTATATATGAAAAAATAGTCTAAAAAAATCGCAAAAATCAACTTATAAGGACAATTCTTCGCAAAATGTACTACTAACGCCTTCACTGTAGTTCCCTCGTTATTTCTGCTTTTGATAACCGCAGAAATGACTGTGGTGGTCGAATCCGACCCGAGTGGGATGTGATTAGTGACCTTAGTGTGAACTTGGTGGAATGTGCTTCCAGATCTAGTCATCCTTTTCACTGACATTGCCGGTAGTATAAGCAAGAACGATACCTATACTCTCACTCGCCTTTCTCGCACGCCAGAAAGCATTACTCAGGGTATTGGCCGTCAATACGCTGGATCGGCAGTATTAGCTACGATTCTTAAGTCCTATACCGCCTTATATCTTCCTACGGTAGAGGGTACGGTGATTACAGTGGTGGCTATTGCTCCAAAACACCCTTCTACCAAGATTTACCCCTTCTCATCCTAAACTACGCTGCTCAATGTCCTGAATCTACCTCGCCACCATTACACCAAGAACGAAGGGCTCTTTTTTTTTAGAATAAGGAAAGAAGCTATTACCATATCTTTGCTATAGTATGGCTACGCTCTCCTTTCGAGGAATAGCGTAAATGAATGTATGTTTGTAAAATTGTTCACTGATTACTCAACTTCAGACCCAATAAATAGGCGGCAACGAGCAGTGCTCACGCTGAGATAAATTAAAAAAAAAAAAAAAAAAAAAAAGAACGAAGGGCACTGGCAAAAGTTCTACTACATTGTTCTCCAACCACACAATGAAGACTTGGGTACAAACTTAGGAACCTTTAACTCTGAACTTGTTTGAAAATTCTCAAGAACGTCACTAGCATTCACAGCACGTCCGCAAGAGTTCGTTTCCCAAACTCGGAAAATTCTCAAAAATTTCGCTAAAAATAAACTTTCATCAAATTTTAAAGCTGTCATTCATTAAACATTAAACACATCATTAAACACAATTTCTCATCAAGTTAGGAAAGCCTTTAAAACTCATTACAAATAACATTATTTTCCAAGTTGTCAAATTTTCACACACTGAACGAAGAGGATTGATAAAAATAATCATCAAACCCACTAGGTTTATTCAAATTCGAAGCTACTATCAACTTCCTCTACAAAAACGCCTCCTTTTCTCTTTAAAAAAACAAAAAACCTTTCTCTCGACTTGAATGAAATTTGTCACACACTTCCAAGTGACTTGAAAGAGATCGCGCTTGGTTGAACTCCGAGTGTAAGTTTATTATCGCACTCTATCGTCTTAAAAGCACTAATCTTCAAAGTCACCGTGCTCTAATGTGTTCTAGAAAGACTTTGTTCCGCGACTTGCACCGGTTTGTACGCCCCTACCAGCTTATAAAGGGGGGGTGGCCTCCAGTTATTATGACTAGGCAATGTCTTTGGATCCCTCTCCACATGGGTTTACAAAAATGACGAAGCTATTACTCACGCCTAAAAAGATTAAGCTCTTTGTCCTAACTTTCCTTGTGCATCTTCCTATGTTTATAACAAAAGTCCGCAGGATGCAGGTGTAAAGCGATTTCAATTTTTCGCACAAGTCGACAAAATCACAGCTAAAACGAGAAGGAAGTGTTACCCTACCGTAAAGCTAGCGCTTTTCAAAACTTCCCATAGTTACTTCAAGTTTACTACCTTAATAATAAGTTAATCAGCCAAGCGCGAAATTTGGGAGGGAAAAAAGAAGAAAATCGCTCACGATTTAGTTATATACTCTTCAGTTCCACTACACACGTGTCTTTAAGGTACTCCCAAGCAGTACTTTTTTTCTTTTTCGTTTTTTACCTAAGCTTTTACATAATCTATCTTGTAGTTAAAAAAAAATTGAAAAACATGTCACTTTACACAATAGACCTACCCAGCCGTCTTAACCCATCCAGACTTCTAATTGAACCACCATTGAACAAGTGGACAGAAGTAAATCAATCTTAAACTTTGCCTAACACACTTTTTTGATTCCGCGTTCGAAGTTGGCGGTTTTGATTTCACCTTAAACAACAGCATTCAGTAGTGAATCGTTAGTCTGAACTATGAGTACAAAACGTATCGCAGAATCTGGTCAACAGTGAATGTTCCAACAAAGAAAATCCCGACTAACATTTGCAGTTCCCCCTTTCGGAAAGCAACGATGAAAAATCTTGGGAGAAAAAAACGATAGCGTTACCTTACGTCTTTTTGCGATAGTCGTTGAGGTCTATTTATGAGACAGATTGTAGTTTGTTTTGTACCTTGCATATAGCAGTGAATGCATAGAATGTTGCAACTCCTGCATAGAATGTCCAGCTATTCAAACGCTCGACAGTTTCTACACTCAATGGTTTTAAGAATTGAACCCAAAAATGAAAAACAAACGCAAATTTCACTGTTAGACCAACAATGAAACTTCGCTGCCCAGCTTTCCCTTTGCATTCAGGGAAAAGTCACGACCCCAAGAATGAACATAGAATCCAGTGTTGATCAACAATGAAATTTGGCTCCTACCCTTTATGCAAAAGGGAAAATGTAAAGAATGCCAACGAAGAAAATCCGCCACTCGAAGTCGTTTTGAGATCAAAGTGAGTGCCCTAACTGGCTTACAAGTTTAGAACGGTGAAAAAAAAAGGAAAACAAGAGTAGGGTTTATAGAAGCACTGAATGTAAACCCTTATACTGTGACTTATGCCTTACACAAATCTAATTTACTAGTTACTCTAGGTTATAGAGAGATAATGCCTATAATCGCACTCGACAGTCTAGTGGAGAAAGGGTGTTTACGTCCAGCCTTTCTCGTTTGTTTTTTCGCTCAAACCTAAAACTAACATCACCGCATGAGAGGCGAACCACATAGAAAATTACCACGTATAGAATTAAGACGTAATTGAGCAATACGTATTCGATTGACTCCCTAAACTTAAGCCTTAGCTTAGCATGAAAAAAGTCCTCCGTCTTGGGAATTTGCTTTTTTTTTGTCTCCTTGAACCTTTCACGACATGAGATATGCAGAGGATGACGCGTGAAAGACGCAGCAGCAGCAGCGGCAACGGAAATGTAGCGATCCGTAACATGGGATAGCTACCATTAGGTGCATTGACATCCCCGACTGCGTTTTTGCCGTTCGGGGCATGACCGAGCAAGGTGGTTACCCTCTGCAAGTACTGAACACTACGCTAGCGTTTAATAAAGTCCCGCCTCCTCCCAAAACGTTCGATTTCATAACCTTCCCTAGCTACTAGCTCTCCCATTGGTGGAAAGCGTCAGTCTCAATTCAGCCGGCATGGGTGCAGGTTGTGCCTCTAGAGCGCCCTTGTCTAAGTAGTTGCTTCATAGTTAGAGTGTTTAAGCTACCCCAGGGGTGATCATGGTGAACCTGAGTTCCACGATTCTGCTCCTAACACTAGTGGTAACCGTCTCTATTGTGTTGGATCAGAATCAGAGTCATAGTTTAGCCATCGAGTCGCCTTTAACTGAGAAAGAGGAAGAGAATGCAGACTTTCTGGCCATGTCGGATGCCTTTGAGCGAACCGAGTTCAAGGCAGATCTCAGTGATCTTCAGTGTAAAGGAGAAGAGTGTGGGGACGTAACTCGTGCGTTGTTCAGTATCGCGCATCGGTTTATAGAGCCGCATGTAGTGCTCTACAGTTTCCACGACAATGGCAAGTTGCAACGCCACGTTCGCTCGGATCCCTTGGAGCATTTACCTAATTTGGATCCAGGGAATAAGACGATTCTGCTGAACGCTACAAGAAGAAGTCGGGCTAATCCTTCAAGCAGTGATTTTTACTCAGCCTATTTTGCGAACAACCAGCAGCAAACGCCTAGTATTCGCCAGAGGGTGGCAACGATTCGCCATCCGGACCCGGATACCTACGATACGAGTACCGCTGCCATCCGCAAGTCCAAATACAACCAAGCGAGCCTTTTGGCCTTAGCGGATGAGAGTTACGGAGGGGGTGGGACTTATAGTGGCCCTTCTTACGAGGGTAGTTCATACGATAGTTACGGCGGGGGTAACAGTGGGTATGGAGGAGGCAGCTACGGGGGGTATGGAGGGTACGGAGGGTACCAGTGCTGCACCCAAAGGAAAGATTCCTTGTTACCCCTTTTGGTTGTTGGAGCGCTAGGTCTGCTCGCCTTCTACCTGTACCTGCAAAGTACCACCACTGCAGGGCGCAGGCGCAGAAATGCTGACGGTACCTACAGTGACGACGTAGAAGACGAGGGTGAGGGTGGTATATTTCTACCTTGACATTTCCACCCTTTATCACGACCCCACTTTTCTTGTTAAATGCGCGTTAACAACGGATTTAACAAGAAAATGTATCATGAAAAAGAAAATTAACAATTGTTTCAATGAATTCGTTTTAAATAATACTGGCCCAGAGCTGCTGTTTATAAAAATAAGGAATTTTATTATTATTTGTATAAGATTTTTAATTACCAAAACTACCACGCCAAATCCTGCAGGGCATTGAGTCTTGAGTATTATGAATATTTAGTATTAAGTATATTAATTAATTAATGGACTTAAGTAATTATAACTTATAGACTATTCTGTTATTCTGATTTTTGTTTGTTTGGTAAGTTAGGTAGTTCGGAAAACAAACGAATTATAAGTTAAACGTCTTTCTACCCGTTTTTTAGTCACTTTGGACGGCTCGGCGTGGTTGAGTCTCATTCACGAACTTTGGGAGCAAGATGGGGTGGTAGACGACCCATCGTGTGCACAACACACCTTGTGCCGAATGAATTACTTGGCCATGTCCGCACCGGGGCAAGCAGGATGGGCCGTTTCTATGTCCAGGTAAAAAAAAAATCCTCCAACGCAAGAAAAAGGTTTAAAATACGTAAAAAACACAAAAAAACGGAACGGTTGATTATTAATTGAAGTGAAACATATAACCTCAATTTTTTTATTTTTATCGTGTGCAGTATGCCGTTGTCTTACCTACTCCATAACCGACATAACGGCGGATTCACCATGTATATGGACGCCTCCCTTTTGGGCCGTACCGGAGCCAATTGCAGCAGTTTGTTCAGTAACTGTCCACGCTTACACTAAACGATTACATTTTTTCTCTTTTCTGGAAAGAAACTAAAGATTAATACCGCAAGTTAAGAAAGGGCATCTATAAGTATTAGCTTTTTTTACTATCTCCATGGAACGTGAGTTTTATGAACAGAAATTGTCGCTTTGTTATACTCTAAAACCCATATCGCATCATTTCGGAAGTATTGTATGAAGTTCAAACATTTCAAAACCCAGTGAGACGGAAGATATACCTTGTAAAACGCATTTTAAAACCGTCCTAGATAACTTTGGGATTTTTGTTATTTATTGTAATGTTGTACTGGGTCATGTGGTTAGGGAATTCTGTGGTCTATAAAAATTCGCCATATATATGCACGGGGAAACTCATCCAACTGTTAAGTTAGCAGTGGGAGATGACTGGGGGGATGGTTTTCTCTTTTTTTTAAGAAATTTTGTTACATTTTGTTCTTAACTTATGAAATACATTCACTAATTCAAGAAAACCGCAGAATTTTTTGAGACTGACGAATTATTACCATACAGAAATTCCAATTAGTAATCCCACTTGTAAAATCCATAATTTAGCACGCTATGATGATCAGCGCTATTATTTCTGGGTTTATACTACTTCCCTAATGCAATTTTACTTTAAACTTAGGATACCGACTTTTTCTTTAACCCCAGAAAAAAAAAAAAAAAAAAAAAAATAGGCTATCAAGTGAAGGAATACCAAGCCGGAGCAACGCTACGCGTCACGGGGGCAAAAATAACGTTCGTACGGTGATCCTTAACTACGCATTATTACGTTGACCGTTGTTTGTGCCATTTGGCAAGGTAAACCGAAGTCACACTTTGATTCTCGGCATCATGTTATGAGAAAACGTCGGTAAGGTTTTAATATGTGGATACGATTAGTTACATACCTTTGGAGCTCGAGGCTAATGTTGATAAACAAGCACTTTTCCACACGTGAAAGGAAAACACGCAACGCAAGGTTTGAAATACAAAAACACTTTTGTTTAACTGAACTCTTGGCTCAAAAGATCGGTTAGTTCGTTGGATGTTTTTGGATAAGTTATTGAGCTATTATGTAATCAAGTTAGCACTCAAAACTGTCAAAATATGAGACTAATTCCCGAGCGCTTGACCCCAGCAGTCAAGGGAGAAAAATGGCGCTTGCGAACGTTTTTAGAACCCCGCCTCCACGCCACGGGTCACGTGACGCCTCAAAAATCCGTCTGCTCGACTTCGCAAGACTTAAACGTTAATAACATCTAAACTACTCCTATCCGTGCTATAATTTTAAGCAAAAGCTGACCTTACTACACTACTACGAAAACGTGAAAACTTACGTTACGATTCCTACGCCGTACAACAGGTACAAAATACGAAATTATTGGCGAAATACGAGGCTCAATCCCAAGCGCTTCACTACAGCAGTCAAGGGCGGAAAATGGCGCTTGCGAACGTTTTTAGGATGCACCCCACGCCCCGGGTCACGTGATACCTCAAAAATCCGTCTGCTTGACTTCGCAAGAAGTTAACCGTTAATAACGCCTAAACTATTCGTGCTAGAATTGTACAAAATGTGTCAAACTTACGTAAGCTACAAGATTCATACAACAGGTAACTAAATTGTTTATTTCCCCATTTCCCTAATTTATTCAGGGTTTTCTCAAAATGTTAAGACGCTACGGATACATAAATCTAATCCGTTATCCTCTAGAAATTCAGTGGAAGTTTGAGTAGTTCTCTTATAAAGAGTCAATCTATTTTAACGTTCTACGTAATGCAGTAAGCGACAAAAAATGTAAAAGTAATTTGGGTTGAAACCATGAACATGGAAACTCAAGAAAGCTTTTAAATTTAGCTATAAAACCTTGTAAAAACCAGCGGCATTCCACTTGATATTCGAATCGGCAAAAAATATCTCTTTTAAGGAAACTTTAAGTGGCCGCATGCGGTTTACGGATGGTTTAATGCCTATAATAAACCTACTACGAGTCATCACACACCCAATGCAAGCGTCAATTTCACGAATGGCTGCTTAACATGTTTTTCTCTCCCTTTTTGCCCCTCTAAATAAAAACCATTTGCCCCTACACACCGCAAACGCACACGTGGCTAATTACGAGTGTGAGTTTTATCCTTGAGTGAAAAAAATAAATAAACAGAAAGAAAGAACCAACTGGAAACACCCAGCAAGTATCCCTCCAGAAAAACACAAATCGCTAAATCATATTCTGTCATATTTATTACTCTAAAAAAAGGATTTCCTAAGATTCTCTCCGTTACGTTTGCGTTTTTTCACCAAACGCAATTGGATAAACTTCACTATAGTGTTCCACAAAATGGACTTGTAATCCATTTCGAATAAACTCGGGCAAATCATCAAAATCTTTCTGGTTCTCGCCTGGCAAAATCACGCAGTCCACGCCCACTCGCTTGGCCTTGAATAAATAAGTTAGTATTATTATTAAATTATTAATAACATTGATATAGTATTATTGTATAATACATTATTAACTAGAAATTTTGAAGTAACTTACAGCAATAATTTTCTCTTTAATTCCTCCTACGGGTAAAACCTTCCCAGTAAGCGAAAGTTCTCCCGTCATGGATAAATTATGGCGCACCGGTTTCTTCGTTGCGAGCGATAAAAGCGCAGTCACGATAGTGCAACCTGCACTGGGACCATCCTTCGGAGTCGCTCCCTTCAATTTCCAAAATGTTCATTAATATCCTCTCAACTCTTTCTTCAAACGTTAGCATGGTGCTATAGAGCACGCCCTTATTGTTAAACTGGCATCAATATACCCATCCTTATCTTTAACAATACCGGAGATATTCATGGTAAAAACTTTTCAGAATTTACAAAAAATTGAACTTTTTTAAAATTCTCCTTTTAAAACTTTTGATAACTTTGTCAGATAAAAGCTAGACAATAATTTTCTGCAAAAGAAGCGTTTTTCTTAAGTCTTCTCTATGAAAAACATGACAATTCTGAAGAATGATGAAGAAATAATTAGAAAATAACTAGAAGAAAGGGGACAAGAAGGGTAAGCTTACGAAAATTCTGGAGAATGTTGAAAAAATAATAGAAAATAAATAGAAGAAAGGGGATAATAGGGGTAAACTTATGAAAATCCTGGAGAATGAGGAAGAAATAACTAGAAGAAAGGGAATAATAGGGGTAAGCTTATGAAAATTCTGGAGATGCTGAAAAATAATAGAAAATAAGTAGAATGAAGGGGATAATAAGGGTCAACTGACCTCTGGGACGTGTAAATGTATAAATCCTTCTTGTAGCAGTCGATTGTCAGGATCTTGTTTCATTAGGAAGCGTTTAGCGTATGTGTAGGCAATCTGGGCTGATTCTTTCATCACATCGCCCAGATGGCCCGTTAATTCCAAGCCTCCTCTGCTGAAATCGTTCTTCTTGAAAGATTCATCGTCGTCATCATCATCCTTGTTCTTTTTCACTTGCTCGCTCTTTTTCCTCAACGGGCGACTCAAGGACGTCTCAATAAACAGAGTAGAGCCCCCTTAAGACATAAAAAAAACGATTATGAACGCTATCATATTCCCTCTTTCGTTACCCATTGCTGTCCACGCTAAACCCATGACCACTCCAGGTGGCGTCACGTCATACATTCTGTCGTGGGTGAAGATTGGTTTGCCAACATACTCTTGTAGATTCCCGCTGCTAATCTCCACCGCGTCAATTTCCTTCTTCACCAGCTTAAACGCCGCCTTCCTGAAAATCTGTTAAAAAAAATGAAAAAGTACCATCCATGAAATTCCAATAAAAAATTCCACAAATCCAACAACATTCTCCCATGAAGTCAATTAATTAAATTAGTTGGCTGGCTAAATTTAAAAAAGGTAATGCAATGCAATGAGCCCATGAATGCAAAAGCAAAGTAAAGTTTCACTGACGGCCCAACACTGAAACTTTCCTTGTTATTAAAGGCGTGTTTCCAGTACTTAAGCATAGGAAAACCGCCCTAATGTCAGTTCTTGCTAATAAGGCTTGCTTTTCAATGCGTAAACATAGCAATATCGCCCTTATTTCATTTTGTTGTTAGTAAGGGCTTGGTTTGTTGGTTTTGTCGTTAGTAAGGACGGCCCAACAATGAAACTCCTCCCCTCTTTCGTCTCGTCTTTCGTTTCGCAAGGGTGAAACTCACGAACCAAGAATGACAGCAGAATTCACTGTTGTTCAATAGTGAATTCCGTCTTCCCCTCTGTCTTTTGCAAGAGTGAACATATGAACGATTCCCCATAAGGAAAATGACACAAAAAAAGAATTAGGTGAAATAATGAATGAGATTTTAACACAGTTTCTTACGAAAGAGAACATGGAAGGAAAAGAATGGTTTGGGACATGATGTTTACTTTGTCAATCTGTTTCTGCAAATTTCTGACTCCGCTCTCCCGGCAGTAGGCTTTGATCAAGGTGTAAAGCGTACTTTCATCAATTTTCACTTGGGCTTCCACCACGCCCGTTTCTCTTCGCGCTTGGGGGATCAAGTACTTTTGCGCAATGTTGATCTTCTCTTCCGCGACATAGCCAGACACATCAATCATCTCCATGCGGTCTCGTAACGGCTCCGGAATAGTGTCCGTGACATTAGCCGTGCAAATGAACAACACTTTGGAAAGATCAACCGGAACGTCCAAGTAATGGTCCATGAAATTCTTGTTCTGTTCAGGATCGAGTAGTTCCAGCAAGGCCGACGAAGGATCGCCTTGATACCCTCTTCAAGAAACCCCCACAATTCCAAAATTCCATAAAAACCCCAAAATTAGCCTCAAAATAACACTACAAAAATTTCTCAATTTAAAAAAAAAATATACAAAAAATATATTACCTGCCAATTTTATCCACTTCGTCAATCAAAATCAACGGATTCTCCGTCTTGGTTTTCTTGAGGCATTGAATCGCTTTGCCAGGCATCGCTCCGACATACGTACGTCGATGGCCTTTGATTTCCGCTACATCCGTCATTCCGCCCACTGAAAAACGGAAGTATTCGCGATCAAGGGCGCGCGCAATGGACCTTGCAATAGAAGTTTTGCCCACTCCTGGTGGACCATACAAGCACAGGATCTTTCCTTGGGTCGTGCCTTTCAATTGACTAACCGCAATAAATTCTGCAAAAAAATTAAAAAGCGAATTAACTCAGCCAACCCAGTAAATTTCCGCCCTAAGCCAACGCCCATTTAGTGCCAAAAAAAATGATAAAAAAAGTTTCTTTTTATAAAATCAATTCTATGAAAGGTTTATTGTACCCAAAATCCGCTTCTTGACGTCTTCCATGCCATAATGATCCTCGTCAAGGATTTCCCCTGCTTTGTGCAAGTCCATGTTGTCTTCCGAGCGAACGCCCCAAGGCAACGTCGTCAGCCAATCGAGATAATTGCGAGTCACGTTGAATTCAGAGCTGTGGTTGTCCAAGAAGCCGAGTTTGCTCAACTCTTCGTCAATCACTTCCATGATGGCTTTCGGAACGTGTTTTGCCTTGAGCCGCTCGCGGAATTTCTCTTCAATCGCGTCTTTATCGTCTTTTTCGAGGCCGAGCTCCTTCTTGATGACTTTGAGCTGCTCTTGGAGCATATATTTGCGATGCTGCGTCTTCACTTTTTCTTCCACTTCCCTTCCAATCTTCTGCTGCAGCTTACTCAACTCCAGTTCTTTCTTTAAAAGCGACAGGGACAGCATCAATCGCTTCGGAATCTATAAAAAAGACCTGAATTACCTTTCGTAATCCAGAAAGGAAACTGAACCGAAAGGAAAAAAATTCAAGAAATGAAATTTTACGTTAGTTTCCTCCAAAACTTGTTGTAATTCCGCAGGTTCGGCTCCAGTTAAGGCAGCTCCCAAGTCTGACAGATATACTGGATTGTCGACGACTCTTTGTCCCTGATGGAGCATTTGTTGGATAGATTCTCGATATAAAGGGTTCAGTGCGATGATATCTCTGATCGTTTTGATGATTTCTTGTGTTAATGCCTAAAACGATCCATTTTTTAAGAATTCTGTTAGACCATTCTGAAACTTATCGAGTTTCAATCCTTTCAAATCCAAGTTCGTTACTTTAACTTCCTCGTTTAGGGTAAAACTCTCATTTGTGACGTTCTCCACCTCGACCATGAGCACAGAAGGGTGTTTTTTCTCTTCCTTGACTTCTTTTTCGCTCACTTCAGGCTCTTTGTCAGTACTTTCAGGCGCTAAAGTAGGCTCAGCGTCTTTCACAGCGGCTGGAATGGCTTCATCTTTGCGTTTCCGCGTTCTTTTCCTTCGTTGCGAGGTCTTGTCGTCTATAACGGTGTGAATCGAAGTGTTGTGCAGGGGAAACCGCAATCGAACGACTAATATTAATTATTTTTGCCACAGAAATATCAAATTCAAAAGCTTTCGTGACTTTTTTTCACCTTGTGTGCCTTGTTCTTCCACTGCCTCTTCGTATAAAGGTCCCAGGATTCGAATCCTTCGATGAGCCATGACAATCATCCTTAATTTGTCTCCCAAATCTTGCATTTCATGGATTTGCACAAAAGTGCCCACAGGATACACATCATTGACATCTTGTATGACTTCAGTTTCGGTACTAGAATGAAAACAAAGAACTAGATTTGAAGGATCTCAAGTCAAAGTACACTGTCAAACTGTCAAAACTGAAAGTTTAGAAAGTAAATGTAAAGTGAAGATACCTTTCATCCTTTTTCATGAAAACGCCAGCGTAGGGTTGGTTTAGACGAACTTTACGGCGGATGAGATCAGCGAGGTGTTTGTCACTCACTTCGATAATCTTGATGAATCGAGGGAAAACGGGGTTGCGATTAATAGCGATCATGGGAACGCTAGGCCAGACATCGGGGATGGTCATAGTGGCGGGTAGGGAGTGAACCACGCTGGGGTTGCTCTGAGCATATTCATTATTGGGCTCGCCCGACACGATGGCGTCGTCTGGCTTGTCGCCGTTTTCATTGTTGCCGTTGTTATCGTTAGCGCTGCTGGAATAGAACCGGAGCGAAGCAACGGAACTACAGCTGAATGGATTGAAAGTAAATGAAGATGTGGAACTGGATGAGATCTTATGGAAGGTTGAATCGTTAGAAACTAGGGTCCAGTATCTTGAACTTCCCAAAACGCTGCACGGGCGAGTTGTAGAGGAGGAGGAGGTTAAGCGATAGACAGCTGTTGTGGAGTTTGTGCTGGTTTTGCGCCATAGATTCGACACTATAAGGGGTCGTTTCCAGAACGTTCCTTGCCGGGCTATCTGGAGTGCCATTTTTGTAATAAACCATGTAATGTCTGATAATGAAGGCAATTTAAGTCTTTGGAAGGTAGCTTATCTAATTGGTGATACTTTTTAGTGCATAGCACTGCAGTTTCAATGGTTTGCGTTTGTTCGAGGTTGCATAAGCTTGTTTCGAAGAAAACAATAATGAAAAGACACATGGACGTTATCAAACACGTTGGTAGAATAGAGGGAGTGGAAGTAGCACTCTACCATGCGTTTAGCGAGCGATTGTAGCGCCATTTTTGACGAGCTCCCAGGTTTTGAACTAAATACATGGATAAATGTGGCTTTTTGTTTAGATTTGAAACGGCGTAGGCTTTCGCCTATTGTCGTGGGAATATTGTTTAGTTAAAACTTCAAGCCTTTGAATATATCGAAGCACCAGGATAAGTGTGGAATACTATTCTAATTAAACAAAATTAGAATAGCTTGAAATTCCATGAAATAAATTTTATTAAATTAAGACAGATGGTTTAATGAATTGGCTAGGATTGTATATTACATGGATTAATATTGAGCACCGGATTCTTTGTACAAGAAGTGGATGACTACGATTCCTTTAGGTGTCTTAATCACTTCTTGGTGGGAAATTAGGAAAATGGCTGCAACACCATAAGCGAGACATGGGATTCCTAAAAAAAAATTAAGTTAATAAAGGATTATAGGGTAGAGGATTTGTAGAGATGAGAGATTTGATAGAGATGAGAGATTTGTAGAAGGATTATAGAGGAATTGTACCCAGGTTCATAACTTTGATGATTCGGAAGAATCGATCTTCGAGTCCCAGATCTTCAGGTGGTCGTTGAGTACAGTGGTATTTGATAAAGGGGTAGCAACCCGTTCTTAAGACGTGGAAGTTCTTATCGCCTACTCGCCAATTAAAATGAGACATTCCCCATTGATCGTCGTAGATATCCCTGTAGCGAACGAAATAGGAAGTCCAGGATGCTTTGTTTTGCTGAAGGCAATAGGTCAGAACTTCTGATGACTTTGGCTTCTCTTCAGAACCATTGCTTACATTTCTTGGATTGTGTAAATGGCTCGCATTAAATCTTACTATCCGGCTACATGACTGTCTAAAGCAGTTTCCTTTCAAGCCTCGAAACATTGAAGCTTGCATCAATCCAATCTAAAGCAAAAGTAAAAGAATGAGTAACCAAGTAATTAAAGTAAGCAAAACAAGATGGCGCTTCCCGCGCTTTTCGTATTTTGAAAATGGCGTCTCTCTTGTGAACTCCTCTGGGTTTTGCTTTGTTATTGTTTAACTAAGGGGTGTAGCTGCCCTTGTTTACAGCTATATGACGAAAATAAAATAGAAAGAAATAGGAAGAAATACCTCAAATTCAGCATAATGTTATTAAAATACGCTGTGTTAAGTCTGATTTGGCTGGGAAGTACAGTTAGCAGTCAGCTGATAAACATCCGTGATCATTCTTACCTCAGTCTCTACCGTAAGGTATGTAAGAAGATGTTTATGTATTTTTTTCTCTCATGTCTTAGCTTCTCTAAATTTCTTGTTTATGAGCATGCCTAGAAACCTCATGTTTTAATATTTAGTTTATTTTTAATGTTATTTTTTTGTTTTAGAATCTTAGAATTTTAGAGGTTTTAATCAAGAAGGATGCATTGTAACCTAGCTAGGCTTATTAACAAACACAAAGCTAAGCTTTTCAATTCGAAAAAAACGGTTCTGTTTCATGAGTCTAAACAATTCAAGTAAATAAATGATTCCTTACCAATGAAAATAGAGAGATAAATGAGATATTCCGCCATCTGTTATTGTAGTTAGAAGGAGAGGCGAAAAGAAGGCGCGGCTTGAGGAATACCGGCTAAATCTGTGCAAAACCGATTCGCATAGGCTTAAGGTAATACAAGGAGTAGTCTCTATATTAACTCCAAAGAAGTTAAAGATTAGATATTTATATGATGGCCTATATTTAGATAAACATTAATAAGGACATTATTACGTTACTATTACTATTATTACTAAAAATTCTGCTTAGTAACGTCTGGTTTAATAACTCATATTTTGCGTTAAATATTTTCAGATTGAAGCGACCGTTAATCCAGGCTGTAACAACACCCAGTGTGACAATCACAATATAACTATTCTTCACCTGAAAGCAGTTGGAGAGTCAGATATCCTCCATTTTTTATGGGACTTTACGAGTATTCCCACTGTTTTGATGGTCCGAACAAATCTCAATAGTGCTTTGCACATTGATTGGGACGCTCTTGTTTCTGGAGCTGAAAGTAATTGTATACAATTCTCCGAAGAACCTTATTACTATTCAGCTGTACTTTTCACCAAGGTAGCTTGAACATAGAATTCCAGATCTTTCTTTCATTACTTTCAATTATTTATGATGATGATGTGGATTAAAGTTTTGGGTTTACGATGACATTGGGGACGAAGCCAAATTTCCGCCGTTGAACGGAACAATCATTGCCTATCCTACAGACAACATCCGATTTAGTTTGAGTGGTATTGCCGTCAATAACACCAATACGTTCGCAGCTGTATTCAACTCTGTGGAGAACGAAGAATACGGCACCAAAGAAGGAAATTTACAATTTTCAGTAATTTTGTGTTACAAAATTATACCGCTTTAAATTATCTCTGATTAAAAAGTTAAGCGCCAGTGGATTGCGCGATAGGAGCCCTGTGTTACCTCATCTCATGCACACAGAGAATTCCACGCAAGTTGACATTATAGTGGAAAATATGCAAGTTTCCTCGAACATCACCCATCCGCGAATAGCAGTTGAGGTTGTTCTGGTCAGCAGCGAGTCGCCCAATCACAGCCTGTCTCTCGCTAGCCGTAAAAGCATGGATGATGAATACACTCCCGGGGTTTTCGAGGTAAGTGAGTTATATTTCATTCTTGGGGTGTTGGCTTCCCTTTCATCGCGGATGAGGCTTAGCTTTCATTGTTGCTTTCATGCCACACGCATTTTTCGCCGTTAACAGTGTTTCGTGGTTGAAATCTTTCATTGTTGAACTGTGTTTCCTTGTCATTTCAGCGCTGAAGGGGCTTAGTTTTCATTGTTGGTTTCATTTTCGCTCCTTTACCACGGTTAAAGCATTTCGTTTCCGGAATCTTTTCGTTGTTGAAGTGTTTTTGATGGTTGTGGTAATATCTTTTAGCTGTGGGAGTTAGCTACACGTCCTAACGTAGTGGGTGATGGGACGTTCTTGCAATGGCGGCCTGTTTCGTATACATCGCATGAAAGAGATATTGCGGATTCGAGCGCGGTGAAAGCCGGTGCCGTTAGCCGCGGTGGTCCAAACCGCGCCCTGCAGCATAGCGTGGTGCTACGGGGCTTCCTGAATGTTTCTCTGGAAGAAGTCTTGGTCGCCAATGTGAATGTTTCTTTTGGCGTTGAAGGGGATGGATTTTATTCAGCGTCAAACTACACAGCCTGGTAAGATGGATCTTTATCTTAGCTTAATCATTAATCCACATTGGTTCCATTAATCTCAAAAAATATATAAAATAATTTGTTGAAGGACCGTAATGGTAGGACAAGGGAAACCACCCACAGACGGATTATCCTTAATGGTACTCTTGGTCATCGCCATAGGATTAGGTTTGCCTGTATTGATAATTATGGTTGGAACGCTAGTGCTTTCTATTAAAAAGTGTACCCGAACTAAAGACGATTTACTATTAGGCAGTTGATTCGTTTTGCCCGCATTCACCGTGTCTTTCTAATACATAATCTTTGTTTTAGTAGCATTCTGCCCAGCTCTTAAAAATTAAAATGAGAATTTTGCTTAAAATTCTTGAAATTAAGATGATCTTTAAATTAGGATGATCTTTTAAATTAGGATGATCTTTCCCTCAATTATCTTTCCCGTTATTAGAACATTACCCAAAAGAACATAGAACAATAAGAGTATAACACAAGAACATAACAATATAGTCAATCTAAATGGAATGTTTGTCCATTGTTTGGTATTTGCTTATGAAATCGACAGTTTAAGTATTACCCCTAAGACTAACCAACCAACTAACCTTAACCTGAGCCCGCTCAGGTTTAAAAGTAGATCTTGTTTGGTCAGTCTTGTCGGTTAACTAAGATTTTCCGTAACTATTCTCAACTATTCCCAAGTGAAGAACGTGTTTGTGCTGAAGAGCTCGCCGCATTGGCCGGCGGACTCTTCCTCAGCGTTCCGTCGTAGTACACCGTAAATTCGGGTTCGTCTTTAAGCGTTGCGAGCGTTTGCCAGACTCGCAAGAGTAATTCCGGGAAAATGTTCATCCAGTACTGACAAAAGCTGTCGTTGGTGGGACCGAAAAGCCTGTGTACATCCACGTTGGTCCAATCTGTATCCCCGCGATGATGCCTCTGGAAAGGTTTTCCAGAACATTTCGTGAATCTGATCATGAATTAAAAACGAAATCCAAATCTTGGTTTCCCTACCGAGTTCCTGATTACGCGCAGTAAATCGAAAACACTCTGCCCGTTCAACTGCGTGGTTCGTCCACATCGGCTATTAAGTTGGTCCACCAATGCTGGATCCACCTGCGCAATCCAGTCGTACGGTGGTGGGCAGATTTTCTCCAACAGGCCATTAACACGTACTTTTAAATCGCCGTTCCGGTTATTGAGATGGTCGCTAGCTTTCTGTTTAAAAAGGCGTTTGAAACTATAAACTTGGAAGTTTCAGCGCAAGAATAGGATTTTTTTTAGATTAAGTTTCTTGTACTTCAAAGAACAAGAGTCTTTGTTCTTCGGTCCAAAACATCGGATGGTTCATAACTTCCGAGATCTTCGGCCTTTCGTTAGGATTTCTTTTGATCATACCCGTGATTAAACTACGAGCCCCGTAGTAACTCTTAAAACACGCGGCTTCAAACGGTACCCTGTACAACATTCATTGGCTTAAGTAAGGAGGTGGTGACTAACTTTTACTGGGCGACTCTTACTCGTAAGTTGCGCTCAGGATGTTACCGTCTCGCTCCCGTCTTACGTTCCCGAATGGATGGTTTCCTTTGGTTAGTGCGTAGTAAAATAAACCGCCCAGAGCGAAGATATCTCCAGCCAACATTTCTTGCCGTCTCTCTAATTTCTGTCTTTTGATTGCCCCTGAACCGTGGATGTCCCCCTTTGTTATTTGTTAATTTAGAGAAGAAGAAAAGAAAAAGTCGCCCAATTTCTTAAAGTTTGATTGCTTAGGAGAATCTATAGAATTCTACCTCAGTAGAGCTGTTACTCGTAATTCTTTTCAGTATTTCTGGAGCTTGCCACCCGAGGCGCCGTTGATGCTGCTCCTCCGACATTCCATGATCTCCTGGAATCAGTTTGCTCAGCGCAAAACCTTCAATCATAGCGCGACAGTTGCCATTAACACCCGGAAAGGATAGAATGATGCTACCAGGCCTGATATCCCGATGAGCTGTATAGCAAATTCTTGTTTTTTTTAAAAAGAGTATCGCCCATCCACCGGAGAAATATATTTTTTTTTATTTTTTTTTTACCTATATTTATAGCATGTAGGAAGGCTAAACCTTGCGTTATTTCGTCCAAGATGGTCAACTGATCTAGCTTTAAAGCTGGATACTTTCCCGGTTCTTGTAAGTAATCATAGAGGGAGCACTGTCCCAATTCCGTAGCGATGAGCCAAAATCTTGGACATCTCTCGACGTAGTAATATCGAGCCACGTTGGGATGGGAGTTGTTTAAGTTAATGTAGCGCAGAATTTCTACTTCAGGCGGCTCTCGGTCACCTCTGCGAACGTAGCGCTTGACCGCCACGGGTCGCCTATCATATTCGCCTCTAGAAGCCACGCCCCCGCCCCGAAAAAACAACAATTAGCTTTAGTGACAGCGACCTCAGATTGTTTCAACAGGTTCTCCAGTTTCGGAACTCGGAGCTAAAATTGATACTAGTGTGTATTATTGTTGCAAAACGTTCTCCGGAAAAAGAATGACAAATGGGTGTAACTCGAGTTGAAAATTGTTTTTGGATTGGCAATGAATTAGTTTAGGTTTGCTTAGGTTAGATTAACGATTCTCATCAGCGAAAGTTGATGAGAAACGTTAAAACTTGCCCTTTCACTCCACTAGCTGAAAAAAGTAAAAATTCATTGTTAGACAGTGACACACTAGTGTCAATTTTTAACTCCGGGATACATTACGTACGTTGGTAACTAAATCCGGAGAACGTGTTGGATTGTTTACCTAAAAGAGGTGGTGCCATCTAGTTGCCCCAGTGGATGCTGCAAGTCATAACTTATGACGTTGCCTTCATTTTCTGATGTCGAAGTATACCGAACTTTCCTGTAAGCCTAAATATGTACCCTGGATTAGTAGATAAAAGTCTTGGGTAACAATTATGGACAATACTACCTGGTCTTCTCCTTCGGCCATTAAATGCGTTTAACTTGGAGAAGAGAGAAGTCTTACCACCTCAAGTGACGAGCTTCCTTGTATAACCAGGTGGTTAAACACTTTTTTTCTGCCACTAAAGACTGCAAATGTCATGCAAACTGGCTGCTGAACCTTAGTTCGCAATGTGTCTTCTGTTTTGGTGCTTATAAGGACAAGTTTTATCAACAGTTTCCAGTTACAAGAGATACCAAACGAGTTTCCAAGAAAACATCAAGGAAAACCTCTCAATTAATCGTAGTTGACTCATAATTCGCAGCAATTCTTTTTCGGTCCTGGTCTTTCAGATTCCTTGGCTTTATTGTTTTAGATTACGTTATCTTTTAAATGAAGCATATCGCTTATCCTTTGTGTCCATTTCGGTAGAATATTTGCCTATAAGTTCGAGATAAAAGATTAGCTTACCCGTAAAAGTGCTTCTGGGGAATACCCCTTTGTATCTATACATCCTTCACATGAAGGTAAGGAGAAACTTGGACCTAACCATTAGTGTTTTGCCCAAATTCGTACTGAATTAGGATCTGGATTTCACCGAGTGAAATTATGATGAAATTTAATTCTTATTAAATTTGAAGCTATGATCCCACTCAACGGCCACATAACTATGCCGCGAGAAATACCGTGTAAGCCCACTAGTCCGCTGTTCACAGACAATAATGTTCAGCTGTTTCTGTCTGTTCTTACTTTGGTTTAAGTTTCCCATAAATAAGCTAATCCTGACTCTTCTTTGCAAGTATTAACGGAATTTCTTTTATTTGCTGTTTTTCTCTCTCGCTTTACGCTCGGTTCACTTGGTCTTTCATGAATCTTTTTTGGTGACGCACCAGTCATTTTCATTTAATGTTTGAAACCCTTTTATTGACCGTCATTGAACAAAGCGTTGACGACTTGCACGAGAGATGGCGGCACTGGTGGTTTCTACACCACAGCCGGAGGCAACGCCAATAGTAGAGCTGGCAATGCATTGTAATGCTAATTGTACAGCTAATATGCAATACTAAGAATACAGCTGGCAATGGACTTGGTAATGCCCTGTCATTGCCAGCTGTAAGTTATTAAGGGCGGTGTCCGAAACTTACATAAAACTGAAGAAAAGGACCAGACCTATAATTATAAAAAGTTACACATGGTCTAAACAATGCGAGCTGGGTTCGAAACAATTTCTCCCGATAATTGCAAAAATGTTTGCAGAGAAATTCTAATTAAAACAATGGCTCATAGATCCTTCATATTAATCTGCTTTGTTGTCAGTTATGCATTCGTTATGGCGTGAGGCGATCCATGTGTCTAAAATGTATACGACCATTAACTTCATCCTTCAATTATAAAAAAGAAGAATTTATTAGTCGTGAATCAGCACGTTATCATATAAAACCATTCCAGCTTGCAAGTTCGGGGCCAGAAGTAATTCGTACTGTGAACTTGAAACACATCCACTTTGAGGCCAAGTTACAATTGCTCCGAGGACAATGAACTTCAGCCCAACTTTAATTTTGCTGTTCGCTGTTCTGCCCCTTTTGGCATTCGCTGCTCCTAGTAGCGACGATGCAAAATGGTCAGACTTTAAGGTAAGTTCTTCCTTTGACTATTTGACCATCCGTTTTGTTTAGCGTATCTAAACTAATTGCGTGTTCATTGTTCTAAAGGCGAAATACAAAAGAAACTATGCAAACAAAGATGAGGAATCCAGACGTCAGAAAACCTTCCTTTCCCGTGCAAGCCAAATCGATGCGCACAATCTCGAATATAACAAAGGCTTACAATCATTCACAATGGACATAAATCAATTTACTGATAAGGTAATGTTAGAATTTGCCATAGCATTTCAACGTTTTCTTTGAAAATCTAGACTGACGCCGAATTGAAAATGTTACTGGGAACAGTCACGCCAAGTAAAATTAAAGCCCGCAGCGATACCCACGATCAAACCTTGGAATCGAGAGGCATTCCTGTTGATCGCATATCAGTACCAGTTAAAACAATAGTACATTTTTTTGTTGGCGTTTAAAGCATCACACTAATCCGGGTTGTCTTAGATCGACTTACGCTCGCACAAATGCATGCCTCGTGTTAAAGACCAAGGAAGCTGTGGTATGTAATAAATATAACGAACATAATATAACGAAAAATATAATGACAAAATTTAATCTTTTTCAATGAACTTAATTACAAACTAAACTTGATTTTGGATTGACAGGTTCGTGTTGGGCGTTCGCTGCGATAAATTTAGTTGAAGTAAAAAACTTACCATGTTTCATAAAAACTAGTGCTTAATCAAATCTGCTTCTTTGTATTTCTATTAGTTTGCTAACTGCCTCAAAAGAGGGCTCCCCACGCCAACTATCCTAAGGTATAACCACGACGATCAAAGAAATGGAAGTTGACCATTCGAACCACTACAGAGTTTAATTTAATATTTCAAACCGTCATTTCAGTGAACAAAACCTGGTCGACTGCACTTATACGAGTGATGGATGCAATGGCGGTTTCTACACAGACGCCTGGGACAACGCCAACAATACTGCAAGCAATGTCTCGTACCCTTACAATTCCGGAAAAACGGGAATTTGGGTACGTCAAGCAAGACATAGATATTCACTGACCATTTCAACATTTTATTTCGCTTAGAGTGGTAAATGCAAATTCACCCCTACTACTGTTGTTGCCAAAGTCAGTACTTACAAGGACCTTGCAAATGAAGCGGGCATTGAACTAGCTCTAAACAAGTCGGAACCAGTAGCCGTAGCGATCCAAGTCGTCGGCAACAAGTTCTTTTCTTATAAGTAAGTCTCAGCAAAGCGTTTTAAAGATGCGTAAAACCTTGGCGCTGCTTATTTCCAGGAGCGGCATTTACAACGATACCGTGGCCTGTAATTCTTCCGTTATCGGTAAAGACATTAATCATGCGGTAACCTTGGTCGGGTACAATAACACCAACAAGCCTCCCTACTGGATTTTGCGTAACAGTTGGGACGCAACATGGGGCATGTCTGGCTATATGTATTTCCAGAAAAACATCAGTCTTTGCAATGTTGGATTATATCCCTACGGGGCCGTTACCCTGAAATAAGACCTTTTCCTAAAAGAGCTGGAACTTTTACATTCTATGGGTTTGAGGGTCTTTTTTTCCCATGCCTTTATCTGTACTTTACTTTTCATCACATAAATTGAATATACTAATTAGCAAGCACTGGAACGTCCCTTATCAATCCGAATATCTTTAAAGAGCTAAACACTTTCTGAAACTTTATGCGAAATTAGTACCTGAACAGAGTTTGAAGGCGAGTATTAGTACTAGAACTTGTTCTAATAGTCATTACTCGTGAAGCATCCAAGTCGGCAACTTGGTAATTCAGCTCGACTCGCTCGGTTGCAATGTATGAATCAGACACTGTAATAAGTAAGAAGGAATATTCGGAATGAGAGTTACCTCCGTCACAAACAGAGGCCCCTGACATTTTCCTGAAAGCTCAGTCGAGAATTCGTAGCCTTCACAACACATAGAATTGTTACGCAAAACGGAAACAATCACTAGCCATTTGCAAGCGTTCCCCAAATAACGTCCACCTAGCGGACTCCCATGCTACTACCATGCCAAGCTTTTAGAGGCTAAACGAACTGGTTAAACTGCTTCGACTGCGTTACAGCTTAAGCGATTGGCTTAGTCTATGCAAGTGATGATAATCATTTCAGGATCAGACTACTTATCCGCTTTAAGAAAGGCAGCTAAAAACTATTATTGCATGCTAATCGTCTAGCACATAACTTGTCTGACATTACTTTAACTGAAAATATCGAACTTGTCAATTTTATAATCCAGTTTATTCCAATGTAGATACTATCAGGACAATTATTTCACGTTGCCAGGATTAGTTCTAGTTTCCAGTCCAAATTCATGTTATTTTCCCATGATAAAATAAGGACACAAGATAATGAAGATGCAGTGCCGATAGTCATCCTTTGCAGCTTTCAAAACCAACACTAATTTCAATGTGAAAGGCATACGTGGATCTCCCACTGAAATTAGAGGAGAAAATTGGTAAACGTTTAGTTCAAGTGATGGACCCAAACGCTAGTCGGAAAAGCACTTTACTATACCCTACGTACGAATTGTTACAGAGCCATGGTAATTAAAGGTAATACGAGGAGCGATTACAATTCGACAAATTGTAAACTCGACAAACGTGGCTAACTGGCCGGCAATACCAAAATTACCTTCAAAGCCGGCTGTGGGGATAATGATTTGTCCGTCACCGACCTAGGTATGAGGCTACACTTTATTAGACGTACTTTCGTAACTTGCCTAGTACGTGCGTACTTATTGGAATACCTTCGCAAGCCACCTGACTTCCCATATTAAGATCTAGCATTCAATGGTCATTTGTTCTCTACGTTAGTACTTCTAGGTTTGAAAACATTTCAATTCCAATTCATTTCCCCATTGATCACTATGAAAAAATAACCACTAATATTAATCTAATGAACATACGATAGAAGAAAGACATAACTGTGGGGGCGTCTGATGCCTATATCTCGTTATTTGACCCCAAGAATGCCTTACTACTGGGAAATGAAAATGACCCTTAACACGCTGTTCAAAACCACGTGTACGCCTTTAGGCCGGACTACGCATGGGCAGTTACATATTTTGTTCCATTTGGTATTGCTGCCCAAGAAAGATCCGCGTCCACGATCCTAATATTACTTTTTCCATGAACTTTATGACATTAGATTCAGAATTTACCCGAAGTTTAAACGTATTCTCCTCGACATTTCATTCCACAGCATTGCCAGATGTATTATTCATTCGCACTGCGTGGAAGGTACGTAACGATTTGTACTTCTTTTAGTTATGGAAGCGTGTTTAGAGAAACAACTTTGAAACACGCTCAAATGCGTTCCTACACCGCAGCTGCTATTAAGGGGCCTGTAATTATACCTAGAGATTACACAGTTATCTTTTAAACAGTTTTAATCTTCATTCAACGACTAGTGAGCAATACTTACACCTATGCCGTTGCTTCCACGTGTCTTGTGTACTATACTGCATGGGAAAAACATCATGGAAATCCGTAATCCGGCAGTTCGAAAACATCCTATACAAACTTGAATAAATAAATAGTAAACGACCAGACCCATAAGCATAAAAAAATACAAGTGGAGGAAAACACGCGAGCAGATTAGAAATAATTTCTACTGGTGATTATAAAATTATTTGACAGAAATTTTAGTTACAAAATTGCTCCTAGATCTTTAATGTACATCTGCTGGCTATAGTGTGTGATTATGGGGTAAGGCCCTCTGGCGTAGAAAAATGGACACGACCATTAACTTCATTCTTCAATTATAAAAAAAAATATAATTAAACGTGAATCAGCCTTACGATATAAAATCCTACGATTATACCTTACGATATAAAATCATTCCACTCTGTAAGCTCCGGGGACAGACGTAATTCGTAATTCGAACCAGAAACACGTACATTTTGACGCCAAGTTACTGTACAAAAGATAATGCATTTTAGACACACGTTAATCTTGCTGTTCGCACTTCTGCCCATTTTGTCATTCGCTGCTCCAAGTAGCGAAGATCAGAGATGGTCAAAGTTTAAGGTAAGTTCTTCCTTTGACAGTTACACTTTTGTTTAGCACATATATACTAATTGTGTGCTGATTCTTCAAAAGGGGAAATACAAAAAGCACTATGGAAGCCCAGCAGCGGAGACCAGACGTCGGAAAACCTTCGAATCCCGTGCAAGCCGTATCGACAAGCACAATGCTGCATACAAGAATGGCTTAAAAACATTCACATTGGGTATAAATGAATTTGCTGATAAGGTAAAATTACAGTGTTGATAGGTAATAGCCTTTTGGACTTTGTTGACTACCATAGACAATTTTTGTTTGAAAATTTAGACTGACGCCGAATTGAAAGTTTTACTGGGAACAATACCGCCACCTAGTCTCCAAGCCCGTAGCGATACCAACGACCCAACCTTGCAATCCAGAGCAATTCCTGTTGACCGCCAAGCTGTACCAGTTAAAACAATAGTAAACTTTTGTTTTGTTGGCGTTTAAACCATCACACTAATCTGGGTTGCTTTAGGTCGACCTACGCACGCACAAATGCATGTCTCCGATTAAAGCCCAAGAAGACTGTGGTATGTATCCGAAAAACATTCACAAAACTAATAGTTTTCCATTAATTAAACCACAAATTCAAGTTAATTTTGATCCATAGGTTCATGTTGGGCTTTCGCCGCGATAAACTTAGTTGAGGTAAAACTTCCTCTATTTACTGAAAACTCACTAATGATAAAATCGGCTTCTGTTTCTTTCTATTAGTTCGCTAACTGCATGAAAAATGGTCTCAGCTCGCCAGCTATTCTAAGGTAATAAGAATATAGGACCACTTGAAGCCCTACACATTTTCTACCTATTTGAAACCCTTGTACTGTCCCCCATTGCAGTGAACAAAACCTTGTTGACTGCACTTACCCAAGAGATGGCTGCAATGGCGGTTTCTACACAGACGCCTGGGAAAACATCAATAATACTGCTAGTAATGCCTCGTATCCCTACACTTCCGGAAAAACTAAAAAATGGGTACATGAAAGCAATACAACGCAACATATATCCAACGGTGACATACTTTATTGAAATGTAATTTAATCTAGAATGGTGTGTGTAAATTCAACCCTGCTACTGCTGTTGCGAAAGTCAATACTAACGAAAACTTGGAAAACGAAGCGGGCATAGAACTTGCTTTAAACAAGTCGGAACCAGTAGCAGTATCGGTCCAAGTCGTAGGCGATGACTTCATGTACTACAAGTAAGTCTCACGAAAGCATTTAAAAGCTCTGCCAAATCTCGGCCCTTGTTCTTTGCAGGAGTGGCGTTTACAGCGATATTAAGCTCTGTAATTCAACCATCGGTAAAGACGTTAATCATGCGGTAACCTTGGTCGGTTATAATAACACCAACAATCCCCCCTACTGGATTTTGCGTAACAGTTGGGGTCCAACATGGGGCATGTCTGGCTATATGTATATCCAGAAAAACATCAATCTGTGCAATGTTGGATTATATGCCTACGGTGCCGTTACCCTGAAATAAGACCTTATCCTCGAAGAGCTCGTGCGTGTAGCTTTTACGTTTTACAGGGTTGGGGTCTTTTGGTTTCTGTATTTCTCTTTTCGACACGGAAATTGAATATAGTATTTATCAAGCATTGAAACGTCCATAATAGTGTAGTTAGCCGGATTAACAGATGCAAGAACCCTTCGGGGCAGGTTCTACGCTGGCTGGGCTGGTTCGAGTCCTATGAAGTCTCAGTGGAACATTGGCCTGGGAAAAAGCACCCCAATGCAGATGCCCTTGTTCATAACGTGGTATTGTGGAAGGTCTAGGCGAAGAGGAAGAGGAAGATGGTTTGGAGATTCCCTGTATGGCAAAGGAGTGTCAAGAGGAAGAAACCGAACCGGGGTTGGTTGCAACTGCACAACTCAAGGATTCTGACTTTTACGTTAATACAGTCAGTCATAGGATTAAGCTGGTCTACTTACACTAGGAAGACTTGCATTCCACATTCCACATTCCTGGATGTTATAATCCTTAATACGCACCCACCCCAGTATAGCCAAGCCCATCAATAGGGTATTGGATCACCTGTATTGAGCCTGTAAAAGCTTGGGCATGGTAATAGCATGGGAGTCCGCTAGGGGGACATTCTTTGGGGAACGCTTGCAAATGGCGTGTGAATCGAATAGTGGTTGTTTTCGTGTTGTGTAACAATTCTACGTGTTGTGAAGGCTACGAAGTCTCGACTGAGCTTTAAAGAAAATGTCGGGGCCTTTTTTTTGACGGAGGTAAGTCTCATTCCGAATATTCCTTCTTACTTATTACAGTGTCTGATTCATACATTGCAACCGAGCGAGTCGAGCTGAATTACCAAGTTGCGGACTTGGATGCTTCACGAGTAATGACTATTAGAACAAGTTCTAGTACTAATACTCGCCTTCTCGTTTTCAAACTCTGTTCAGGTACTAATTTCACATAACGTTTCAGAAAGTGTTTAGCTCTTTAAAGACATTCGGATTGATCAGGGACGTTCCAATGCTTGCTAATGATTATATTCAGTTTACATGGCGAAAAGTAAAGTACAGATAAAGGCATGGGAAAAGAAGACCCTCAAACCCATAGAATCTAAAAATTACGGCTCTTTTAGGAAAAGGTCTTATTTCAGGGTAACGGCACCGTAGGGATATAATCCAACATTGCAAAGACTGATGTTTTTCTGGAAATACATATAGCCAGCCATGCCCCATGTTGTGTCCCAACTGTTACGCAAAATCCAGTAGGGAGGCTTGTTGGTGTTATTGTACCCGACCAAAGTTACAGCATGATTAATGCTCCTACCGATAACGGAAGAATTACAGGCCACGGTATCGTTGTAAATGCCACTCCTGGAAATAAGCAGAGCCAAGGTTTTACGGATCTTTAGAACGCTGTGCTGAGACTTACTTGTAATAGAAGAACTTGTCGCCGACGACTTGGATCGCTACTGCTACTGGTTCCGACTTGTTTAGAGCAAGTTCAATGCCCGATTCATTTGCAAGGTTCTTGTAAGTACTGACTTTGGCAACAACAGTAGTAGGGGTGAATTTGCATTTACCACTCTAAGCGAAATTAAATTTTGAAATGGTCAGTGTATATCTACGTTTTGCTGGACGTACCCAAATTCCCGTTTTTCCGGAAGTGTAAGGGTACGAGGCATTGCTTGCAGTATTGTTGCCGTTGTCCCAGGCTGTTGTGTAGAAGCCGCCATTGCATCCATCACTCGTATAAGTGCAGTCGACCAGGTTTTGTTCACTGAAATGACGGTTTGAAATATTAAATTAAACTCTGTAATGGTTCGAATGGTCAACTTCCATTTCTTTGATCATGGTGGTTATACCTTAGGATAGTTGGCGTGGGGAGCCCTCTTTTGAGGCAGTTAGCAAACTAATAGAAATACAAAGAAGCAGATTTGATTAAGCACTAGTTTTTATGACACATGGTAAGTTTTTTACCTCAACTAAATTTATCGCAGCGAATGCCCAACACGAACCTATCAATCCAAAATCAAGTTTAGTTTGTGATTACGTTCATTGAAAAAGATTAAATTTTGTCATTATATTTTTCATTATATTATGTTCATTATATTTATGACATACCACAGCTTCCTTGGTTTTTAATACTAGGCATGCATTTGTCCGTGCGTAAGTCGATCTAAGACAACCCGGATTAGTATGATGCTTTAAACGCCAAAACAAATGTACAATTGTTTTAACTGGTACTGATAGTCGATCACCAGGAATGCCTCTCGATTCCAAGGTTTGATCGTGGGTATCGCTGCGGGCTTTAATTTTACTTGGCGTGACTGTTCCCAGTAACATTTTCAATTCGGCGTCAGTCTAGATTTTCAAAGAAAACGTTGAAATGCTATGGCAAATTCTAACATTACCTTATCAGTAAATTGATTTATGTCCATTGTGAATGATTGTAAGCCTTTGTTATATTCGAGATTGTGCGCATCGATTTGGCTTGCACGGGAAAGGAAGGTTTTCTGACGTCTGGATTCCTCATCTTTGTTTGCATAGTTTTTTTTGTGTTTCGCCTTTAGAACAATGAACACGCAATTAGTTTAGATACGCTAAACGAAACGGATAGTCAAATAGTCAAAGGAAGAACTTACCTTAAAGTCTGACCATTTTTTATCGTCGCTACTAGGAGCAGCGAATGCCAAAAGGGGCAGAAGAGCGAACAGCAAGAGTAAAGTTGGTCTGAAGTACATTGTCTTTAGAACAATTGTAACTTTGCCTCAAAGTGTATGTGTTTCAAGTTCGATGTGCGAATTACTTCTGGCTCTGAAATTGCACGCGGGAATGATTTTATATAGCAAAGTGCTGATTCACGTTTAATTGTATATTTTTATGATTTAAGGGTGAAGTTAGTGGTCGTGTACATTTTTATACGCATACCGAAATCAAATGCATAACTGACAGCAAAGCATATTAAAAATGAAGATTTATGAGCCATTTTGCGGGTAGAATTTATCTGAAACAATTTGCAATTATCAGAAGAAATTATTTCGAATCTGCTCGCATTGTTCATATCCATTTGTATTTTATTTTATAATTATGGATCTGGTGTTTTCCTTCAGTTTTATTTATTTAAGTTTGTAGAAGATTTTTCCGACCTAATGGATTTTCAGTTTCCATGATTTTTTTCCCATGCAGTACAGAATAGAAGTGACCCAAGCAACCGCCATAGATGTAAGTAAAGTGGTGCCTCGCATAACGAACATTCCGCATTACGAACGCGCCCTCAGCCTGGAAAATGTTCCGTATAACGAACGCGTTGGTGTTATTATAACCGATCAAGGTTACCGCATGATTAATGTCTTTACCGATGGTTGAATTACAGAGGTTAATATCGCTGCTTCAAATGTAATTAAAAACAAATATAATTGAAGAATAATGGTCGTGTCAATTTGAAATCGCAAAATTGACTCACACCATAATCATATACGCATTGATGACAGCCATTGATGACTAGCCAGCTGAATTAGAGATCTATGAGCAATTTTCTAACTAAGATTTCTGACAAATAATGTTTTAGTTATCAGTAGAAGTTATTTCGAATCTGCTCGCTTGGTTTGTCTCCAATTGTATTTTTTTATAGATTTGGGTCTGGTCGTTTACTTTATTCAGGTTTGTATAGATTTCTTGCGACCTAACGGATTTCCATGATTTTTTAAGTTGATGTTCTAAGGATCCACGAAAACTGCCAATACTTTGTTTTGACAGAGTTTGTAGAGCAGGACTGCCAATAATCCGAGGAAAATTACAGCTGCCAAAACAAATCCAATAACTGCTCCTGGACTTACTGGTACATACTCTGCATCCGACGATTGACTTCTATAATATAATATATATATTATATAATGTATATTGAAACGCTTATATATTGCACGAGTTAAAAATTCATTTCAAGAGTAAAAATGTGAAGGCCATGGGCATGAGAATTCCATCGTTCATACTTTTACTTTCCTTAATTTGAAAAAGGCAAGTGAATTTTTATATACGTTTTCGGACATGGTAGAAACACCTTCTAATAGATGGCGGGCTTGTTCATTTCTAAACTTCTTTGGATAGGAACCTACGGCCTCGTTATTACTTCTCTTTGTTATTATTATTATGAAGTGTTTCTTGATTGCAGTAAAGTGAAAGAAAACATGCAGCGATCAGTAGACGTGGCAGACGATTGGGATTTAATTATCCTTTCAGCCGCCGATGATAGCCAAAAGCAATGTTTTGAAAAACTTTTAGCTCTAAAGTATAACAACGCGTCTCATCCTAAATTAGAAACCTTTCGAGTCATCGCAGATTTACCCGGACCTCCTTTAGGTTCTGGGGGCTCCACTTTACAAGTCGTACAACAGTTACACGAAGAGTATTCTGACAAACTCTACGATTTCAAGATACTTTTCATCCCAGCAGGTAAATCCATGTTTTAAAGTCTTACGGTTACACACCGAATATTGCCCTAATTACTTTATAGTTTATTCGTACGTCATTAGAAGATTGCAGTGTAAAGAAATGAATTCTTGTAAATTTTTCCAAGTTGGAAAAGCGTTAAGTCTACATCCCATGCTTTTTCTGTATCCATACAGGTGGTTTTAGTAAAAGACTTCCGAGTTTAAGTTGCACAGGCAAATTATTCCTGCCCTTGCCCATAGAATCTGAAATTTCCGCAGATTTCACGCTTCTTGACGTAAAACTCCAACAAACAGCGTACTTTCTCCCCTTTTTCAAAAATGGCGGGCTGCTCCTAACGGCATCTGACGACGTAGAGACCTATTCGAGTGAAGGTAAAATCTCACTGGAACCGCTAAGCGTGCCTTTCCTACGCGTACCTAAATTCATTGTTAGGGCTGTGCAGCGTTACCTTTAACGACGACGACGGAGTGACTGCCATAGCTCACCCATCAACCATCGCTATTGGTAAACTCACAGTGTTTTATTTTGAAGTCAACTGTGATATTTAAGAATAGGTGAAACTCATGGAGTTTATGTTTTGGAACCTACTAACGCTTCTCAGTCCAAAATATGGGTTAGCCACGCCAAGGAAGTATTGCAGAAACCGAATTCAGAGCTTATGAAATCCAGAGGCGCCATTTTCACAGGTTTTTTTCTCTTACAATTTTCAAGTTAAACTTTCTATCGCCAAGTCTTGGGTTTATTGTCCGTTTTTGTTAACATATGGACGGTATTTTCAGGTAAATCAGGGGCACAGAAGGTCTACACTGATAGCTTATTTTGGTGCGGCAGAAATGTGGTGAAGAAATTAGTAGATTTCTCCTCAACGGAAAACGCATTCAAATTTGAAACGTGCATGTTTGGCGACTTTCTAACCGCCATGGGTTCAAATGCTGAAAAGTATCATTCACTGGCATTCAAAGATGCTAAACCTTGCAATCCGTTATTGGAACTCAAGGCGCAATTCTATGAAACATTCAAAGGTACGAGATTGAATGTTTTAGTGTTGGAAGACTCTGAATTCTTCCATTTGGGAACTATGGTAGAGTATTTGGATAACTTACGCCCAGATTCCGATCTCTTTTCGTTCTATAGGATGAAACCCTGCGTTCGTTGCATTTATGAAAGTTCAGGTTCAAAACACGGAGTAGTCATTAACTCTGTAATCAACCCGCTAGTCCAAATCAAAGGGCATTCTATTATAGAATTCTGTCGCATTAACTGCGCCATCATTATTCACGAGAACGTTATTCTCAGCAACTGTGAGATCACAGATTTGCCCGATCTAGCCGAAATCCCTCCGTGTTGGCTGTTCCACACCGCAGCGGTTCACGGCGGGTTCGTCACCCTGGCGCTTGGCATCTACGACGAAGTCAAGCGGTCCCAACCGGTTTCGAAGGTTTCGGATCTGCGGTACGGATCCCAAACCTTGCAAGCCTTACTTCCTTCTGACTACAAGGCTGAAACTGATCAAGTGTCTTTATGGAATATTCCGTTGTTTGAGCTCAAGCATTCCATGTCAGAATCGTTCAACTGCACTTGGATTATGATAAATAAGTTTCTGAAAGGCCAGAGCCCAATTATAAGACAAGATCCATCCCAAAAGCGGTTCAGCCTTCTTGACATTTGTAGGAACAAGCGGATTGAAGGGTTTGTTGACTTTAGGAGTGGTTTAGTGCGTTCTGTGTCGAGCGATTAAATCATTAAGGTATTTTGCGCTGTGTGGGGTACAGTATATACTTTTATTGCTGTGGTACCAAAATTAAAGTACAAAATCTTGGTAAAATAAAATACACATGGAAAGCTTTGCATTTTTACTTTCTATACAAAGTAAAAAGGATGAAAAAAGTAAAGTTTGTTTTCTTCCTTTTTAACGAATCTCGAAAAGGAGGTACTTGGCCAGAATTTGAGGGATTTCCAGGGAATCCACAATCCCAACCAATTTATTCTTACAGAAATGGCGGATTGCTATCCGAGCATGTTTCTTGAGCGATAACGGAGTGGCGGCGCTTTGAACTAAAAGATCTCTGAGCTCCGGTTCGAAAGTAATGCGTTTAAGAATTGTTGACGCGTATTGTTCTCCCGCTTCCAATAACAAACTCACAATATCTGGTCGGGTGGCTACATAAGGTATTGCGTTTAAGATTCCCAGCGAGTGGCGGTATTGACTCTTGAAAATAACCTTTAAAAAATATATTAAGAAAATTATACAAATTCATTTAATTCATGGTTTCGTTGTTTAACCATAGTAATCCAAGAAGGACCCTACCTGTGCTCCGTATTTGAGTAAGAGTTGAACAAGATCGAAACTAGGATCCTGGTTAGCGGTCAAATACTCTCCGAGTACTGGTTGCAAAGTTAATCCATCTTCAGTCTGTACTACGATGTTCGGGTTGGCGCCGTTGGCTAGCAGCGCCGCCACTATAGGGTGGCGGTTCGAGATGCGGTCTGCGCACGCAATGTGTAGCGCTGAACCCAGTAATGGTGAAAACTTGTTGACATCCGCTCCTATTTAAAATGGCATGAAAATCTGATCAAAGTCCATTTAAAACCATGTTTAATAGTCTTATTATGTTAAAAAAATCTTAAAACAAGAATAATATGATTTGTACCCAATTGAATGAGGAGTTTGACGATAGTGACGTCACCTTTCAAAATAGTCAGGTCTAAAGCCGAAGGTTTATCGTATCCGAACGCCTCTTTAGGTTGATTGACCAATGCACCGTGTTTAGTCAACAATTGAACCATTTCTGGGTTTCCCGATAAAACTGCGTAGTGCAGTACCGACCGGTAGTCGTGCCGTTCATCCGTACAAGCGTTAACATCAGCTCCGTACTTTAAAAGAAGCGCCACTGCTTCCAAGCCCTTTTCCGTGAGTTTTTCAAAGATTTTTAAGGAATTTCGTATATTTTTGATTTTTTAATATTTTTTTTTACTTGAGGTAAACGACACGCTTTCATTAAAGGTGTCACTCCGGTTCGGTCTCTAGTATCCGGGAACGCTCCATGCATCAGCAGCAGCTCGAGGAATTTAGTGTTAAGTGGCGAAATCAAATTCACTTCGCAGCCGAAGAAATAGCGGGTGTTGGGATTGGCGCCATGTTCGAGTAGAAACTTGGCAGCTTCGAAGTGGTTGTTCTTTATGGCCAGACGCAGAGGTTCATCGCACTGCAAAATCTTGCTACCGACTCCTTCGGTTTCAGAACTTCCGGCAATACCAAAATCAATGCGATCCTAATCCAGAAAAACGAAGCATTTTTTATTTATTTAAATGTTTTTACATTTCTCTTCATTTCTTTTCGGATTTTTAGTTAAACATTTCAACTTAACTCGTCTACAGATTACGGTTTAATTTAAAGTTAAAATGACTTTCGAGCTTCAGATTGGGAAATAGGATCTTTCTAGTTTTATTGGCAAAAGTTGAAAAATTATAAAAACGAAGCTTGTAAATTAACCAAAGCACCTCCTGACTTGTTTAAGCATTCAAAAGAAAGATAATGATGCCATCCCTATGAGACCTGGGATCGATTTGAATGTGCTTACAGATAAAGTCGCTAGGCCTCTGGCCAGCTGTCCCCCGATGTTATAAGGATAGGGAAATTTGAAAAGGGGCGGAGCCTAAACCGCTAAATAATTAATTACTCGGTTAATATGCATAATTGACATAGGTTTCTTCAGCTAGAACACTTCATTTGGTCTCCTTTGTAATGCATATTTTTCTTTGGCACCTTACTTCCCTTTAAGGAAATTAAGTAAATAGTAAATTTAAATATAATAGTAAATATATAATAGTAAATAATAGTAAGTAGTATATAATAGTATAATATATATAGTATAATATAATACTATATAGTAAATATAAATAATATAATAGTAAATAGTAAAAAAGAAAGTAAATACCTGATGGCGAGTTAGGACTTGTAGGATTTCCACGTAGCCGTACTCGGCCGCTAGATGGAGCGGAGTGTAACCGCAGTCGTCACGCGAATCGACTTTGGCTCCGCGGACCATGAGGAGATGGACGGCTTCGTGGTATCGCTGCCAAACTGCATAATGCAAAGGACGTAAACCTTGAGTGACTGGGTCGTCGGCCCTGGCTCCACAGGCGAGTAGAATTCTTAGGTCATCCAAAGTGGAGTAGCGAATAATGGCATCGGCCAATTCGCGCTGCAATGGGTTGCCATTGCTGGTACATTCGATCGGCATCTATATTAACCGGATAGAACGACAGACAGCAATAAGGACAACAAACTTAAGACAGGAAGCTATCAGCATTGCAGATCTCATTCAGGATCCACTAATTTTAGACAATGGCACAGTGCCAGTCAACGCCTTGGGCAGTGAACTCTCCGGAAGCGACGTGGGAAGAAATAACATTTCTTCACGCGTTTTAGTGAAATATATCATCCAAATGGAAGCATAAACACACGAGCGACTTTAAAGCTACTTAATTTATAAACACATAGTGGTATTTGTGGTAAAAGTGCACAGATTTGTGCACTTTTTACCTTTTAGTTCAGCAAGTTGTAAATTTCTTCGAGTATTACTGCTTTCCCACTGATTAGGTACAAAAAGGGGGTAGAAATGGTAGCGTTGTAAGTGCCTTGAAGGCTTTGGGTGGACTATCGCGATACTGGCCGAACCCTAGCTGTTTATACACAAGACCACGTGACGTATTTCTGCCAAAAAAAGTGACTGAAACGGCAGAATTCCTTGAAAGGTGTCGCAATTTCTTTCAGTTTTTTTTCTTTTTCTTCCAATATAGCGCCATTACTTAGTCGTGAATGTTGGTTCAGTCTCGGGATTTAGTTGCAAAAGGGAACGAAGTTGTAGCGACTAACGACGAACTGAGGGATATTGCTGCGACACAAAAGAACTGGCGCCAAGCCATGTGTATAACGTCATATGCCGTTTTTCGCACGTGCTCGCCGATTCGTAGGCAATTTTCACCCGTGATTTATCCTGCCCTCTTTGACTTTCGCCTGGGGGTCTTTAAGCCGATTAATGACCAGTAACTTTCTATTCCTTTGAATTTCTTTCAGTTTCTTTGCATTTCTTCTAGGACTGCCTTCCTTTGTCTTAACAATGTGTTGAAATTTTTAACAGAAAAACCCATTAGGAAACGGCGTAGACATGTGCGTCTTGACCTTAATCTTCGTATTGCGTCTTCAAATCTACTTTTGTTTCCAAGAACCAAGAAGAACAAACTGCTTCTCTTCAGAACCTTACGATGCATCTTTCAACGCATTAAGCTTTTAAAAATGCCGTTTATCGTGTGATTTATTTAGAACTCATTTAGTATAAAGCGTTTTTAGCTTCTTGCATTAAAAGCAAGGTTCATTCAAGCTTAATAAGCTTTGAATATCCTGAATCTGAACTAAATTCTGAACTTTGCGTGGTAACAGCTTGCTGCCGACGGGACAATAGCGGTTGAAGTCAATGTGGGCTCGTGAGAATAGCGGTTAGGAGGGAACGTTGGCGCGACAGTAGCATCATATGGTGGTCCAATAAAAGCCGGTTGTTTTCATTGTTGGTGTTGTGTGTTATGGGTGAGTTCTCCCATGTGACTCCCGTCATTCCCTTCTAAAGAAAAAGAACCTCCCAGCCCTCAAATGCAGCTTTGAAACCGCCGCCGTTTCCTCCTTTCCTACAAACACTCGCGTAAAATTTCATTGTTGGTCATGTTGTTGTCTTTCCTACATAGGTAACCGCTAACGTTCAAGTTTTCGAACGTTTTTTTTAGCCCTACCCCATTCCTTTCTTTATTCTTTTGAACTTTATTTACAAACTCACGTTAACTGTTAAGTGAATCATTAACCTGAATTCTAACTCCATGACCTTGCTAGAATAACAAAACAACCATTAAAGTTAAAAAAAAAGTATTATTTTATGTAATTTGTCTCTTGTAAATCAGTGCAAATCCGTTTAGGGCTTGGATGGTGTGGTGTTAAACTTCACCAGAAAACGCTGGGAAATGTCCCACGGTACTTCGTCATTGCCTGGCATTAATAGGACCCATACTTGAAACTCAAAGTTTCGGGGATTTTTTTTGTCCCTATTCCAAGAACAAACCATGACTCCTGTCGATGACTTCCTCTACCTAATCAATTCGATTCTCCTGGGCGAAGAACCGGTAACATATTAACTTCCTAAATTTTTAATTTTTTTAAATCCTAATTTTTGTATGCATTTCATTTTTAGACCGTCGAGGACTTTATCCTACTCATTGGCACATGTGTAGCCTTCATTGCCTTCATTTTGTGGTGTTGTTTCCCCATCGCGCCGAAAGATCCTGGCCTGATCCCTTCACACAGCCACATCCAGTATGAAGAAACCCGAGATAAGGAAAGAGACCGTTATACTTACGCTCACCATTCTAAAACCGATCGGGACTTCCTTGACGACGAATAGAGAAACTGGCTAGATTTACCCAAGTCCGGCATCCGTTTCTAAAACTTCTAAAGCGTCAAAAGAAGTAAAAAATGAAGTAAATTTCTGCCAATTTTAAGAACTCTCTCCAAAAGAGTTAAATGAACTTCTCCAGATCTTTTCAAAACAAAAGAGCTTACAAGGTATACTAAACGTATGATATTACTTCAAATACTGGTCAAATCTAGGGCGTCTCTTAGATTTTCCTTTTTTCCATTTTCCAATTTTTCGGAAGTTTTAGGTTTTGATTAACTTAATTTAGTACTAATTAATTTTTCCTAATGTTTCAAGCTTGATTGACTTCATTTACTTCTTTTTTTAGCTCTATTTGACATTTTGAATTGGTTTCGGAAATGTTAATAATGTTTGATTTAAATTCCGAAGGTGTAAACAAACTAATCCATGTCTGGTTGCGTATGTTGTGCCTTCTGCCCCCTTTTTAAAATAACCGAGCCTATTTTTCAATGTCAATATTGATCTCAACTTGTGTAAAAATGGAGATTGGACGAATGCAATTCAAGAGTTGAAGGCGAAATTGATTTTATTACTACTTTTTATAGTTATTATTGTTATTCATAGTATTTGGGTTTCACGCTGATTTAGCCGGAACCTCCAAGGACCCGAGACTGGAGAAACGAGCTTCTTATTACCGCTCTAGGGCTTTCGAGCTTTTGTTTTCCGTCTTGCAGTTTCATTTGATCGTTTGCTGAGTGGAGTTCTTCACTCTCTCCAAAAACCTTCCCTTGGATAGGCTTCGCTCGCTTCCACGTGTTAAGTTTTCTTGTGGGCAGCAGTCCAAGTAGTGTTATCTATTTATATATAGTTCGCAGGAATATAGAGAGCTCTCTGCGCGTTATTTGGTCCCGTTTGAAAGACGAAATCTGGAACGCATAAGTGGTCAGGCCGTGGAGCTGGAAAGTTTCCTGCTAGATTGCATTCAGTCTAATTAAGGGACTCGCATTTGGAGGATTGGAATCATGCATTTAAACGTGAATTGCAATACGGACGCCAAAGAAGGCCTCCAAACCGAAGATCAACACTTTGTAGCTATGCTACGAACTCACCGATTGGGCAGATTGGTCATCAAAGCCAAACCAGGTAATGCCTCTTACTACTTATTTGCTCCAAGTCTTGCGAGAATGTTGAAAAGGAATGTTGGAGAAAATTAGTTGAAATTAGGCGGTATTTCTGTGTGTTTGCCTGAATTCGGGAAGTCTTTCAGTTTTGCTTCGGTAGTATACTGATATATGACATTTTCCAGTGTTTGAATTTGAAAATTTTACACTTTTAGAATCTTGAATTGAATTTTGTACATTTTAAGAATGAAAAGATTCAAATTCAAACCCTGGGAAGATGTTGAGTGTGAATTTTTTATAGAAAGATTGGCAAGGTTCGGACATTTCTGACGTTAATACGACAAAAAGTGTGAAATTAGGATTAATTAGACTTATTATGTTATTATGATGACCTACTATTGTGTCGTTAATCGAATTAGACTTGGACTGAAAAGTGAGCCATTGATTAGCCTATAAAAGAAGTAAGAGTCTTCGCGCCTCTAGCTACGGGCTCTGATTCACTTCCCCATCGACGTGTTATATTTGCAGATATTATTCGATGCTTGGGAAGGTTGTGCACATGAGAGAACGCTTGTTGAACACAAAGCAGAATCTCTCCGTGAGAATTATGATGAAGAAGCTAGGAAAAGCCTTACTTTGGATACAAAACATAATATTGCTTATTCTTTACGCATAACCGCAAAGGTTGCAAAGTTAGGTTTCTTTATCCTTGGCCGATTCCTTTATTGGTATTGTTGGTCAAACGTATTGCGAGGGAGTTGAAAAACAAGCTGGGCCAAATGACCTGGATTTCACCCCTCAAAAACGTTTCCTCTCCCAAACCTTTGTTATTGGGTTAGCTTAGATGGCACCAACGGCCAAGACTTGGAGCATGCCTAGTCCACGCTCGGAGCTCAGCGAAGGCCAAGGGGGAACCCCATAGCTCCTCTTTCTCTTTCTCTTATGCCATGCTCTCGTCACGTGTTCCACTGGGTTCAGTTCGCTCAGCGCGTTTGCGAACGAATCTTCGTTACCAACGTCCGTAGCGAGCAAGACTCAATCGATACACAGTTTTGTATACGTCTGGTTGGTGGGAGACGTTGACGAGTCCCATTTTATCCATTTGACCACATCTTCTTGGACCATTGTTGAACACTTTTCGAGCTTTTCTTGTTCTCGATTCATTTCAAAGTGCAGCGGTTTCCAGTGCTAAGAAATTGAAATGGTCACCTGACGCCTTCAATGTTCGATTTGTAACTTTGAGCCCGTGCAGTTTTCAAATACTTTTGTACAGTTTTAAATTCGCTGTCGCCAGTGTGAAGACGAATGCTTTCAAATTCACTGTTGTCTCTGTGAGGACGACTTTTTAAAAACTTCAAAATTCACTGTTGCCAGTGTGAGGACCAGGACTTGAAATCTCATTGTTGGCGAAGACGCCATATTGTAAGACTTTACGGAAAATTGGGTTCGCAAAAAGGATATTTGTAGTGAAGGTCCCAGCAGGCTTTGCATTGATAAAGTGACTCGGTTTTGTCGCCGTACAAAAAGCAGCAGACGTTGCAAACACGATCAATAAGTACGAATTATTGCGTGTTGCAATCTTTGCGCTGATCCATATTCAAGGCAGTAAACTTTCCAAGTGTCAGGCTTTGTACTTTCTAGATTGACGTGACCTTTTGTAATGTACATGAGTTTCGTAACTTTGAACTTTTAAACTAGTGGGAGCTGGACATTACTGCTTAACAAAAGCCATAAGAAGCGGTTTTAAAGGAGTTCTAAACTGAGAATGGCTTGTTGCGAAACCAGTAGCCAGAATCGGTTGATGGAGAAAACGGCAGAATGGCAAAGGCTATTGTTGCGTCACCACAGTGCTACCCTCGCGAACCCGCAGGCGTTCCACGGACGCTGCGACTGCGACACTTGCTCTTCGCCCATTCAATCGCCCGAATCGCACAGTCCGACTCAGCAACCACAATGCGACACTGCGTGCCGGTCTTCGCTTACCCAGGAAACGCTCAACAGTCTCATGGAGCTAGCGGGAAAGGTTACCGTTACCGAGTCTGAATTAGGGATGGCGTGGACCACGTTACGCCGAGTTAGACCGCAGCGTGACGTCATCTGGAGAGTCGGTAAGAAAATTGCGGATTCAAACCTTGCCGTGTACCTCACAGCAACGTTTCCTTTGGGTTCTTTTTCAAAGAAAATTCCTTCGATTCCCAAAACTACCTTTTGTTTAGATAATTGAGTTATCCTTAGACTTTAGAGTGGATAGTTAAGATTAGACTCGATTGTTGTTGAAATTCTTATCAAATTCCTTCGAAACTTACGTTTATTGACTTTGAAATACCGAGAGAAAACCGGTTGGATCACTGAGTTGGAAGAGTTGTTAAAAGGGGCATTGTTTCGACGTCATTGGCTGGCACAGCGCCCACACGTGATGCTCGTTTCAGGGTCACGAATGTGGCGCGATACTACGTCAGCTAGTTCCTTCGCTTATTTTCTCTTTTTTTCTGGTTCAAAGGGGTTCCTTTAACGAAGTGACGCATTTTTTTGCGGACAGTATAGGGTCTGAACTCATTTTTGAAGACTTTCCCGTCTGAAACCGCAGACCAGTTTCAAATTTCATTCTGGAGATTGCGGGTTCAATGAAGGGCTTCAATGAAGAGCGGGGCTTTCTTATGACTTTGCGGAATCGGTTTCAAATTTCATTCTTGCCATTGGGGATTGAAGTGAAGATTGGGGCTTTTTGGTTATTGAGCGGAATCGGTTTCAAATTTCATTCTTGCCATTGCGGATTCAAATGAAGAGCGGGGCTTTTTTGGTTATTGAGCGGAATCGGTTTGAAATTTCATTCTTGCCGTTGCGGGTTGAAATGAGGAGCTGTAAGGGATGGAACGGCTCCTTTTGTACTTGTTATTCTTTAGTAACGCAGATGATGTTCCAAATTTGGCGAGAAAACAAAATAAAGAAATAGAATAGAAAGAAGAAACGGAATAAAATAAATTAGGGGGCGTAATTGGAAACCCAGGTTTTCAAGTTTGGGTTCATTGTGCTCTTCCGGACAGTCTCATCTCGGGATTCTCGGGCGGTTACCGAACTAAGAGGCAGACAACTCTTCCGTGCAAGTGACAGGCTAAGAAGCACCCACGACCCCGTCACGTGGTCTAATATCCGGCGTCGGTTGGTATTTGTGTGGCTTTTTCGAGTGAGTTGTGTTGTGTTGCTTCCCCACTCATCAGTGGCATCCGTTGAATCTCGACAATGAATTCGGAAATGAGTATGATCAAGACCAAAAGAGAATGTTTTCAGCGCAAACGTAACGATTCGGTGCACATAGGTTCGTCTGTCTGTGAATGTTGGTGGCATATGTTCTTTTCTGATTTTGTTCATTGGATTTGATTCATTTTGGATTGTGGGTGTTTCCTTTTTCTGTGTATGGAGTAGGAGAGCGAGCCAATTATGTCAACACACCACATGTTATTGCCATGGTGGGATTGCCCGCCAGGGGGAAGACGTATATTGCGAAAAAGCTCTCGCGGTACCTCAATTGGATCGGCATTAACACCAAAGGTAGTGTCCATTTTATGATTCATTATGAGATAATTCTTATTTTTTCTTATTTTATTTTTTTTAAGTTCCAAAATGACTTTGATTTCAGAGAATTAGTGTCCAAAGTAAAGGAATTTTCAGTTGAAAAGTGAATTTACTAATCATTATTGGGACTTTGTTTGTTCTAGTATTCAATTTGGGCGAGTACCGGCGTCAGGCGACGACTGCTTACAAATCGCATGACTTTTTCAGTCCGGAGAATCGCGAGGCGATGGCTATCAGAGCTCGATGTGCCTTGGATGCCTTAGAAGATGTATGCAATTGGCTCGAAGCTGGTGGAGAAGTAGCAGTAAGTGCATTTAACAAGAAGAAAAAGAAGAAATTGGTATTATATCAATTTTCTTGATAGGTTTTTGATGCGACGAATACCACCAGGGAGCGTCGTCGGATGATTTATAATATTGTTGTCGAGAAAATGGGGTACAAGTTATTCTTCGTGGAATCCATTTGTGATGATCCCAAGATCGTTGAATCGAATATCAGGGTAAAGCAAAAAAAATAAAAATTCATTTTAGATTTCAGTGGAATGTATTTATTTTTCTTTTATTATGTAGTGCTTTCCTTTTTATTTTTTTATTTCTTTTTTTTTAATTAATACAAATTTCTTTTCTTATTCATTAGGAAGTCAAAGTTAATAGTCCGGATTATGCTGACATGAGCACAGAGACGGCTTTAAACGACTTTTTGTTGCGCATTGAGCATTACAAAGAGCAGTACCAAGCACTGGATGAAGCCTTAGAAACTGAACTTAGCTATATGAAAGTTTTCAACACGGGTAAAAATTGAGAAAATTCAAAAAATCCCGTTTAGTTAGATTTTGAGGTGTTTTTAACGTTTGGTACGGTTTGTGGAACATTTGTAGGTGAAAAAGTGGTAGTGCATAAGCACGAAGGACATATCCAAAGCAGGATTGTTTATTATCTTATGAACATTCACATTACACCTAGGGCTATCTACCTCACTCGGGTAATTATCCTTAAACAACCTTAATTACGCCTTCATTTAAGAATTTTTTGTTAAATTCCACTCAGTTTGATAGGAATTGTTGAAGTCTATTTTTTTATTTTGTATTATTACTTTTTTACTATTACTATTGAATGATTATTTTTTTTTATTCTCTTTTTGTGTATGAAGGAGCGTGTTAAACGAATATTTTTTTTTTCTTTTTTTAGCATGGGGAGAGCGAGTATAATCTTCGAGGGCGTATTGGCGGTGATGCAGATCTTTCAGGGAGGGGCAATCAATACGCGACTGCTTTGGCAGATTACATTCATGAGCAAAACATTCCGGATTTACGTGTGTGGACTTCGTGGATGAAACGGACCATTCAGACAGCAGCTTCTATTGACGCGCCTCAGGAGCGATGGCGAGCTTTGAACGAAATTGATGCTGTATGTCCCGAGTTGCTACTCCAATATTATTCTTTTAAATTATGAATAACTTTCTATCTATTTCTATCTATTTACATTTATCTATTTATATCTATTTCTATCCGTTCTTAAGGGAATTTGCGAAGAAATGACGTACGAAGAGATCGCCAAGTCCTTGCCAGACGATTTCAACGCACGTGACGGAAACAAATTCCATTATCGGTACCCGCGAGGCGAATCTTATGAAGATCTGGTAAGGGAAAAAGAGAGAAGGTTGGGTTTTGTGCACTTGGTTGATCTAATTGGGGCCTTTCTTAGGTGGCGCGTCTGGAACCGGTCATTATGGAGCTCGAACGACAAGAAAACGTGCTTGTTGTCGGCCACCAAGCAGTTTTACGATGCCTTTTAGCTTACTTTCTGGATTATTCGGCTGGTATTACTTTCTTTATACTTTTTTCGTTATGGTTTTTAAGTCTTTCACTGTAAACTACGCTACTTATTTTATTTTAGAATTTTTTTAAGTTTCTCGTGTTTCAAGTACGTAATTTAAAGACGAACGAAGACATCTAGTGGCAGGTATAAAACTAACATTATTTTTATTTTAAATTTATTATTTTGCATTTTGTAAGTTTATGGTATACAGATTCATTTACCCTTTTAGAATGCATAAGCTTAGCTTATGCATTCTAAAAGTGCATTCTAAATTGCCCTGTGCATTAATTGTGATAGGTAATACGGAAATGGTTACAAGAAATGAACATTTTTTAAAAAAAATATCAAATTAATTTTCGAAAAGGCACAACATACGCCATCTATGGGTAGTTTAACTTATTAGCGTACGCCATCTAATGATTAAATGACTAAAGTGTTTTTGTTTCTTGAATTTTCGTATCATGAAGCTTTCATAACATTACTCATTATGAAGAAAGACTCAAAATAATCTGTTATCTTAGATGAACTACCGTATATTCGGGTGCCTTTGCACGCCGTCCTGAAGTTAACTCCGGTGGCTTACGGTTGCAAAGTGGAAGAAGTTAAATTAGCCGTGGAAGCTGTGGATACGCATCGCGCTAAACCCTCTGTAAAATTCAGCTAAATTGAATCCACTATTACTAACGTTCTTTCATATCTTCCCTTTAGGTTCCAGGAACATTGGAAGATTGCTTTAAGCGCGAAGAAAGAGTCGCTTCTGCTCCGAAGCCATAATTCCGGTCATTATTTTAACATGGGTGTGTTTCTTCCCCGCTCTTTTTTTCGGCCAGACTTTCATGTTTGAATTCCTTTTATAGCTGTGGACTGATGTTTTTGCGTGGCTTTATTTTCACATTTTATTTTTTATTCTCTCTGGCAGATTAACAACTCGGTTTTTTAAAACAAGGTCAAAAACAACAATGTCAAGGACATACAATCATGATTCCTGACTTGCAAAAAAAAAGAAAAAAAGGAGAAGAAAATTAATTGTCCGTCCCTGGCACCATATCTTTTAATAGTTAACTTTTTTTTCTTTTTTATCTTCGTGATGAACATCTGGGACCGCAATTGAGGGCTTGGTAAAGATTTTCTGTCGCGAAACTGAGCTCTAATTAAATAAGCTCGGTTTCTAAATTAGGGTTAGGATTAGGGGGCAATCAATATTTTTTTACGACATCTGGCGCTCAAAATCGGTAATCTATAAAAAGATCCCTTGGATTAATCAGTGCATTGAAAGGGGAAAAAAAATGTTTTTGGAGGCGAAGGTAAGACTTATAAAGGGGATACTAGTGGTGACTAATAATCCCATGTCTATAGCAACAATGAATTGGAATGGTGTATAAAAACAAATAGAGCTTTACGGAGGCTTCTGGAATGTAATATATATATAAATATACTTGAAAGAGAAAGTTTTTCCGGTTCCTGTTCCCACTTTAGCCTAAAGGCATATTTCGAGGCTGAAGATTCAGTCGCACCTGTTGGTTCCTTTGCATTTCACCTAGGATCGAGTTGGCAATTGTTTACAGTCTTTCTTACTTTTAGTTTAGTGCAAAATATAGAATTAGGAATCTTTTGGGATGCAGACGTTATTGATTTGCAGTTGCTTCGTGATCTCGGTAGTCTCAGCCAAAGGTATGAACTCGATCCCTTCGACTTCATACTGAAGACTTCGTTAGGAAGATTTCATTAGGAAGATTGAAGCGTTTAGGTTTGATTAATCGCTCTATTGGACCTTTTTTGTGTTATTTTGTTTAGAAAGCTTGTGGAGAGAAGATGTGAGCCGAAAAATGCATGTGGGGGTTTCGACGTCCGGTTACGAGCGGATAGTTTTGAAATGTTTGCCGGATTCCATGGAATTGGTCGTTGTCACCGACAAGGACTTTGATGGCGTAATTTACACCAGAGGGAGTTTCTACACCCGTCCCGAGAACTGCTTTTTAAAAGCGGCTAAAGGCCGACATTTCAAGTTGAAGTTGCCCTTGGACGAGTGTGAAATTAAGCAAGTAAAGCATGAATTGAACCTTATCTGCCCAGCAACTTTGGCCCTTCTGCCCTCTTGATTTTTGTTTTGTTTTATTTTATTGGGTAGGAAGACGATATCTACACTGCAATGGTGGTCTTGCAACACGACGAGGAGCTAGTGATGCCAGGAGACGTGGCGTTTAGATTGAAATGCGACTACGCTCCCAAGGATGTGTCCGTGGGATCAAGTTACAGCATATCTAACAAGTGTGTCCTTAAACAGCTGAGCACGACTCCTCTAATCCCATTTTACTTTTATTTTCTAATAAGGCGCCCATGTTTTCAAACTTTTTGTAATCTTTCAGGCCCGTTCTGTCGAGTATTAGTTTGGCCGATCCAGATCCATCAGGCAAGGACTTGCCACGCCATTTGCAGTCTACAGTCACGAACCTCACGTCGGTTGTTTTTATGCCCTCGGATATTCGCCCGAAGCGAAAACCCAAGGAAGAATTGTGACAAATTTTGGAAAAAAGGAAATGTAATAGAGTCTCCCAAAACCGCCAATCTGCGGTTTCTCGTTATCAACCATTTTAATTCCAGAGACCACCACCGGATATCCTACTATCCTACTAGAACCTACGGTGGTGCAATAAGGAAAATCAGATCCGCAATCCTCAATAACCGTTTGAGTCACCAACAAAGAAAAATAACCAAAGTCCCTATGACGCCAACAGAGAAATAATGAAACGTAGCAGTAAGCTCAAGGCAGATGACGTAACAACAATGAAAACCTTGCCAAGCCTTCTAAGGTTTTCATAACACGCATTCGGGGCTTGTTCGAAAATGGGTTAATCGCTATCCCTTGTTCGAAAAGAATGTTTATAACACAAGTGTAGCGTTAAAAAAATAATAGTTTATTTAGAAAATAATCAAATGAAGAAAGAAAGAAACACTAAATGGGTTGGGCAATGACGCGTGTAATCAAATTGCCCGGTTCGGGGAATCGTATACAGTTATTTCAATTCGGCGGGTTAACCGCTCTCCGGTTCTACGCGTGTAAAGCCTGGTTGCCAGCGCCGCTGGTTCGTAGCGGTGGTTTCAGGAAGTGAATATCCCAATGCTAGCTGGGCCAACTCAAACCCAAAAGCAAGTTGTCAACTCGGGAGAATGGCGTCGTGGAGACGAGTGCAGTTTAGATTTTTCTCCTTATTGTTATGTGTTGTTTTATCATCTTTGGCTTGGGCAACTGAGGCGGAAATAGGTACTTCATTGCATTTTAAACTATACCAATATTTTCATCTTGAATTCTTTATACAAATAATAATTAATCTCGATATTTCACGCCCACTTCCTGTCAGGAAAATGGTAAAAAAATGGTTCAAATAAAGATCTAAGAAGCAGTTCAAACGTTATGAAGATGGTTCTAATCCCGTTCTACGTGTTTCTTATAGGATATTATGAATATCGCTTCGAAAAACACGACACTGGTATCCCCTGGTCAGAGATTCGGTTCAAGCGCCAAGCAGAGAACCAACTGGCGCCCAGCGTGAATAAAACCAACAAGTTGCAGGACACCAGCCTGCTAGATAACTCGTCCCAGACCAAAGTAGGCCTCGTGGGGAGCAAAATCACCTACGTGGCCACCAACCAAACCAACGCGACAGACGCAGTAACTCAGCCACTCAACAATTCCTCGCTCACCACCGCCAAACCGGTGACTTTCGATGAAGAAGTCGGAGCAGATGAAGATGAGAAAGTGGAAGCACCCGCGGTGGACTATAATGGCCGCAATCTTACCCTCGTCAGCACCACTTATGATCACCACCGATATTACAACAGTACTTTCTACACCGAGAGCGCCAAAGCCCAGGAATTGTGGATGGATTTCAACACTTTAAATTCCAGTGATGTCATGACCCATGATATGCTTTCGCAATCGCATCGACGAGCTGCAGTAACATACAATAAAAATCCAAAAGCATTCTAAGAATGGGAATCTAATTTTTTCGTTTCGTTTTATCTAGACTGTCAAGTTATCCTTCAACTTCCCCTTTTATGGCCATTTGGTGCGCAATGTGACGATAGCCACTGGAGGGTTTTTGTATTTGGGAGATTACATGCATTCGTGGCTGGCCGCCACGCAGTACATTGCGCCCTTAATGGCTAATTTTGATACGGGCTTATCTAACGATTCCACTATAAAATACGTTGATAACGGTAAAAAATTAGTCAAAATTTCAATTGAAAGATTAATGCACATAGCTAAAAAAATAGAAAATAAATTAAAATTCACTTTGGAGAGAAGTAGGAAATGTGTAACGAAACTGTTTTTTGTGTCTGTTTAGGTACTGCGTTCGTAGTCCAATGGGAAAGAGTAGTTTTACAAGATCGTAAAGATGCGGGCAACTTTACGTTCCAGGCCATTTTACACAAATCCGGCGATATTGTCTTTGTCTACCAGGAAATACCCATTTTAGTGTCTTCCATTAGAGATGAAGCTCATCCGGTCAAAGTCGGCATTTCTGATGCGTATATCATCGACCGGACCATTTTCTGTAAATTATTTTCGTTTATTATTAGCATTCATTATTAACATTTTTAGTTGACAATTTCTTTTCATATATTTTTTTTTGTATTACTACATTTAATTTCCGTTTCATTTCATTTAATATTTGTTTTTTTGGGAGTTATTTTGCTTATGATTTTCTTTTTTTTCATTTTAGTTGTGAGGAGAAAAACCATTTACGAGTACCATAAGATTGATCATAAAAGGGATGAGATCAAGAATTGGACAGCCATCTATTTCAAGGCGTTGACTACATGTTTAACGTTCGAAAATTGCGAATCTTGTTTAAACCATAGCATCAATTTCGAGGTAAAAAGAAAAATATTAAAAAATATAGAATTTGTAAGAAAAAAAACTTAAATTTGGATCTTTCCCTAAATTAATGCTCTTGTCTGTATAGTGTACGTGGTGTCCTTCAGCTAGACGGTGCTCAGATGGTATGGATCGTTTTCGCCAGGACTGGCTGACCAAGAATTGCGACAAAAGTGTCGTGGAGGACGTCGCTGCTTGTTCCATGATCCCTAATAGTACGTTAGCGCCTGGCGTAGTGTTCAATACTAACCCTACAACAGCAGTCCAAGCAGCCAAGACCGCTGAAAACTTGTTTCCGACACCGAGTCACGAAATTCAGGAAGATATAAATACTCCCAAAGCCATCGAAGTCGTGGGTAAGTATTTTTCACAAACTTGGACAAAAAAGTTTCACTTTGGGGCTTTTGAAACTAACATTTTCTCTTCTGATTTGGTTGTCTTGTGGGGACTGCTTTTGGTTGGGGTTATGTGCATGGCGTTTAGTCTCCACAACCAGGATGGGGGAAATTACTACTAACACACCTCTAGTTACGAAACAGGAAAATAACCCGCAAACAACTCCTACGACTCCTCCTTCATTTACCACATTGCAATATTCCGGTTTCCACGACCGGTTTAGTGAACCGGGGGATAAAATAGGTCTGTTGCTTCAAATAATGCTTCAATTAACGCTTAATGTCCTTGTTGGGTTATTGCTGATGCTTCGGATAAGGAAATTTCGCTTTCTGAACCTCATAATTCAAGTTTAACAGTAGAAATTGTAAACTTTCTTGCGTTAATGTAATGCCTATGGAAGAAAATATGTTAACTTTTGGGGTAGGTAATGGGGAAACTAAAGTTGGGAGCATAACAGCATTATTCAGGGCAAAATCAAGGATCTAAAGGCTTTTATTGTGTCAGAAGACAAAAGTTTTCGCTTTCCGTGTGCTAGTTACGCTAAAGAAGAGGCTTGCTAAGTTTGTTTAGCTTGTTTAGTGTTATTCAGTTGGTTTTAAGGTGGCTAATCAAGTTTGTGTCTTATATAGAAGAAAAAGCTGGAGGAATGAGTGTGTCTGGAGTCATTGGAATCATCTTTTTCACTTTGCTGCTTGTAACGTGCATTGGATGGGTGTTTTACGCCTATCGAAACCCTCAAACACCCTCTGGACAATACTTAATCAAGGTAAAAACACTACTTATGCTTTTAGTTCGTAATTCCCCCCACATTCTAAACACGAATCTACAGAATGAATGCCATTCATAGTGCAGAGGCTTTCGTGGGCGACTCTTTAGAGTGCGCACTGTACATAACCTGACCGAACCTAACCTGTTGCTACTAACTAACGTGTTCGGGAGCAGGTTGCGCAAGTTTCTGGGTTGCTACCGATAGGCGGCCATGCAGTTGTGTCTTAACTGCTGCATAAACGATAGAGCAACGTTTTCACATCTCAGTTGAGTTATGTCAAGTTAGAGTAGGACGCCCCCCTCCCTCAAGAGCGTAGCTCTTTATCTGTATTCCGTTCCTTGCTCGCGAAACCAGTTTTCCGGAACTTTTTGGAAAAGCTCCGCCCGTTCATTATAGCGGTGGGAACGGAGCGGCGTGGAGCGAAAGAAGCACGGAACTGAGCGATTTTTTAGGGAAATTTATCGTTCCGATCACGCCATCTAGTGGCTAAACAATATAGTGATCAGGCAATCTAGTGGTAGGAACTTTTCTAAGCGCTTTGACAAACGTTTGTTTAAATTGTTTTAAATAAGATTATCGGATCTTTGAGCGGAACGGAGCTTCCGTTTCCAGCTAGTTCTTTTGAAAATTTTACAGGATCGGAAAGGAGCGACATAGGTCCTTCTTAAGTTAGTTATTAGGTGGCAGTACGTAGAGGTTGAAAAAGGGAAACTTGCTCGCGAAACGCGTGAATCAGTTTCGGGTAGGCTAACCGAACCCTTGTCGAATGTGCATTCTAAAAAGTGACCCACGAACGCTTCTGCAGCGCGAATGGCAATCAGACCGTAGATTCGTGGGTTTATGTTTATAATGGTGTGGGGAATTTCGAACGAAGTGCCTTCGTCTAGATTGTGATTGTAATTTTCTTTTCTTTCTTGTATAGTATCGGCCAGGCAATTGGAGTTGGCGTCGAGGCGAAGTGCATTACACAGCCGCTGCAATTCATATGTGAAACCTTTTCTTACGGGAGCCCTATATTTTTAGAAAAAATAAGTAATTTCTCGGGAGGCAATCGGCGAAGCGTTTGCCCAGTATGAAAAAAAAAAACGGAAAACAGTAAGTGAATATTAGATCCGGATTATAGAGTGTTAGACTCTTTAGTCAATGTGGCATTTTTCAGGGCATACTTTTGTTTTTTACAAAGACGGTGGTAAAAGTGCCTTTCTATTATTATTTTTTATTTTTTTTTTGTGGGGGGGAGAAACAAATTAGTTGAGCCGGTGCTTAAATTCTTTTTGTTACTTTCTAGGGGTATATTTTTAAATTTTTTTAAACAAGATTTTGAAGATTGGTTGCTAAGGTTTTATAAGCAGTTAATTCGTAGTACGGGAAACTACCTTTAATCAAGCGGCCTGATTTTGATGTTGGATGGGGAACAGAAAAGAAGCAATTTTGTAAATAAAGTTTTATTGTATTAACTTCCTTGTTTCTCGACTGAGAAATTGAAACGGAAAGGGCGTGGATCAACAGTCGAAGGAGGAGCCAGAGCAACTGAAGTTGACTCGGGAGGGCTGAAACTGAAACGAAAGGAATTTTCTGAAGGAATGAGCTTGAAATTCGAGTTCGAGTTGATGAGAACAGGCTTCGCAGACATGGAAGCTCGTTTGGCTGCGGTTTTGAAGAGCTTGAATTGCTTGGCATTTTGTGGTTTGCTGATTTTTACCGCCACGCCTCCTAAAAAGTATTCAAAGTTTGACAAAAATGAACGAGTGGTATAGTTGACCTTCCACGAAGAACACACGTAAGTAATAATAATACCGGTTTTGTTCTTTTCGAGTTCCATTTTGTCACGATAATCGCCTACTAAATTGCGCATGATTTGGCGTTTCTTGATTAAAGCCACTTTGGGATTTTGTAAGGCTCCTAGACCATTAACCATTTCCATGCCTTCAAAAAATAGTCTATTAAATAGAAATAAAATAGACTACTAAAATAGAGATGGTTATTAAATTGGATTACGTTTTAATGATAATTTGATTAATTTAAGGGCATTTAAAAAGTTCTACCTATTTTATTTCTTTAGAACAAGGGGAAGAGCAAACCTTTCTTTTCAGGCAACTTTTGAGTAGAAAGTGTCGTCTTTAAGTGGTGAACACACCAGTTGAGTTCATCTTCGAATTTGTCTTGATCAAAAGGAACCGGGGCATTTGAAGTGCTACTGGTAGTAGCAGTAGAATGAGGCCGGACAGTAGTGCGATGGGGCAAGGGTTTCCTTTGTTTGGTAAACTTGGGAGGCTGAAAATAATACAAAGTTTAGAATAATAAGAGTAGTTTCTTAATTATGGTATGGTTACTGGAGGCATGGCTTCTTTGACTTTGTTTTCTAAAAAAAAAGTTCGATTTTTATAACTTGCACGTTCCAGCAGGTTGGCTATTCCGACCCTTTTTTGTTTACATCTGGAATCAGCAAACCGCAGCAAGAAGGTTCAGCCGTGTTGGAAGTGGTTCCTAGCGAGCGGCAGCAAAACCATACCAGAGCCTTATTTTGTTCCGGGCGGGGCATCTGAATGAAACTCGCAGTTGAGTTTTAAACTCGAAAAAATCCTCTGTCGATAACAAGTATTGCAAAGTGAACGTTGCCATTGGAATTTTATATTGTATTTGTGAGTTTTAAAAAATCATTATAAATATATGATGTTGATTTGTAAACCAAAGTTAGGTTAAGGATGTTTTATTACATTTTCAAATACATACACAGAATTACAATATAATACCAACTTCTTGAGAATGCAAGGTATGACTAGGCGAACCGTCATATTTTTATAAATCGAGCAAAAAGATGGTCACTTCCCATAGACAGTCTATACCAGCTTGGTTAGGTTGTATTTATAAACCTTTCAACTGGGCACTGAATATATTCGTTTATAGAATAAAGATATATTCTTATCGTTAACAAATATAAGCGTATGACCGAGTGGATACTGTACGTATCTATATGTACTGCATACCACCTTGGTTCATATGTTGCTTATATACATGTTTCAACGACATATTAGTATAAGCCCATGACCGCGTCGATAACACGCACGACTGGGGACCTAAAGGTCCTCGGTTCGATTCCCGGTCGAGGCACTTTATTTCGTCGAAAAAACGAAATATTAAATGGCTCCCTTTCCCTGTACCATATGCCTTCCCGGCAAGGTTCCTATTCCAATATTCGAAATTGTGATGCTTCGGCATTACGAGCTCGAATATCGTGGATAGGAAACGAGCAGGGAACAGGGAAAGGGGCGAGGCTCTCAATTTTTGACGATTTTTCAAGGGGACCCCCTTGATCGTGCAGGGATCCTTATGGAAAAAAGCCCAGAAAACGCTTTCCCAGCTCGAAAAGGAGCCACGCCCCCTTTTTGGTCCAATCTACCAGTAGGATTCGTCCATTTCAGAAGCCACGCCCCCTTTTCTAGCGGATTTTTTGAAAAATCCCGCAAAAATATTTAAAATTTTCACTTATATTGCAAATTATAAAAAAAAATACATTTTTGGCAACTAGATTTTTCGGGGAACTTTTTGGTACAACAAATAAGGAATTTCAGTGGGAGGCAAAACATCTCATGTGCACAATATTAGAATCCAATTTTTAGAGCTAAGAAAAGTCACAGAACAAAAATTCCAACAGATTTAGACGGCAGCACTAGAACAATGTTTCTGGAGGGATATATTTTACAAGAAAAACAAAAAAATAGGAAACAATTCTTCTCAAAACTTTTACAATCATACATAACGTCGAACCCACAGGGTGCTTTGAAGATTTGGAAGACATAGCGCTGGAGCAATGTTTCTGGAAGGGGGCTAGAGCTAATGGCAACGCGACACAAGGACGACTCGAAAGAAGGCAGCCGGATTCTGCCACAAGGCTGACGAGTCCCTAATCTTGTAAGGGACCAAATTAAATTACGAAAATGACGAGCAAATTGATCCGATCATGGACGCTGATTGGAGAATCACATAGAGAATCACAATCATTTCCTGCTTGATCAGGTCTTCCGCCTAACAAAAGTTATGTACTGTTTGTCTTTTTTCCATTATAATTCACCATTATTACATCCTTATACGTGAAACTGATACACCTTCTGGAAGCTAGACGATGGAGGATCTGCGGTTCTCGGACACGCTGCGGACAAATTCGCATCATGGGAACGAGGCAATTCCGCGATGGATTTTCATCATTTCCACTTGAACTATAATAAGATAAAAAGAAGACCAATTAATCAAATTGTTAAACGCATTCAAAAGAAAACTTACATTTCGCTTTCCTTTCCTGTCCTGGCAAAGAACTAAACCCCTGCAGTAGATTCGCATCCCTGGCCATTAGCAAGCGAGCGTCTCTCACCTCGTTGATGTTGATACTCAGCCAATCCCTCCAGACAGGGTTCCAGGCGTTGTAGCCACAACACTGAACACCACTGATATCGCAGGACTTTCAGCGCCTCTCCTGAAAGGGATTACGAATCCTGCGAACTAAAAGAAAAAGGTTCAGGAAAAATCTTTTAAAGAAAAAGAAAAATCTTTTACCTCGACCTCGCAAACACTTGTCCAAAAGTAGACTGTCTTCGGCTGACAATCTTGAAAATACCCCGGAATGGAAGAAAGCTCACCAAGGGACCCACACGAAGCAACGGTCTAGATCAGAAAAAGAGAAATGTAATAACTTAAGTCATTGGTTCGTTGGATGATGGCCAGGCTGAAGTTCGACGAACGGGACGGTTGAGGGAAAGAGACACTTGACACTTTAAACGCGGACTTGAATTTTTTTGACGTTTTTGAAGACGACACTTGATCCGATTGGTAATCTTTAACTCACTATGTTATAAAGTACTAGCTGAAATACCATTGCTGGAGTAAAGCACGTCTTCACTGACTGCTTGCTCGGAAGCAACTGGTGGTTCTACAGGGAATGCTTGAGGGTTGACATCCATCGGTAACAAACTTGTGTATTTTTTCTTCAACTTGTCCGAATACTCGTGCTAATTCCACGATTTTATGGCAGAAAGCTTTTAAAGTAGAAGTAAGTCTTTTTTTCTGGTTTTAACCAACCGGACTATTCTTTTAGGTAGAGCCGCAAGATTAGGTATTACCTGTGCCGTGTCAAGTTCTTGCAGCGTTGAAACTGACAATCCAATAACTATAATCTTGATCGTGGTACACTCTTGGCTTAAGACACCAGTGTTCCAGAACTTTAAAAAGACGAACTTCAGGAAAAGAAAACTTCGGGAAAAAAAAAATCGTTCATTTATGGTGAACTGAACTCTGCAACGAATGTGGCAGGGAATGGAACGATTTTTGGGGGGGAAATTTACCGTTCAAATCAAGCCATCTAGTGGTCATAGTTTGAAACTGTAAATGCTGTTTTTTTTAACATTAACTATCGGAGCTTTGATCAGAACTAGTCTCTCGTCTTTTGTTCGATTCGGAACTAGTTCTTTTGAAAATCTTTGCAGAATCTGAACGGAACTGAACCAGACAAGGTGACGAATGAACGAGAATGAACAAAGTTCAGAAAAAAATAAAAAGAATTTGACAGAAGAGCGACCGATGTCTAACCCTTTCAGCAGCCAATGGCCTAGCGAGTTGAAGAAATCTCCGCTCACTGGCAAACTCCACAGCAATTGAAACATTTTTTAAGTCATATGAATAATTTACTTCAAAAGGATGACGAAACGCGATGCAAAAACCGCGGACCTATTTTATTCCTCTGATCACTACGTATTTACGCAAATCTATTAAATACATTGTAAACAATATTTCATAAATCCCCTACCTAGCTCTCCCACGTGGCACGAAGTGCTCGGCTTCATTTGCACACCAGGTATACACAAGTCTAGGCGAGGAATCAAGGATGCTTATCCTAAACAAAACAAATGAATACAAGAACACTTGCGAAGGTTTGCCGCAAATATGACAAAGAATAACCCCAGCGCCATCTTGTCTGGCTAAAACGAACGAAATCATCTGTTTTCAACGCAATAAAACGACTACACGCCGAAACGTTCGAAATGGATGAAATGGACGCTGCACTCAAAACATGGGCAAACTCCCCACCACGAAGCTAAATTAATGCTTTTTTATAAACAGGGATTTTGTACCTAACTACGAAAAGAATAGAATATAAAAATTTACCTTAAAAACACAACTATCACAAAACTTAATCATGATGACGCATGTTCACCATATCGTCCACCTCGTTCGGCTGCGCGAACGCAACTGGGGCAAGGCTAAGTTGCAGGTTGAGCGTCGCCAAGCAGCGCCCCTTGTGGCTTTTTCAGAAGTGCGCGCTATTCAAAGCCACTGGAACTCTCAATCCCTATTTTAAAAGGTTTAACTTACAGAAACAGGCTTATAAAAATTAGCCAGCACAACACAGATAGAATACACCAAAAAGCTAAAGGAAAACCAGTAACTGCCTGAACTTTCTTTCAATCGGCTGGGCGCAACATTGAAAAGATTACTTTTTAAAATGTCAAAAAATTATGAAGTCTTCATTACTATCCAACAAACCGTTAAATTTGGTAAAACTCCTGACATTTATGGACACTTAAGAGAACTACGTATGTTTCTTTGAATTAGCTCACGTCAACAGACTCAATATCAATCTACAAAGCCGAATTTAACTAACTGAACGTCTTCCTATAACGCGTCACAGCTACAGTAGTACAATCGTCCGTTTTGCGTTTAGCAGTTTGGCACTAGAACGTTCCAGCTACGTCGCGAAATCTCACGACTTTGTAGAACCCAACACATAAAAACCTTCATAGCGTCGACCAACGTCACTTCACAACTCGCTCTCTGGCAGTGTTGAGCTCCAAAAGCCTTCTCACTGGTGCAGTAACCCAACACCATGTTTCTACGTAAAAGTGTACCATTACTGCGGCAATCCAGCCAGTTTAGGAGTGTTCTTACTCAACCGATGGCGGTAACCCAACGTAATATCTGGGGCACGCGTTGGGGTACACGATGGGATCCTCTCGCGGACATGCGAAGTATCATGCGCGATATGGAACGCCAGTTTGAGCGCGATTTCCTCGGCCGTTCCTTCTTACCCAAAGCGTTACCCTTGAACGCCAACGACCAAGCCGGCTCCAAATATCTGCTCAACCTGGATCTCTCGGGCTTCCATCCCGAAGACGTCAAAGTATCCCTCAAAGACCGCACCTTGCAGATTTACGCCAAAATGGAACACAATGGTAACGACGGCAGCCGCTTCTACCAGGAAATCACGCGCGAATTCCTGCTACCCGACAATGTGGACGTCAAAGCCTTGAAATCCATCTTGGGCAACGACGGAATCCTGTCCATTGAAGCGCCTCTACCTGCAGCGGAGAAACCGCGCGAAATTCCCATCCAAAGCAGCGGTTCGAGCGAGCAACAGCAAATTGAGCAGGCGCGTAACCTCGAGAAGCAAGACGTCGCTTCCAGTTAAAATTACTGCAGATTTTTTTTCAGTTTTGAGCAAAGCTTCTATTCTTAGACAATGTTGATGTTCAGTCTCCCTGGTCACCACGTTCGTTAAATAAAGTTAATTAATCCAAGTTGTCCATTTAATTTCAAATTTCGTAGAATAGAATGGAATCCAATTCGTGTTTCAAATCTTGTAATATCATTCGAAAGAAAGCACAGGTGATACTGATAGTAATAAAAGTACTGGAATGTGGAAGTCGAACTTGGCCAGCTTTCTTTTTCTTCGTAAACGCTTCTAGGAAGGCACATTGGCAGTTAGAATTGTGGAAAGACAGACTTGGAGAATACATCCATAATATATTGCACTTGGTAGTAAACTTGGTAAAGTTTAATTTTTGGAAGGTCGAGGAAAACGAAGCGAAATAAAAGTGGTGGCACATAAAAAGACCCCAAATCATTGCCTTTTTTGTGTCATTTTCGCGCGTTTTTAAAGATCGCAAGGATTTCCCCAGTCATCTTGTCCTTTGGCTCCTCCGGTGCGTTTTCCAATCGTTTCTACGTGGAAACCCAAGGTCTCTAAGGCGTCGTGGTCCAGGATTTTGCGTCCGTCAAAGAGGAACGCTGGTTTTAGCATGCTTTGGTACATCTTCTCGTAATCCAGTCCGCCAAACTCGTCCCATTCGGTCAAAATAACCAACGCGTGGGTCCCACTCGCAGCTTCATAGGCATTGGAGTGGATGGAGACCAGTTCTTTGATCCTTTTCGGGTCAGCTTGGTCCCGTAGCAAGTCAACCCAGATTTGAGCCGGTTCGACCTAACCAAAAACGTTTCATCCAACTTCTCTTTTCAAAATTCTTCTTTTTATTCTTCTTTTATTCTTATTCAATAGACGAATTCCAATTCATTCCATAGAATTCAATGCATGAAGTCATGAAGTCCATGGTAAGTTCGGAGAGCGTTTAAGGAAGAAATCAGCTTACTTTGGGGTCATAGATATGCAAGTGAGCTCCTTCTTCGAGTAAATTGCGAGCTACAGCAATGGCAGACGATTCCCGAGTGTCTCCAGTGTCCTTTTTAAAGGCGAATCCGAGTAACGCCAAATGCTTGTCCGTGACGGTGTTAAAGAGGCATTTCACAATCCTCGAGGAAAACCGATGGCGTTGAAAATCGTTCATATCCAACACCTTTTTCAGATAACAAAGAAACATCCAAAAAATAAAAAATAAAATAAAGAGGACAATTCCATGGAATTTTTTACCTGCTGCCAGTAAGAAGCCACTTGGGGCAAATTCAAACATTCCGATATGTATACCAAGTTGAGCAAATCCTTCTGAAAGCAGCTGCCACCAAACCCTGTAAATAATAATCGAATTAAAGTCACAAATACTGAAAATCAAAAGCATAAAACTCGAAAAAAGATCAAAAATAAGAAAAATTCTTGAAAGGTAGACAAACAAATTCTTTGATATTAAAGCAAATATTTCTAAACCTTCTAATAATATTCTAAAGATCAGACAAATTCTAAATATTAAAGTCATCTTACTGTCCACGAATAGTAACCGCATAGCTAACAAATTGTCATTATTGAATTAGTTTAGATTGTCCGTATTGTATTGTTAGATTGTATGTTCTTTGCTTTAATACGAAGCATGAAAAGAAGATGATTTTGTGTCGTTACCAACTGAGGCTTTGAGGAATTTGGGTCCGATTCTGGAATCCAAGCCCACTGCGTCAGCTACCTGGGAAATATCAGCACCGGTCGCTTCACAAATAGCTGAAAACGCATTAATACTGGAGATACGTTGAGCCAAGAAGGCATTAGCCGCCTAATTTCAGACACAAAAAAATAAATTTATTCTTTTCCATTTTTATGATGTTAAACAAGTATTTATAATACGCTAAAAAGTACCCAAACCCACCAATTTGGAGAGTTCGGAAGACCAGGTGTTCATGGTTAGGATTTTGGTCCCTGGAATCCAGTGTTGGTAGACACTAGCTAAAGCTGCGATTGCTCGTCGACCCGCTTCTGAATCTTCGCCTCCGATTAAAACTCGCTCGGGTTCTAGCAGATCGCGCACTGCTGTTCCTTCCGCTAAAAACTCGGGATTTGAGAGAACCTAGTTTCAACAAAAAAATTCAATAAATAAAAATAATAATAATTTTTGACTTGGGGTTAGTTTGGTTGAATGAGACGAGATATTATGTAGTGCTTATGGAGACCAATTCGTGGCATTACTTGGTAAGAAACGCCTGGTTTAGTGTTGGCCTTCAGGACGTTGATGATGGAAGCAGCAGAGCGGACTGGGACAGTGCTCTTTTCAACCACAATCTTACTGGAAGTCGCCACGTCGGCGATGATTCGACTGCACGACTCGACGTACTTCAAATCCGCCGCTCTTCCCTACGGAGAAAAACCAAACCCATTCTTTACTTTTCTCAAGCTTTCTGACGCTTCCAGAGACTAGGTGCGCACACGCTCAAGAGTCACGCACAAAAGAACAAAATGAATTGAGAGACATTACTTTGCCCAAACCAAATGTCTTGGTAGGAGTATTGACTGATATGAAGATGAGGTCCGCTTCTTGGATGGCAGTGTTAATATCCGACGAAAAGAACAAATTTCGTCCTCGGCACTCTTTGACGATATCGCACAATCCAGGCTAAACAGACAAATTGCGAAAATTACTTTTAAAATAATACATAAAATTCAAATAGTCCCATAAAAATAAATTAAAAAATTCAAACAAAATCGAAGGAAAAAAGTTTTTTTTTTTTAACAAGTTTTTACCTCGTAAATGGGTAATTTGGCAGAATTCCAGGCCTTTATTCTGCCTTCGTCCTTGTCCACTACGGTGACGGTAATATCAGGGCATTTGTAAGCGATAACACTGCACGTAGGTCCTCCAACGTAACCTGCTCCGATGCAGCAAATTCTCTTGACTTTTAGACTGGGGACACTGGTAGCAGCCATGATTACCTAGCGGACAATGTAAAGGATTTCTTTCTTTTAGTTTGGCTAGTAAAGGAAAGGACAAATGATATTAGGAACTATAAGACCATAAAGCTATTATAAATTCGATCCTTACGCTTTTTCTCACAGGAAATGAACACAGGGATTGTCAGAGTGCGATTGTAAGGGGCTAACAAATGCTACACAGGGCAGACTGAGGGGCTAATTACAAATAAAACTTCTCCTTTTGTGTTCCAAACGTGTGGACGTGGATTGATGACGGCTGTATACGTGAAAAGATACAGATTGGATAGCCAAACAGTGAACGGCGATTCGGTAGAACCTGGTCTGAGCCGCGGCAGATTGGTACTTCGCCTATGATAGCTTCAGATAGTTTCAAAGTAGATTACTTTCAAATTATATTATTACAATACTTTCAAGACTTGGAGTGTTTACTAGCTAGTTAAAACACGAGCTTTTCAATAAGATTCCCAAGCTTCTGGGTTGTCAATGATTTTGGACTGCGACTGCGATTTTGGACTAGGACTGCGAATTGCAAACGCAACTCCTACAGCAGAACAGGGAAATGATTGCAGTTACCATTTGACGGTTAGCGTTAAATTGAGAAGTAATCGTAATTCGCTCCTTCATGAGACGGTTATTGTGTATAGTCTCTGATTCAGCTTACCTGTTAGTATCATATAGGCTTTCATTTACTTGTAGTCTTTCATTCATTGCAACAGTTTTTCAAACGTCTTTCAGTGATATGCGTCATTCCCATGAGAATCCAACTGAGAATCAATTGATTCTCCTTTGAGAATCAACTGAAAATCCATAGAAAAGCTATTGAGAATCATTTTGCAACCAACTGGGCACTCAAGCTGGCTCATAGGCTTCGATATACAGTACTTGCATTACACAGTACGCTCTAAGTCTTCTAGTTTTTAGTCTAAAGCCCCATTTAAGCCATCAGATAAATCATCGATTCCCACCGCGTTTTTCCAGTGTTTCGCCTTGAAGTACGCCTTGAAGTACACCTATAGATCGCGTAAAAAAGCCCAGATTGATCTCTTCCGTGACTACACCTGTGCCCGAAGCGGGAACTGGGTGGACTAGTTCTGGTATAAAAGACAGTTGATCGACTATGGAAAAGTACACAGCAATTCCTTCTCAAGTCGAGCATCAGCCGTCCAACTCCGCATTCAATCATGAATTCCCTCGTAAGTTCTTTATTAAAATAGCTCAATAATAGCAATCATATAGTTTCCATTCGAAATAAGAGTATTGAGTAAATTCAAGAAAATGTTAAAACTTAATTTCAGATCATCCTCGCCGCCTTGGTTGCTGTCGCCGCTGCTCATCCCGGGCTTATCTCTCCTCAGCCCAATACCCGGTTGACACTCGGTGCCTCTCCTTTCGGACTCGGATACGCTGGACTCGGATATGGTGCTGTCTCTCCATTGGGACTCCCCGTCCAGGCCGGACTCCCATACTACGGCTCTAACGTGCGTGTAGCAGCCGTGCACGCTCCCCTGGCCTACGCCGCACCCGTTGCCGTTCCCGCAGCTTACTCCGTCGTGTCCGCTCCCAAGGTTGAAGTGATCCCTGAAGCCGTTGAGCAACACGGATACCGCGTCGCCTATTAAACAGACAACTGTTGCAAAAAAATCACCGTTCATTCCTCGGCATCCTCCGTTATACTCAATACAAAACCAGTTTTATAAAGTCAAAAGTTTTACGCTTTTTAATAACTTTACTTGCTTTAAAGATGATAATTCCTCTTTTAAGTATTTTCCAAAGCGTTCGAATCGAAAAGGCTCAAACTAGGCAGAGCATAGCAATATTCTTCGATCTTTCTGTTTTAAAGCCCTATATAATCCCTGGTTTACTTAAGCAGCCAGATAAACACCTTTACAATCTTTTGTTTTTGCGGGGATTCCCTTTGAAGCCCGCCTTCTAGCACACTACATATCTTTACAAAGTTCAGTTTGATCTCTACATGTATGAGGATGTGTCATCCCGGATAAAGTCGCGGATGTACTCGGTCACTTACGTTAGCGCTTTCGGCCCAGTTACCAATTGGTACCAGGCCTGTAAAGTACAACTCTGAAGTAATTCTAACTACAAAGACCGTGGATCGACTGTGGAAAAGTACACAGCAAACCCTGCCTTCTAAAGTCGAGCATCAGCCATGAAACTCCGCACTCAACCATGAATTCCCTCGTAAGTTCTTTAATAATATAGCTTAATGATAAAAATAATAATAAAGTAAGACGAGAATATGGTTACCCATTCGAAATATGAGTAAATTCCAAAAAACACACTGTTAAAATATAATTTCAGATCATCCTCGCCGCCGTGATTGCCGTCGCAGCTGTTTCTCCCACGGTTTTCGGTAATACGGCCACTGCCCATGTAGCACGTAAACAACTCGGCTATGGTGGCCGTCGTCCGCAACTGGGATTCCCAAACGCTGGAATCACAAAGTACGGACAAGTCTTCATAGGCTACGTAAGCATCGTAGAAGTATCCTGTAATTCTTTAGAGGCTGTAGAGCCCTATGCAGCCCTAGCACACTCTCCCAAAAGACAATTATGTTACAAAACAATATGATTTCGCCTACTCATTCCTCGGCATTTTCCATTCTATTCCATAAAAAACAGTTCTGTGAATTTTAATATCCTTAATTGAACTTCAAAATAACTCCAGGCTTTCATGCAGCCTTTGTCTCGATATTTTGTGTTTCAAACTACGGCAACAGTGCTTTAGATTACCGTTACAACTTTCCAACTCCTGAGTTGAGCATCTTCAATAACGTTCGAAATAAGGTTCCCTTTAATTAAGCTCGGTTCTCTATGCTTTATCTACTTTGATCTGCTTAATTCATTTAGGATCAAAAGAAGAAGTCGGAATTGCCCCAAAAATTAGTTCCAATATCAACGACGTTTCACATATAGCGCATAATAAATTAATAAAAAAATTCACAAAATCAATGTAAATTCGTATCCCTTTAAGAAAATCAACACTTGAAATCGGATCTAACTACAGAGAAAACCGCTTACGACGAAATCGAAGGGACCGGAATATTTTTTCGTGTTACAAGGAATTCGTGCTAACAGATATATGCAAAAAAAACCTAGTTAATCAAAAAACTGTCGTGATAACCAAGTTAATATTCAAGTTTATACTCGTACATTGCCAGTCTATACATTTTAAAGCCCCATTACTAAACTGTAAAGCATTTTTACAGACTGTAAATAAAAAAGAAATGTTTCGACTGCCCACGGACTGTTGGGGCGAGAAAGACAGAAATTTGAACTCGAGTCAGGGGTGTTGCTAAGACTCGACCACCCTTCTCATTGGCAGAGGGAGACGGTTGGTAAGTAGACAAAAGTATTTAGTCGTCCATAAATATTTTGTCGCAACAAAACTACCTCCAAGACGGGAAGCTTTTTTTCGTGTCCGGACCGGAATACTATTTTACTTATCATGTTTTTCGTGTTAAACAGTTTTCACTGTATTTGTCTAAATCTAGCCTCTCCCAACTAAAACTAACAGTTTAGTGCAGTGCTTTGGCCGCAGATGGCAGAGTATGTACAAAAAAATTAAATGTAGAATACAGAAAACTATGGAATCCTTGGAATTATGGGAATCTAAAGTTACTTCGTAAAATTCTCCTAAAAAAAATCTCCTATGCGCCATAGAAGTGTTTATCAATGTTTAATGGAGCAAATTCTAGTTTTCCAGACGATCCATTCCAACGGCCTTAGTTAGGGCGTGGTAGCCTGTAGGAAGGCTGTCCGTGTATGGCTTGGCTTTTATTTTACCAGCAAGTAACCCCAAAAAACGTCGAGGAACTCTCCAAGCTAAAAACAGAGCTTACAGCCAACTTACTTGTAACGAAATACAAATGATCTTCAAGCTAAATAACTTCCCTAAATGAAAGCCGTATATCCGACAAGATCTCAAGGTTTTGACTCTAAAACAAGCTGGGATAATTAAGTCTCATTAGAACAAAGCGAAGCGAAGGCGGGTTGACCAAGACAGGTATTCTGGAGCAGACGAAGGTATTGCCTCTAGGCTAGGGCGTTTGCCATACACGGAAATCGCTTGACCATATTCAAGATCGTCAAGGCCAGGGTCGGGTCCATCTAAAGGTAAAGCAATCCAGGGCTCACACACGTAAAAAAAGGGAGCAAAAATGTTCCAGAGACAAGGAGCCGGATGCATGGATAACCTTCCGCCTTTGTTTATGGGTTGAAAGTACTCGACGAAGATATGCCTCATTTGTTCCTCTAATGTTAAGTATGATATAAAGTGCCATAGAAAGTCTTGAATGAGCTTAGATAAAATGCTCTAACATACTATAAACTTTAAGAAAAACTTGAACTGAATGAGTAGTCCTAATCCAAGAGGGTACACCTTTCCCCTTATAGTCGTGAGTGTAATAACCTTGTTTGAATGTACTTGTTTGAACTACAAAAAAAAAAACATTCTCACTTTTGACAACGACCTCAACCTGCTCTACAATCTTGGGAGGGCATACGCATAGGTAGTACATGTAATTCCCACCTTCATGGCGAACCAACCCCGCCCAAAAGTACCAGACCTTGGGAGCCAACCGCCAGAAAACCCGTCCAAGTCCTTCAAGTGGGCGTAAACCTTCCCAAAAGCGTAACCACGACACTGGGGGCTTTATCTTTGGAGGTACACTATAAAAAGCCGCCGAAAAGCTCTCATCAGCACCACAAGTTCTCTTGTCTTCACCGAGTTATTACCAACTCCCAACTTCTCCACACATCACCATGAAGTGCATGGTAAGCCACCTCTTTAAACCTCCAATCCCCAACAGTTTTCTCCGAGTTTTTTTTCTAAAAAAAAAGTTATTTATCATTTAATAATTTAATTTGCATTTACTCTAGATCGTTATCGCTGTTTTGGTCGCCGCCGTCGCTGCCGGTGAGGTCCAGAAGACCCTCTTGGCTTCTCCCTATGCTGGTCTGGGCGCCTACGGCTACGGCTATGGCTTGGCTGGCTACCCCGGCTATCCTTACGCCGGACAGCGCTACGTAGCCTCCGCTCCCTGGGCTTACAGTGCTGCCGCCCCCGCTCCCTGGACTTACACTGCTGCCGCCCCTGCTCCCGTCGCTTACCACGCACCCTTGGCTTATGCCCACCCCGTGCCCGTGCCCGTTGCCTACTCCGTTGAGAGCGCACCCAAGGTTGAGAGCACCTACGAGCCCGTCGAACAACATGGATACCGCATTGCCTATTAAAAAATATCTTTTCCACAATACACTTTCGTAATAATTCTCAAAACAACTCCATCTGTTGAATTTCATCTACATCACCCAGTAAACAAACCTTTGCCCTTAGTTAAGCAGAGAAAAGGGAACCCCAACAATGAAAAACACGAGCCCACTGTGCGACTTTTGTAATAAAAACGTCCTAACCAAAACAGTCTTCATTGTTGCTAGTTTTTAAATTGGTTTTCTTTACAAAATATGTACAGTCTTCAAGAGAGGGAAGCACTAGCCATTTTCGTAGGAATACGAAGGGGAAGGGGAGGAGCCACAACAATTTCTACAAAAATAAATACACTTTTATTTCTTACGCACGCGTATAAAAAAAATCTGTCTGGCATAGTTGTTTCTCTTTTTTAATCACTTCATTAGTTTCCAAATTTTCAAAACATTTCAAATTCAAGAAACGTTCGTTTTTTTCAAGGGGAGGGGCTTAGTTCGGTTGCTTTTTTGTTCAAAACCTCTTTACAATTTTTTTGCACGGAATGCTTTTAGGGGAATAACGTCCTTTGCCCTAATCCTCAATACCATTTTTTCTTTATTTTTCTTTTTTAAAAAAATTTAAAAAAAATGGAAAGAAACGCAAAAATTCATGGCGCTCGATAAAAATGAGATCCACTTTTCTGCCAAAATTATACAAGGTCAGTAGTAGTATAACCCTACTCCACAAGGGGGAAAGATGTCAAGGAAGAAGAGCTGTCTCGCCAATGATTTAAAAAAATAGTTTTTCAAAAAATCCTAAAAATAACAAAAATCCTAAAAATCCTAAAAGAAAACAATCCTAAAAGAAAGAATAAGACTTTGAATCAGTGGTCTTGCTTTGTTCACAAGCTGTCCAGTAAACTGTAGCCCATGCTGGGATCAAAGTTGTTCAACAATTCCTGGGCGTCACCGCAAAACTGAGCACTTTCCGAGGTGGGGATATTGTCGAGAAACTCGAAGCCTCCGTAGTCCGCACTCATGGCCACGCCCCCGTGCCTGGGGTTGGCGGCCATCGTCATGGGATTCCTGCTATTACTATTACTCGTGTTATTCGTATTATAAGTGGGGTATCCATTGTTCGCATTCCCCGCCATCCCGATCGCATGGTGTTGCTGCTGCGTCATCGAGAGATTGCCTATAGATTGCACATTGGTTTGCTGCTGCTGAACATGGTAGTTCAGGCGCGCATTGGGGTAAAGCTGTTGCTGCTGCTGCTGCGGTTGCATTGAGTTGCCGACGATATTCATTCGCCCGTTGTTTTGGTAACTCGCCAATTGCTGCTGCTGAGTGCGCCAATCGCTGGGTCGCGGACCGCTCGCCATCACGTTCATGCCGTCCGGTCCGACCGTCACATTCGGTGGTCTTTGCCCTCGCATAGTATTGACCCCGGCGTAGCCCGTGCTCAGATTGCTCGGCGGGCGGTTTAAGCCCAGCATGGCCGGGTTCATGCTGCCCATGGCGCCACCTTGTGAGGAGTTCGTATACTGCATGTTAGGGGCCACGTGATTCGCCTGGAGCATGGGATGCCGGTTCATAGGTTGTTGTTGTTGTTGTTGGAGGGGGGTCATGGGGTAGGCCGCAGGTACTCCGTTATTGACCCCTGGGGAAGGGGCAAAGTTCATCTCGGGGCGGTGGGGTCGAATGCCTCGGATTTGAGGCACATTGCCCATGTTTTGGGGCATGAGTTGGGGTTTGTACTCGGGCGGCGGGGGGCGGAGCATCGCTTGTTGCTGCTGTTGTTGTTGTTGTTGTTGCTGCTGCTGTTGAGATCGAAGCATTTGGAGCCGCATCATATGTTGTTGTTGTTGCTGCTGTTGCTGCATTACGGTCATATTAGGCATGCGGGCGGAACCGCCGGGCACGACGCTGTTGCCCCGCAAGTGCTGCTGGGTGAAGTTGATGGTTTGCGTCTGGGAGGCGTGGAAAGTGTAGCAGTTGTCCGGGTTGTTCATCATGGGCTGCTGAGTGGTTTGGGCGTTGTTCATCATGGCCGAGTGGACCATGTGGTTGGTTGGGTTTGGCAGTGGGTTGTTTTGAGCACTATTCATGGCGAGGCTTTGCTGCTGCTGGAGGACACCGGCGTTGCTGACGGCGTTGTTGGGCATGTTCGAGTAATACATGGGAAGCTGCTGCTGGTTCATCTTCATGTCTGGCATCTGCGTCTGCTGCATAGAAGTCATCTACATGGAACATTGGTCAATTTCCAAATTAGTTCTGAGATTTTGATAGTCAATCACTTTCATCCTAGTCTCAAGATTGGACAGTTTGGAATCTCGATTTGTGACGCGAGAAAAAGTTGGGAAAGTAACGACGCAACAATGAAAACCCCAGTCAAGCCGTGCTCAGACGGCTTTTGGGGGTTTCCACTGTTCGTTTACCGCTTCTTTTCGTCAACTCTGACATTTTCTCCCTACCGCGTGAAATTCCGTCCGTTTTTCATTTCATACCATGGAAATGACTCATCATTCAAGCGCAACTAGATTTCCGTGTTGAGTCAAGTATTCTCCCGAGCTAATAAGGTTTTTACTGAACGGAAATGATGAACACTATGCCCCCTTTTTCTTTGCCTATGTCGTAATTTAACCGGAATTTAGTTGACACATGCTTTTACTTTTCCGAAATGGGTTGCTGTTTTCCCCGGGGAAGCAGGTTTTTCCAGCAGTAGTTTTATTCTTCCAAAGTAACTTTAGGGAAAGTGTCCTAATAGGAGTCGCTTGGTTTCCACTCTTGCGAGTCAGTCCTTCCCTGTTTACTGCAGCTTAGCTCTGCGCATGGCCAACACTGAATTTCCCCCCTTCCCACTCTTCCTAGCCGCCAAAGCCCTTCACATGCATCACATGCTTCGCAAGCATCAAAGAGATTGCGCAGATTGTCGAGCCCATCAAGAGCATGCCATTCTCCGCTATCGTATCCCTGTAAACGTCCTTTTGACTCGCTCTACTAGTATGTGCTGCACTCAACTTGGCACAAGTGACATCTTTAAATGAACTTGGGCCTTTTCTATACCCATTTTAAGGACAAACACGAAGCCACTCATGGAAATAAACAAGTACAAAGCCAATGAAAGGAAAGCGAACCTGAGTTTGTTGGACGCTGACGTTGCCCGAATGCTGCGCCACGTGCATCTGTTGCGTCTGCGTCATTTGCATAGTTCCATTCGGCCCGGCATTGACATTGACCTGCTGCTGTTGCTGCCCCAACACTGACACCATGGGACTGTGGCTCTGGGCGGGCGGAGTGGGGGTCTCCGGGCCGCTATGGAAGTTCCCACCCATGGCCATATGGTTCGGCGTCCCCGGCTTGTTCCCGCCGCCCAAGTAGGCACTGTTCGGAGTGGGAGTCTTGGGCTGCTGTTGCACGTTCATGGGACTCTGCTGCCCCGGCACAATGTTGCTGCCGGCGTTGGCCGTCCCTGGCCCACTACTGTTATTGCCTGGCGAGAATTTGGCATGGATGCTATTGTTGTTATTATTCGAGTTGTTAGCATGCGGGTTGTTGTTGGTATTGCCGCTCCCGGGGAGTTGCTGCACAGCGTTGAGACTGTGCTGCCGCTTAAAGTCGCTCGGACTGGCCGCGCCACTCGGAATGTTCGAAAGCGGGGACTGAGCAAACATGTTTTCTTTCTTGATGAGCGGACTACGCAAGGAACTTTCATTGTTAGTGTTGCCGTTGTTGGCCGAGACGGGTCCCCCGATGTTCTGCATGGTCATAGGAACGTGGTTGTGGTACGGGGACGGTCCTCCCCCGGGCCCGCCGCCGTACATGGCGCAGGCATTGGCTTTCATGCCGGCCATGTACGCGTTGCCGCGGTTGAACGCGGGGGCATTTCCGGTCGGATTGCTGTATCCGTAAGGCATTCGCATGGCTGGGTTCATTCCCCCGGGACCGGGACCGGGCATGTCGTTGCGCGAGCTCGGGACCCCGACACTACCGCCGTTGGGACCCCCAGGTGCCATGCTGTTCATGGGCAAAGGACCGATATTGAGTTGGCTCTTGTGCTGGTGCTGCTCCGCCATTTGCTTGAGCGTGAGCGCCGCCGGACTCGACTCGGTAGGGGCTCCGAAGGGGAACTGACCGCCGAGGTCGTTCCTTGGCTGCTGCTGCAAACTGCCCAGATTCATGCCGTTATGGAGCAGCAGATCCGACTCGCGCTTTTCCTCCAGCTCCAGCTCTTTCATGAACTCGGGAGGCAGATGCGCGATCTCCGAGTTGGAGTTGATCTGCTTCATGATGTCGTCCACAAAGTCCTCGTTCACTTCGCCCATGATGTTCCGGAAGTTGTCCAGGTCCCCCGTGAGTCCATCGGCTAGGTCGTCCACGTCAGCCAAGTCTTCCATGAAGCTGGGATCCAGCCGTTCCGTTTTGCACTCTTGTTTCATGGGCGAGTGCAACGGGGGCGGGGCTTGGACTTGGCAAGCGCCACTGCTCGTGCTACTGGTGGTTTTCGTCGTCGTGTTGATGGTGGAGGCAGAGGCGGACACATCTTGGTGCACACAGGAACTGACTCCGCCCCCTCCCACGGTGCTGCTGGTCAGGGTTTTCACCGACACGCTGGTCGAGATTTGCTGGGGCTGACTCGTTGTTCCTCCACTGGCCGTGAATTCCAACTGCTGGACGATCTCCACCGAGAACTTGGTGGCACCCGGCCCGGACGTGCTCGAGGTGGTAGTGCACTGCAGCTTACTGGCCGGGGCGTCGTCGTCTCCGTGGACATCCTCATCCAAGGACCGCTTGCCGTACCTGGGTTGCTGTAGCCATAAAAAAAGACAATAAAATGAGTCCCTGCTGATCTTAAACCTGAGCAAATCAACACATAAACAAACAAACAAAGGATCTGAAATCTCGTTTGGGATTGCGTAACGAAGGACGAAGCCATCAGGCTAAGAAGCCCGTTGGCCCAGCTCGTGCTTTCCGGCGCTCTCGCATAGCCGGCCGCTCCCGAAAGGGCATTCATCGCTCTAATCCGCCTGGGTTAGGAAACAAGTTGGTGTGACGTCAGACCCAACTCAAACGGGTTCGTGTCCACAACTCCTCGACTAGTTTCCTCGAGGACTTGGGGCTTCGTATCTGTGACGTAACCGGCGGTTTCGAAAGGGACGAGAAACCGAAAAGCGGGTACGCCGCTCATTGACTTTCGTCCGAAAAGGACTTGTAAAGGGACTGACGAAACTTTTTTGAAAGGGACTGAAAAAACCCAACGCTTAGGCTTAATCAAGTTGTCTGCCATGCAGGCCCAGAGAAACCCTTGTTACGTGGCTAGGCGACACCAGTGCGAGGTGTGATGGCGACCACCAGCCGGCAAGGAAAAATCGAACCAAGCCGTTTGTGATGGACCTAAAAAGAAAAAAAGGAGTCCGGACTCCATATCCCGTCTCGTATCCTTTGGCCCCATCCTGGGGAATGCACGTCAATATTGGCGACGCAGCGCCGCCTAAGCAACGGCAGGAATCGCGCCATGGCGACGCCTCGCACTTCCGCTTCGTTACCGAAACCGTGTTTTCACGGTTTTCTGGAAGCTGCCCTCCGCTACCAGCCCCATGTCTCGGGGCTGGATTCTTTCCCCCCACCCTTTCCCTCTGATGACATTGACTTGCAAGTGGTTGGCAAAACAGTCCACGGCCCTTTTCCTGCCTTCTCTTCTAGCCCCAACAATGAACATTTGACTCGCTTGCTCGTCCGAGAAACAAGTCCTATTTGCTGGACAACAGAGAATCAGAGCCACCACTTCCGTTCTGCCTGAGCTTCATTGAGAGGAACGGGAAGGCCGCGTCCAAGGCACAGAGCAATTCATTCTTGGGCAACAGTCAAGTTCAACAGTCAAATTCCATGAAGGAGGGAACCCTTGCCTCGAACTAACGTGCAGGTTTGGTTCGGGTTTGGACAGCCCAAACGTTCGAAAGCACGACGGTTTTTCTTACCAAATGAGTGGCGTTGGGGTGAGCCGGGGGCGGAGCGGGAGGAAGTGCACCTGCCCCGCTGCCGGTCGTGTTATTGGCCGCTGGCTCTTGCGTCTTCTTGTCGGCGGCACAGCTCTTTTTGGCCGACTTTTTGGCCTTCGAGTCCAAATGCCGCTGCTTGAGCAGCAAGGTTTCTTGCATTTGCAGTTCATACAAGCTCGGCAGTGACCCGCCGTACTTGAGCAACCGGCCTTGCTGCTGCTTACGATAGTGCTCGAGTCGCCGCCGCAGTCGATCCAAGCCAGGCTGCTTCTTAGGAGTCACCACTGCGTCGGACATTGTCTGCCGTCAGCCACGCCCCGACAGAGTCCGGGAGGCCGAGCTTGCACGACTCTCTTCACCATGCGGACACCGCCCACCATTGGGAACACGCACCTTTATGATGCGACCTAAATCGTAGACTTTTCCACACGCTTACTCCTTCAATCCTGCCAATCGATGATTTTAACCACTCTTCACTTGGGAGACTCTTGACTTGTTAATCCTGTTTCCGCTAGCTGGCTAAACTGGCACGCGATAAGCCAAACACACGCCAGATAACAACACAGGCTCAAGAAAGACGAAACACTCGTGAACTAGTGTCTTGTTTTATCGTACTGTAAAGCGGACCCAAAGTCGCTTCTGCTCCTCATTACGAAATGAATGTTCCACACCACACCAAAACACACTCACTCGCCACCACCAGTATATCCGAATTGGTATTCCTGTCGTAACGCGTTGGCATAAAACACAGTAGTGTCCTGTAAACAACGGTGTGCTCCCTTCGCTGCTTTTCCCATTTGAATAACGTCTCAACTGGCCGCAGGCCCAGCCAACAGACACTGTGACAAGAACAAAAGCCCCCAACAACCAACGCTATGCCATATCCCCGAGAGCTCAAAGAGCCCCCAATCCCCAAAGCGAGAGAGGGAGAGAGAGAGAGAGAGAGAGAGTAAGAACAGTAGAAAGAGAGAGGCTAACTAGTACACAGCGAGCGTGTCCAGGGGCGAACGAGCCTGGTCGGGGCTATGTGTGTGTGTGTTTAGTTAGTACCGTTGCCGTTTGTGGGGTCGCCGGAGTTCTTCACACTCCTTTTGCCACTGCCATGGCCCATAAGGCAAGAGTGGACGAGTATGCGAGTCCGTACAGAAACAGGATGCCCCTTGCCAGCTCCCTCTTTTCGCCTTGGCGTTGAGATTCATTGTCGGGGGAGCGCTATGCTAGCCAGTCCGTCAACGCCACAGGCCTTTGGCCTCGTGGTAAACCCCTCCCCTTCCCCCCGTTTCTGGCGGGAGTGAGCAGGGGGGGAATAGCCTGCCACCTTCCCACCCGCCCTTGGAGCGTCTTTCTGCGACAGCGCGGCACGGCTGGGTGTCCCTTCTGCTTTGGCTTATCATTCTTATTATCACATGTTTCTTTCCCCACCCAATCTCTCTCTCTTCTTTAATATACCGGCTCGCTTTTACACGCCATTTCCCCCGCTGAAGACGTTCGGTATGCGCCCCGCCCCCCAAGGTTCATTGAGGAAAAAGAAATCCAATTGGCATTCGATCATAATTTCACTACGGCGCTTTTTATTTTCACGTGTTCTTGCAAAAGTAGTTAGTATTTCTCTAAAGCGAGAGTCAACAGCTGATTCATTCCGGTTACGACCGTCCGGGGGTCGTCAATGAGTCCAGCTGCCACCATGGCATTCGCGAATAACTGCAGCGATGCATTTTCATTTTAAAGAAAATTCTTCTTATTTTTTTTATGATTATTCTTTTTTACTTGTTGAACGATGAGTTCAGCGAGCTCGGGATGCGAAGATCTCAGATTGTTGAGCTTAATAATGATCGGATGACTGGAAATCAAAACAAAGATGGGTTAGAACCCATAGCTTGCGAAACTCTACAACCATGAAGCCCAAACTCATTTCTGTTACTTCTGTTACCCCATGATCTTGTTGATCATATCAAGTGTTTACCCCCGCGCCGGTTCCGGTTTCGTTCTCTTTCGTTCCCCGGCCAGCCCGGAATGGGACTCTCCATTAAGGTTACTACTGATAATGTCAAACTCATGAAGGAAGGTCACCTGGGGTTAATTTCCAGGCGTGGCTGCAGGAGCTGGTAGCGCTGCTCCTCGGGAATGCCCTGGAATTGCGTTTTGACGAAATGGCGAGCAGCGCCCATTTCTTCGACGGTTATCATGCACGGATGGGACTGGAGCCGGCCTGTCAACGTCACTTGGGCCACCTTGGGTCCGAGCGATGACTTGATCCAGCTTTTCAGGTCTTCGCAAGCGCTTTTATCAAGTTCCGCCCCTATTTTCCGCACAAAATGGGGTTTGAACAGAAAACGGGGTTTGAAATGGACTGTTATCACCTTCGGCGACGTCGACTTCTTTATCTCGGCGCATTTCCTTCTCCACCGATGTCAGGTTTTTGCTGTCGAACCTGCCCAACTGCAGGAACACCAGCTCGTCGTAAGGTTCGAAGCAAAACAAAACTTCCATGTTTTGTTCTTTCACTGCTTCGTAATAAGGCGACGTTTCCGCCAACGCTCGACTACACAAAACAGGAAATCAAGACGCCTTTCATGACCTATTTATACTCAATATAACTTCAAAGCTATTTCTCCACTAAAGTTTAGAAAAGAAAGAACTCACAAATTCCATAAAGAAAAAGAATACAAATACTCAACCAAGAAAAACAAAAATCCATGAGAAACAAGTCTGCTATTGTCTATGCTCGAAATGATTTCAATTTTTAAATGATTCTTCTTTAATGATTTTAAAATGATTATTATAATGTGCATGCCTATTCGAACGAAAGGCAGTTCATAGCAACCTGGGAGCTGCCAGGTAATAAATATCGCGCTGGCCTGGCTTGAGTCGGCTGCAATATTCGGAAATGGTGGTCTTTTCGCCGGCTGGTCTCATGGAAGACTCGTAGAGCAGCAATTTGGCTAACTCCTCCTGCAAAACAATTCCAATTACCAGACATTTTCACATTTTCATATAAACTGCACCTTTTCAGCCTGTTCCTGGCCCGTTACAATGCCTTCTTTCAAGAAAAGACCGTAATCCTTGTAGAACGCTTCGTATTGTTCGCGGGCTTTCAGGGATTTGTCAAAGAGGAAGCGGAGGAGTCGATTGGTTAACACTGTCCTCAGTTTGCGGATCAGAGAGCTGTCCTGGAGTAATTCTCGGCTCAAATTCAAGGGAATATCCTCTGAATCGACCACGCCTGCAAAGACACGGTCAGACTTCTTACAAACCATACGAAGACCATACCTTTGACAAAACGGAGCCATTTAGGCAGAATGTTCTCCGCTCTATGCTTGATGAGAACCTTCTTGCAATACAAGGATACGCCCACTTCTGCGTCTCGGTTCAGCTCAAACAAGCCCGGTTTGCCTTCCGGTACGTAAAGCAGCGCTCGCACGTTCAAAGGAGCGTCGATTTTGTAGTGCAGAACGAACCGAGGTTGGTCAAAAGCGCCCGAAATGAACCGGTAAAACTCTTCGTGCTCCTGCGACGACACATCCCTGGGTTCGAGCAACCACAACGGCTTCACGGAATTGATCTTGACGCCGTTCAGGTAAATCGAACTGCCCACGAAGTTGCTGTATCGTTTTATAACATCTAAAGAACGAAAATTAGTTATAGTTCCAGAAAATAGCCAACTAAGGAATCCTATTTAGTCTAAAATAGTTTGGGAAAATAAAAAATGGATTGCAATCACAAATCTACCTTTAATTGCTTGTTCGTCTGAAAATTCCGCCGATTCCTGCTTTAAGTGGAGGATGATTTTGGTCCCTTCTTGCACTCCTTCAGCGTCTTGCACCTCGTACGAACCCAAGCTGCAAGACAGTAGCCATTTAGATTGAAAATAAGAAAAGCAAACATGACATCTCAACCTTCAAACAATCAAAAAGAAAGATGGCTTACCCATCGGAGCTCCAGTAAACTCCTTTCGAGTCGGGTTTGGAAGACTGGCTATAAACTTCCACTTTGTCCGCTACCATGAAAGCGGAATAGAAGCCCACACCAAACTGTCCAATGATGTTTGAACCTTCGGCGGTGCTCCCCTTGTTTTCCTTCAAATCGTTCAAGAATTTCTTAGAGCCAGACCGGGCAATGACGCCCAAATGGTCAATGAGCTCTTCTTTGGTCATTCCTACACCCGTATCCTGGGAACCAAAAGACAAATAGAGGTCTTGTTAAGCCCCCCGAATGTGAACCTAGAACAGAGAAATAGAATGCTGACTTGAATGGTGAAGGTTCGCTTGTCTTTATCAGTGGCAATGTGGATTTCTAAAGGGCGCTCAGGGTTCCGGACAGTTTCTCCGACCAAAGTGAGGTACCTGAGCTTCTCTAAAGCGTCACTACTGTTGGAAATCAGCTCGCGAATGAAAACTTCCTTCTCGGAGTAGAGGGATTTGGCCACGATATCGAGCAGCATTCTGGTTTCTGCTTGGAACTCACGTTTTTCTGGCGTACCTACATCAGAGCATGTTAATACAACTATGTGTCGACAGTATTCAAAAGACAGCACGCACCCACTGCATTTTCCGTGTGTTTTAGGGCAGCACGATACTCGTCAGTCTCCGGAGTGGTCGAATAATGGGCCAAGCTACGGGCGAGTTTATAATTGTTACCAAAGCCACATGGTTTTCGCCACAGGGACGCAGTCGTTCTATTCTGTAGACTTCTTACGCCATTAACACAACCGCTGCCATAAACCAGGGGAAGTTTGCAGGTAAGAAACCTGCCCAATTTTAAAGACATTCTTCACCGCTGCACGTGTTTACAATGCCGGACCCTTGGGGGAAGTGGCTTGTGGGCTTTTCATGGGCGGGCTTTAGCAGAATCGGCCATCTTTACAAACTGCGAACGGCTGAGACGTCTCCAGAACCGTAACGGTGAGCTTCCTAGAAGCAAGTCGTCAACAATGAATCGGTTTTGGGAAAACCGGACAGAGCGCCCAAAACACGCTTAGAAAACCAACAAGAATAAATTTTAGACCAGGCCATGAATCTACAAAACTATATTCATAGGACATGAACAGCGAAAACTGGAAAAGGCAGCTCTGAACTCAAATGGGCGAGTTTTAGAAGAATCGGCCATGTTTACAACCCGCCGACGTTCTCCAATGAACCGCTCCAATCCGAACTCTCGACATCACAGCTAACCGTCAACCATGAACCGGTTTGGGAAAGCCGGGGCGAGCGCTAAAAACCCCAACAGAAGAATGAATTTTAGACATAGTCATGAATCTAAACTCCCCAAACTGTCCACGTGACTGAAAACATGAACAGCAAAAGACTTTACTGGAAAAGGCAACAACAATTACAGACCAACAACGACTCGTGACTCTAATCTCTTGTTTAAAGGCTGTAACCCAAACCGCCTTTTCGTCCCTAAAGGACGCCAGCTGAATCTGACCCCATCCTGAGCTAACCTAGATAAAAACTTTCATCACGAGGTTGTTTAGACAGTAAAAACTCGTGACAAATGACGTCGATGTCCCAACATTAATAATAAGTGAATTGGCATTCACACATTCATACATCATATTTTTTTTCACTTGACGCTCGGTTTTACACACAAAATTAACACGAAGATACACAAACATGCGAATCAATTAACGGAATTTTTTTGCGGTGCATTGTTTTCCACGAAGAGCCGATTGTTTTGCTAAGTTTAAAAATGAGTCGTTTCTTTAACTTCTCTTTTGCTTAAACGACAAGAAGGGGGATAGAGAGGCAACGATTTTTCGAATCTTTTGGAATGCAGCACTATAACGTTGTGTCCTTATGAAAAAGAGAGGAAAAAAACCTTCCACGGCAAAACAAAGCTGCCCAAGCATCAGAATTGATACTCGGTTATGCCTTTTTCTCTAATTCAATGGCACCAAAAGTTTGGAAGGGAAACAGGTGAGAGCCGGATTTTTTTCTACACAGGGACCATGGGATTACTCTAATAATAATAAGAAGAACAAGTACAACTAAAGATTGTTGCTTTGTGTTTCCTTCTGCTTCGTCTGTCTGTCTGTCTAAAGCTATACAATGTATACAAAAAAGCCTCCTGCACTAAAAAGGTCTTTCTCGTCCATATAACCCTATTTTGTGGAACTTTTTTTTGCAAACGTTCGGGGTTGTCTTGGCTACTACTTCGTGTACAAGTAAATGGCCACGATGAGCCCGTACAGCCCCAAGACTTCCGCGAAAATGAGGATCAAAATCATTCCCACGAACAAACGCGGCTGTTGCGCTGAACCTCGGACTCCAGCATCACCCACGATCCCAATGGCAAAACCGGCTGCTAAACCACTCAAGCCGACTGCTAACCCGGCACCCAAGTGGACGAAACCGCTACAAACACACAATGTATTTTTGAAAGCTTATTTGGAAGCATTAAGAAGGATTTTACTTGTAGAGGGAGTAGCCGGCAGACGGCTCTTTCAGGTTACCGGCAATTAAAACTGCAATGACTAAGCCGTAAATACCAATAATACCAGCCATGACTACGGGAATGATTGACTTCATGATCAGCTCTGGACGCATTACCGACATGGCTGCAATGCCGGTACCGGACTTGGCCGTACCGTACGCGGCGCCCAATGCTGTTTTCAAGAGTCAAGAATTAGTTCAATAATGAACAAACGCGTATTTGGCGCTACAAAATTCAGTGTTGGACCAACATAGCCGAGATTAGACGAATGTACAACATATTAGACGCATTCCTGGGAGGATTCTCATGCATTAGAGTAGGAATCGGATCCGGTCGGGAGCTTCAGTACCAGAGAAGAACGTGGCGATTTGGTGTAAGAGTTCATGGACCCTTTTTCTGGGGGAAAATTTTGTTCTTTTTGCCAGAGAAAATCGATGGCAGCGCAGTTCTCTTTGCAGCTTGGATTAAGAATGGGGGAAAATCTTATATAGGGAATAATTTCTTGAAAACCGGGGATACTTTTTGCATTACAGTCCATGGAAGAGGATCAATTTTTTAGGTTCAGGTTTAGTTTAAAACAAAGAGATTAAAAGGGTAATTAGGGTAAGCTATGAGGCGAGAGTTTGGGTAAGGCTAACAAATGACTATGTTGGAACGGTAACAGCTAGGACTCATACGTCATAGAGAACAAAACAGATTTGTTTGTTTTTAAGGAATTCTCTTTAAGCGAATTTACCGGTAAAGACCATGGCCGAGGTTGCTCCCATCACACCGAAAAAGGGTCCGTAGACGGGATGTTCGTCATCAATTCCACTCATTATGGTAGGAAAACTGAGCGGCAGGTACCACGAACGTTCCAAAATACAAATTCACTCTGCTACTCCAAACCACCTACTGTTACCAAGATGGCTCACACTACGACATCGAGCCCGATCATGTGACACCCCCCACCCAAGGCAGCTGACTTGCCGGTCGCCTAGCAAGGTCTCTTTCTATTGGTTGTTATGCGGCGGAGCCTGAAAGATGCGGTCTTACTGGCTTCTAGGAAAAAGCCTGGGTAGACTCGCCAGGGTACGTTATTGAACGAACTGGACGGGGTATAGGATCTCGTTACGGCTCTAAGTAATTTTAAGCGCCCAATTCAAAGGGCTTGTTGGGTTCTGGGTTCAGATTTAGATCTGCGAATGATTTCCCAGTTTCCTTAGAACTTCTTTCTATTAAACTAACTTTTTTATGTGCCAGTAGTTTAATTAAATATGCATCCGATCTTAAGAACGTAATGAGAGTTTAAGGAAAAGAAGAACGGTTTTTCGCTACATAGGAACGCCATCTCTTCAGCGGCTCAACGATAAGATAAACAGCTCGGCCAAGAGACCGCCCACTTTCGCTCATAGAGCGGGATCTGTTTTCTCACCACGTGGATGGTGGATTATTATTGTTAAATTGACAGCCAAGTCATGAAGTTTTCTTTCAAGGTGAGTTTCCGTTTATTGTATACTATTCCGTGTCGTTTTATTTACCTCCGTATTTGTGGAGCTGAATTAAAAAGAGAATCCAATTCAAACTAGTCGTGTGTTTCCATTTCAGTTTTCACAACTGCTCGGAACAGTTTATAACAAGGGAAACCTGGTTTTTACTCCCAACGGGGATGTCGTTATTGCGCCTGTAGGCAACAGGTTGTCTATGTTTGATCTGAAAAGGTAAGCAATGATCTACGTGAAATGGAAAATAATGTTGGAAAATCATGTTTCAGGAGTAAAACAGAAACCTTACCGGTGGACAGCTACTACAATTACGTTTCCGTAGACTTGGCTCCCAACGGCTGCGTATTACTCGCGATTAACGAAGGTAGACGCATTTTCCTTTAACTTTGTCCAAGATTCCATCTTTCTTTGGGCCTTTCAAACAGATGGCGAAGCACATTTCATCAGTCTGATCAGCAAAAGCATACTGCACAAGTTTCGCTTCAATAAGCCCGTCAACTGCGTCAAATTCAGTCCCGATGGCCAATACTTTGCGCTCACGAAGGAAAGCGCCGTTTTCGTGTACCACACGCCGGGCTTCCAAACCATACAATTCAACCCTTTAGTAATGGCACGCGTCTTCAGAGCCTCCTATGATGACACCACCTGCATTGACTGGTCTTCAGACTCGACGTAAACGTTACAATCGTCTACAATCGTTTACAATCGTCTGGTTTCATTTCGTATCTCCTTTGCAGGATCTTGCTAGTTGGGTCTAAGGATATGTCTGTACGCCTCTATTCCATCCAGAAGTACGAAAACTTCCGAACCTATGCGCTAGGTGGTCATACGGACATCATAGTAGGGTGTTTCTTTGAAAAGAACTCGTTAGACGCTTACACTATTGCCAGGTATATCTGAAACTTGATATTTAGGCTCTAATAACTCTGAAAACCGTCCAGAAATGGTCATTTGAGTGTCTGGGAGTGCAGTTTGGACAAAAGCACTCTTAAACCGGGGGCCAAGCAAGTGAAATCCGATCCCAATGCCGAACAAGTACTTGAGGATGACGAACCCACAGAAGCAAAGAAAGACATCGACGGTATTGACTCTGAAAAAAAGCAAAATTGTCTCGCTAGCTTTACTACTTTCTTTAAACGTTAGACGCCAAGACAGCAGAGAACGAGAAATTCTACTACAAACGTACTGCACGCCATTTCCTGTCCGATTTGGTGAAAAACGAGAGAGGCGTGGCTGTAACCGCTACCGCTTTCCACGCAGGCAGTCGGTTACTCGTTACCGCCTTTGCAAATGGTTCCTTTTTCCTCCATGAGATGCCCGAAGCCACTCTAATCCACTCGCTGTCGTAAAGTTTGACTTGAGCTATTTTTACATTAAAAGAATGGGACTTTTGGCATGGAAATTTTCAAATGAAATTCTTTTTTTAAAAAAATTTTGTACCAATTTTTCACGGTTTTGTCCTAGAATTGCGGACCAGGAGATCACAGCCGTTTCATGGAACGCCACAGGGGAGTGGCTAGCCTTAGGCTGCGCTGGGATCGGCCAGTTACTGGTGTGGGAGTGGCAGAGTGAAACCTACGTCCTGAAACAGCAAGGCCAAAGCCATTTAAACAGCCTCGTGACCGTCAGCTACTCGCCGGAAGGCCAGTACTTGGCTACGGGCAGCCAAGACGGCAAAATCAAAGTCTGGGACACGGCGTCCGGCTTTTGTTTCGTCACTTTCTCTGAACACACGTCCGGCGTCACTGGCGTCGCCTTCACCCAATCAGGACGCGCCTTGTTATCAGCTTCCTTGGATGGAACCGTCCGCGCCTTTGATATGAAACGGTAAAAAAACCTTCAATTAACCTCAATTTGTGTAGTTCATTTGGATGGGTTTTTCTATTTGGCAGGTATCGCAACTTTAGGACCTTGACGTCACCTAGACCGGTTCAGTTCTCGTGCTTGGCGGTGGATTATGCTGGGGAGATGGTAGCAGCAGGTGGACAGGATGTTTTCGATATCTTCTTGTGGTCTGTGAGTACGGGGCGTTTACTGGAGATCCTAAGAGGCCATGAAGGGCCTGTTTCGGGCGTGGCTTTCTCTCCCAATCCGGAGAGTTCTACCATGGTCTCGGTTTCGTGGGACAAGACGCTCCGAGTGTGGGATGCGCTGTCCAGCAGCACCCAGAAGGAGACCGTGAACTTAACGGCGGATGGTAAGGGTCGATTCGTTTTCTTCGCTTCATTTCTAATCCTGTTTTCTCTGGCAGCGTTGGCGGTATGCTTCCGGCCTGATGGCAAAGAAGTGGGCGTGACCAGTTTGGATGGGAACATCTCGTTTTTCGAAACCGAAGGCGCGACGCAGCTACGATCCATTGCTGGACGGCATGATTTGGGCGCTGGAAGGAGTGATACGGATTTAATTACGGCGAAAAAGAATCTGGAGGGAAAGTAAGCATCATGGACCCTAGCTCACTCGTGTTATTCTTACTTTAAGGCTTCTTTACTGTGTTTTTCCCTCATGCTTTTAGAGCGTTTACTTCCTTGTGCTACACTGCGGATGGAGAGTACGTGCTAGCCGGCGGACAGTCCAAATTCGTGTGCATTTACCATGTTTTGGAGAAGGTTTTGGTGAAAAAGATTGAAATTACCCAAAACCACTCGTTGGATGCCATGAGCGTAAGGTTTTGGCTTCTCTAACTTGAACTTCCTTCTATGTTCTAAGCTAATTCTGAATGCTGGGTTTACAGGATGTGATAAGCAAAAGGAAGATGACAGAGTTTGGCAATATGGCATTGGTGGAAGAAAGAGAGCATGATGGGGGGAAAAAGGTGGCAGTGAAGCTACCGGGAGTGCGGCAAGGTGACATGGCTTCCCGAGCAGTGAAGCCAGAAGTGCGAGTATCAGCACTACAGTACAGCCCCGGCGGTAAGGACACGATGTTAAAAAGAGCCTTTTGATTTCATTCGCTACTTTTTTACGGTCATTTTAGGAAGAGCCTTTGCTGCGGCCACCACAGAAGGCTTACTCGTGTACTCGCTAGACGACACGATTATATTCGAGCCCTTTGACCTGGCCGAAGACGTTACCCCGAAGTCGATCCGATCCACTTTAGCTGCGAAAGACTTCGGAAAAGGTCCTTTTTCGAACCACTTTACTTTCTTTTCTATGGAAAGCATCGTAAATGATCTGTTTCTGTATAACTGTAGCGCTGTTGATGGCGTTACGATTGAACGAAGCTCAGTTGATCCGTCAAGTTTACGAGCATACTCCTGCAGATTCCAGTAAGACACTCTTTCAGCTGGAAATCCTCTTCAGCATTGATGCATTTCCAGAACAAGTTTCGTCCAGTTGTGGACTTTTGTTATGAGTTTAAGGATCTTTCTTGTTTTCGACCTAGTTATTCTTGTCAGCCAAGGCCTGCCTGCAATCCAAGCCGAACGGTTCCTGAATTTCTTATCAAAGGAAATGGATACCTCGCCCCACATCGAGTTCCATCTGCGCTGGCTCAAGGCGTTATTATATAACCATAGCTCTACCTTACGTCAGCGTTATTCCACTAACGCGCCCACTTTAAGAGATTTACAGAAAGTGGTGATGCGCAAGCAAGAAGACATTACGAAAGTGTAAGTTACCGTCCCAACTTGGGTTTTTAGCCTAACGTGTTCTATTATGAGTAGCCTTTTCATTTCTGTTGCTGTTATGTCTTTCATTCTGATTTGAATTGATCATACCATAGTTCGAGACTAAGGAGAACGAGGTTTTAAAATGGTCAATGTTTCACAGGTGCGATAACGTTCGCTATAGTCTAAAATACCTGACCTCCGCTGCGCAGAAAGTAGCGCAATTAAAAACCGTAGACGGCGACCAAGACATGGAAAGTGGGAATGAAAGTTTAGCCAGTGACGATGACATGGAAGTGTTAGATTAAAAAGAGAACAATACAATCCACGCTTTGATTTGCTACTCCGAGGTTTATTAGAACAACGGATACCTTCTATGAACATCGAAGAAGGAATAAGCAATTCAATGGTTTGAACCCGCGCGGGCGCGGCTACGGCCGACGCCCCTAGCGGCAGCGCGTCCAAGTTATGTCACAACGGTAGCGTTCATTTGAGTTTCGGGGACGCCGCGCGTTTGTTTGTTCAACTTTGGTTATTTTGCACAGTTTTAGTGACTTGCAATTGTGAAACTATGACGGAAGCTTTTAGAGTTGGCGATTTGGTCTGGTAATCAATGCTCGTAATTCCCTTCAAATCCCCACTAATGGCCTTCTTATTTAGGGCCAAGATGAAGGGCTTTTCCCCCTGGCCTGGCAAGGTAAGCTTTTGTGTTTGTTGGGGGGCGCCAAACCCAATTTGACATGAAAAAGTCGTCATCTTCATCGAATATTCGATATAAACTTTCATTACTTACGACTTGCATACAGTCTTAATGCATTTTAACCGTCCAGGAGGCTCTGTAAAAGAGATGTAACTTCATTTGGCGTTATCTAGGTTTTAGAAACCAAGAATATTGAGTTAAAAGCCCAACGCGGCCCGTCAAAGCACTTGAAAGAGCGCTAAAATTGCCTCCAGGAGCTGTTGCTGACGCTTAAAGCGTTATATACACGTCCTGTTGCTTTCAACTTGCCTATTGAGCCCTATATTAGTCTATTTGAACCCTATATTAGTCAATACTAATAGGATTGTCTGGTTTAGGTTGCCAACCCTCCCAAAGACTTAAAGCGGCCTGCCAACAAAAAACCAGTGCACTGTGTGTTCTTTTATGGCACAGACAATTTGTAAGTTGTTGATTTCTAAATTCAATTACAGTTAAACGTGTGGTTTTCTAATACAAAAGCTGATGGATTCTTTCGTTTGGAACAGTGCATGGATAGAAGACTACAATATTAAGCCGTATCTGGAGTTCAAGGACCAGTTCCAGAAGTCCAACAAGTCTGCCGCCTTCCGAGATGCAGTTAAAGCCATCGAGGACTATATTGCCAATCCTCCCGCTGAAGAAGACAAGGCTGAAGCATCCGGCGATGAAGTGGCGGAGGAAAGCGCCGAAATTAACGATGTGCATGAAGAAACGACGGAATTAAAGAGCGAAGAAGAATCACCCAAAGAATCCCCGGAGCCAGTTCTCAAAAAAGAGAAAAAGGAACCCAAGCCCCGCCCTCGGAAAGTACGTTTCCTCCCCCATGTCTTTTCAAAACCTGCCCAAGGCTTTGCTATCCACGCAAATGCTGATTATTAGACATTTTTCAAGAAATGAGGAGTCATTTCATTAGGGATATTATTAACAGTCTTGTTATTTCTTACAGGAAAGCAGTGTTCGCAATGTGAAACGTCGTCGCTCGGAAGATAGCGACAGTTCTGCTCCCAAAAAGGAACGCCTCGTGGAATCAGTGTCCTCAGTCGTCTCCAATCACACCACTCGCAAAACTGGCTCCGGTTTGGTGTCTAGTTTATTAGACAGACCTACAAATATCCAAAGACCGGTAACTTGCTCTTCGCTATGCGTAACAACTATTAAGAATAACCACTTGAAATTTCAAGAAAAGTGTCATGGAATTTAGAACAGGCAACATTTCGAGAATGGTGTTTCTTTGAGCAGTTTGGTCTGTCGCCTTTGTTGCACAATGTTGAATAGTTCGAACGAAAACTCAATTTACTCAAAACTCAACCAAGTCAATTTAAAGAAAACCAAAACGATTTAAAGAAGGCTATTTGTAATGAACGCAAATTGATTAAAAGCTTTGACATTCGTCACTGCCTTAGATTTTGAACTGACCTAAATAATGGGAGTGAATGAATTCAAGAACTGAATAATATTAAGGAAAAAATAACTGACGAACTGGAATGAAGCGGTTCCGAATTTCGTTAGTAACCTACTAAATTGTGTGTGCTTTTCGGAACAGGACACTCCTCCTTTGGACGTGGAGCGCGTGACTCAAACCTTAAAAGACAAAAACATCCAGCCTTCAACGTTAAAGTTTGGCTTCCTGGGTTTGGGCATCATGGGGGCGGGGATTGTGAAGAACCTGCTCAACTCCGGTCATCATGTCGTGGTCTGGAACCGTACGCCAGATAAAGTAAGTCCTTTTTTTTAAACTTGATTTTGAGTTTATTTCTGCATGGGGTTAGAAGCATGTGTACTGGCGGTTCCCACAAACAACCCAAATCGAAATTTCGCTACCCAAATACCCCCAAGTGGCCACGCTCGAACTATCACAGACTTGTCGCCACGCCCCTCAGAAGAATCTCTAGAAAGGAATTTTAGCCTATTTAATTTACACTTTCTATCCCTGTGTGTTCTTCTTGCCAGCACCCCTTCTGGATCTTAGTCTCGTTCTCGTTGGCCCCGCCCACTGCCCCTAACGCTTCCATTCCCTCCGCAGTAGTGGTCGGAACCGGAATCGCCTCGGATTCCGGTAACAGAGGCTCGGGATCCTCGACGGGTAGGGTGCAAGTGAAGGAACTGGGTTGTTGGCAGACTTCCACGGCGACTTGCACGACCTCTACGTGCGGCTCTCCGTGCGTACTTCGGTCGCGACGGTGCCGTTTGCGGCTGAGGCGGTGCGGCAAGGTCAGGGGTGGGAAGAGGGCGCTGAGATCCAAACTGCCCAAGCTGCCCTGGCGACCGTGGCTCGGTCGGTTTCCGCGCTTGGCTTCCGAGGAAGCCGCCGTGGCGCCTTCTTCCGGCGAACTTTCGCGGCTGTGGAGCATGAGCAGGCCGTCCGCGCCGTGCTCCTCGAGCTCTTTGAGCGTGCACATGGTGCTCTTGATGTACGTGTCGACGACTTCCAAGCCCGCAATGTCGTCGTCAAAGTAGATCGAGTCGGTGCGACCGCACGACGGATTCCGACACGAGTCCATGTAGATGGACGGCAGGTTCTCCAGGATTTTGTTGATCGTCTTTTGCTGGAAGCGGTAGCTTTCCTTCAGCCGGACGAGCTGGTGCGCAGAGAACTTGCGCACGCGGTTGCGCTGCGACACGTAGTTGGTGCGCACGCCGTCCATGCTCTGCATCGAGTAGTTGTACACACGCCGGACTTGTTCATTGTATTGTTCGCGTAGGGACGTGAGGTGATGCGTGCCGGAATCGCGCACTCCGCGCAGGTAGTTGACTTGCGTCGTGTAGCTATCGCGTAGCCTGTCCACTTGCTGCATACAGTTTTCCTTAATCCGTTGCGCCTGCAAGCAACAACCCCCCAGAAATGCTTACATTAGCCTCAAAATCCATTTTTTCATAATCTTTTTACTTGGCCGTGGTAGTTTTCGCGCAGTTTGTCCAGTTGTTGGCTCTTGTAGGACTCGATTCCTTCCAAAAATTGGCGCACTTGCTTAGCCCGAGGCGTGAGTCGCTCCCCGCAGCACGCATAGCAATTCCACCAACCGCACCTATTGAAAAAAAGGCATTCAGATCAGGGTTGGTCTCCGTTTAGGTCGCTTCCAGTCAGGGCCAATCATGAAATTCCTCTTTTTTTAAAAAAGATATGGATGGTTTTTCATGCTTGGAAACCATTTCGGCCCTTCCTCTTGCAACTTTCATTGTTGCCAGTCGAGTAAAGAGACTTGCACATTATCACGGTTGGCAAAAAAGAACAAAAAACAACTTACCGGTCCAAGATCCATTTGATGCACCGGCCAATCAAGGCGCAGATCACGAAACCTGCGCAGCAGGCCAAGCCCACGAAGAGGCTCATGATTTGCGCCCGACGAATGGGGGCAGGGTCTAGTTGCAGTGTAATGAAGGCCGTGACATTGGACAAGGGATTGGAGGCCACGCAAATGTAGCGCCCGCCGTCTGCTCGGGCGACGGGTGAAATGAGCAAGTCCCCGTTAGCGGCAAACTGGGTTTTATTGTTGTCGGTACTGTCAAGCAGCGTCTCGGGGTCGGTCTCGTTGCTCGGCCAGAGTATGAGTCGGTTGTCCGGCAAATGCCACTGGACACTGGGCAACGGGATGCCGGAGAATTGGCAGGTTAAATGCGCTTCGCTGCCCAGGCCCACTTGTTGGTAGACCGTCGAGTGCTCCAATCGCACCGCCGTGCAACGCAGTTCGCTCAAACCGCGCACCAGCGGCTTACTGTGCCCCGAGGGCATTTGGCACTGAGTCGGCTCCGGCTGCTCGATCTTGAGCTGCTTCCACATCTTTTCGAACCAGCCCAAGACCCAAAAGGAGTGGCAGTCGCACTGCCAGTCATTCTCCTTGAGTTGCAGCTTGCCCAACTGCGGCAGATCGCGCAAGGAACGCGGCAACACGCGCAAAGCGTTGTAACTCAGGTTGAGCTCCTGTAACTTGCCCAAGTAATGGAATGCGTCCGACTCCAGGTGGGCCAGGAATGCGTTTTCCGTGAGGTCCAGTGTGCTCAAACTCGTTAGCGGGTCCAAGATTCTGTCAGGCAGCTCCGTAATGCGTAAGCGCGAGAGAAAGAGGGTTTTCAGCTGGCGCGTAAACTGGAAAAGGGGCGCAGGCAGAGTCGTGAGCGGGTTTTCGCTCAGGTTCAGCGAGTCCAAGTGCGGGAGCGCCTGGAAAGTGCTCGGTTCCAGCGCCGAGATGTTGTTCGAAGCCAAATTGAGAGAGCGGAGGCTCGACAGATTGGGTGGGAACGCTATAGGACTGCTGAGTTGGTTAAAGGAGAGATCCAGCTCTCGCAGCGCGAGCAAGCTGCGGAAGGCATCGCCCAGCTGCTGGAGTACATTGTGGTTCAAAAGCAGTGTCTCGAGCAAGGGCATGTTGTAGAACCATTCCGGAGCGAGCGACTCTAACTGGTTCGCGCTCAGATCGAGCAACTTGAGTTGGTTCAAGCCCCCAAAGGCGTCCGTGTGCACGATTTGCAGGGCGTTGTGTTGCAGGTAGAGTTGGCTGAGAGCCGGCAGTTTGAAGAAAGTTTGATTGTTGAGGGACTGCAGCCGGCCATGCGACAATGAAAGTACCCTGAGCCGGGGCAAGAAGGCGAAAATCCCGTACGGCAAGTGACTGATGGGGTTTTCGGCCAAGTCGAGGCTCTCCAGATGGGAGAGAGCGCTGAAAGCATGAATTTCGATGTTTTGGAGGCTGTTGTTGGAGGCGTCCAAGTGGGTGAGCTGGCTCGCCGCTTGCAGTTGGCGGACGGTTAACCTGCTGAGACGGTTATTGGCTAACAACAGCTGAGTGGCAATAGGGTTTAATGGAGCGGGGACTTGCTGGAGCTGTTGGTTCCTGCAGTCCAGGATGTAGTCTTTGTTCCGGGTCTCGCAAAGGCAAGGCAAGGGACAGGCAGCTGGGACTGGGCTTGCATCTTGAGCCTGGGCTGGAAACCCGATTCGAATTAGAGACAAGAGGAGTGATATGTAGAAGGGGGACGGCAATCCCATCTTTCTCTGGCTGGGCGGCGAGAGAGAAGCTTCTTTGTAGGTATTTTGCAAGCTACACATATACGCAGTTCTGGAGAAGAAAACGGAAAAGGATTTAAGACTAGGAACGAGAATTTGGTTTTAGTGTTGGAAGGGTTACCACAGGCTAGTTAGCTGAAGTGAGCACATTGTAAGAGAAAACGTATCCACATAACTCGGGAGAATTTGGGTGCAACAGTGAAATCGTTGTAGCTTGTTTTCGAAGACTAACTGCAGCTCAGCTGATGCGAATGACGCCGTTTCTGGCAGTTGGCATGAAGAACTTTTCTTTGTTGTCGAGCGAGCTAGCGAACGTTTCGGGCGAAGGCGAACCGCCCGGCTGTAGGATGTGTTCCTGATGCGGGAGTGGCGTCTCTGGCGGGAGAGAGTGTAGGTATGGCCAAGGTTGCGTGCAGTGTGCGGCGGTAGGGCGGGCGGCTGAGCTAAATTTGGGCTAACAAGATGGACCTTGTTGTAGCGATACAACAAGGCAATGGATAGTTTATATAACGCTGGGAATTCAACTTTGTTCGCTGATAATAAAGAGGGACCTGAGCCAAACCCCGTATGGAAAGGGAGGAAAAAATAATCTGAAAGATCAAAGGACGAGGTTTATGGGAGGAAAAGGATGGTCCTTCGAAAGAAGGAAGGAAGGCCAATCGATAATTTGGGTCATAGCCTTGTTGTCCACCTGACGTCATTATCATGTCCTAGCGGTTTAGCTTTGTACTGATTTAAAGGCGCTAAATTTGAAATGTTGGAATAGATTTTTTACAAAGAAACTTAATTTACGATTATTTTTTTTTTAAATGTAGTGCCGAGATTTCGTGAAAGCAGGAGCCGAAGAAGCTATGACACCGTCGGACGTAATATGTGCAGCTGATATTACGTTTTCCTGTGTTGCGGACCCACATGCCGCCAAAGAAGTACAGAAATGAAGGAAGGCTTGCGGAAATAATCCTTATGAATGATTTTTTTCATATGAATTCCATAGATGGTCTTTGGAAACTGCGGAGTGCTCCAGGAAATGACGAGCTCCAAAAGCTACGTGGAGATGACTAACATTGACGCCGAAACCTCCCAAGATATCGCGGACGCCGTCAACAACAAAGGCGGCCGCTATTTGGAGGCCCAAATCCAAGGAAGCAAAACACAAGCCCAAGAGGGAACGCTAGTTATTCTAGCGGCTGGCGACAAAACCTTATTCGATGACTGTCAGTCGTGTTTCCAGGCCATGGGAAAGAACTCGTTTTTCCTCGGTAAATTTTTTTTTGTTGAATTCGAAGTCAATTAATTGAATCTTTCGACATTTAATATCGACATCTCTTACTGATTTAAGCCTTAATTTCGCTCGCATTAATCTTAATTGAAAACAAAAAAGTCATCGGGATCTAGAGGCGATCATTGATAGCGCGTTGCACTGGTGCAGTATTCTTTCGGCACTCACTGTGTAAAGGTGAACATGTTTGACACACCGAGTGCCAAAAGTATTGCACCAGTGCAAAGCGCTATTAGCTGTCTGTATTCAAGTTGAGGCCAAGAATGAAATTGGTTTCATACTTGGGTGGGACTTTTCGTGGTTGGACAGCTTTTCATTCTTGGGCCGATTTCACTGTTGACTAGGACGCTGGTCCTGTTGAAAGTGTTCGCCCTGTTATTACTTGAAACTTTCAGTGTTGCTAGTTCAAGTTGTAGGACCCTGAAATTTCGTATTTACTCATGTTTGTGTGCGTTTTTTGCATATAACAGGGGAAGTGGGTTGTGGCGCCAAAATGAATCTAGTGCTCCAACTGATGGCTGGAGTGACGCTAGTGGGGTTGGGCGAGGGCATGGCCTTAGCTGACCGGGCGGGGCTTCAGCAACGCGACGTGTTGGAAGTGCTGGAACTGACGTCATTAGCGTGCCCGCTGGTCGTCGAGAAGAGCAAAGCCATTCTGGAAGGGGCGTTCCCCACCCACTTACCTTTACAGCATATGCAGAAGGACCTCAAGCTAGCGCTGGCGATGGGAGATCAGTTGGAACAGCCTTTACCGGTCGCGGCTTCAGCCAATGAAGTCTTTAAGCATGCCAAGCGACTGGGTTACGCGGACCATGATGTATCGGCGGTTTATATCCGGGCACGTTTTTAAGAGCGAGAAAGAGAAATAAAAGGGAGTAATCAGCATTTTTTTTTTTTTTTTTTTTTTTGCCGAACGGCTGAAGTAATAACGTTTTGCGAACGATAAAAAGACGAATGGGAGAAAAGGGCGAACTTGCAGTTATTTTTACGTGTCGCACGACTATTTTTTATAAGGGTTTGAATTCATCGGGTTTGGAAACGTTTTTTTTTTCTTAGTAGTGTTAAGTAACTATTTTTTTCTGAGGAAAGGCTTACAGTTAGTTTGCATGATTTCCTTTGAACTGACTTTATCTTTTCACAATAGGGATTTTTGATCTTTTTATTTTCTTTTGTTTCTGTTTCTTAAGAAATGGGAAGAATTGTGTTTTGTTGCGTTCTTAGAGGTCAAAAAAGACTAGCCTTCGGATTTATAAAAAAAAAAAAAAAGTATCGATTGCTAACCCCCCTTCCCCCCAATATAAAGAAGAAACACTCCGTATAAAAAGCATCCAAAGTCTGAAATCCCTACCCCTCTGGAGTAAAGATTAAGAGAAAAGTGACACTAACTTGCAAAATGTGCAACTTTTGTATGCTGGACTTGTGCTCCTCCGACGTGTTTTTGCACTTTAGTTTATTTTGTATGAATGCAGCATACAATTGAAACAGTTAAAAAAATAAAAGAGGCAAGAAAACAGACTAGTAGTCATGTAAATTCACCCTAAAACGGCATGATGCCCACGCAACGGGAACAGGTTTGAATTTGGCGCCGTCTCGGGCTTGCGGTCCGTGACCAACGTCGCCATCGCCTGATGACGTCATGGAGCTGCACTACGCCGTCCTAAGCAGTATAGCGTTGTACAATACGTCTTAGACGACGTTTTTTATTGTTTTCCCCCCGAATCTGGGGTTTCCGGACGTTTTGCAAGTCAAAGTGTGAGTCCAACAGGACGCTAATTGATGAAAAGTGGCTTGATCTGTGTCCATTTTGACTGTGGTAAGACGAAAAGGAGTCGTGACCTGTAGCATCTTGATGTATGTTGACGGCCGAGTTAAGCTTCCGTGACTGGGACTGGCTAAAAGGAAATGGTGTTGTGAAGCCTAGAAGGATCCCGTTAAGCGATCAAGCCCAGGTTTGTGACGGTGAATTAGCAATCCTTTGCTCCAGATTGGAAACGAAATTAAGAATAACACAGCCAGTGAACGCTTAATTATTGGCTGGACTACATTTGGGATCTGGTGTGCGGCTCCTGTGTCATCCGTCTGGTGTTGTTGTGCGTCAAGGTTTTGACTTTGAGTGGATTTAAGGTGTAAGATTCGCAGTAAAACGACCAACTTTGGCGGTTTTGTGGCACCCTTCTTTGGGGAAATGGTAGACTTGAGTGCGCCCAACTTTTAAGCGTTGGGAAGTTTTAGTGGGCTTGAAAGAAAACAAGCCTCCCTTGCAAATAAGCCTTTTGTTGCCTGTTGGTGCGCATAGAACAACACCTTTTAAGTTTGGGTGGACCTTTTGGAACATGCCTTGTTATTAGCAGGTAAAGAGTAGAAAGATCCATGTTGATGGGAAGATTCACTGTTGATTCACTACTACTGCATATGAGATATTCATTCTTGTCTGGTTTGCCCTTTCTAGGATACGTCTCCCGCAACAATCAAGGATGCAAGTACAGGATCCGCTGAGCTGTCCTCAAGCGACATGTCAACTTGTGTGAAACGGTGCAGAGTTTCATTGAAAAAAACTTGAAAAAACTCGTGTGTAGACGCCTTTTAGAGAAGGTTGCTAACTTCCACAATGTCACAGTCAGGAAATAGTTTCCAGATGAACAGGTAAACCCTTGGAATCGTCCTTTTTCTTCATAAATCTTGTTACTTTTTTCAGTGCCCAGTCTTGTCAATCCTCTAGTTTGCGTCTAATTTTCAGTACTCAAAGCCTGGTGTTCCAATTAGCTGATTGAATCGCCTTTTAAGGCATGTGTACTTGGAATCTACCTGAATAAGATAAACCAGAGCTAAGAGAAGAGAGACCACTTTTCATTGCAGTTTTCAACATCCAGCACAGTTATTGATTGTTTCATTTATTTCTTTTCTCGGTGAAAAGGTCTTCAAGTGGCAACAGTGAAGCATCTGCTACGGCTGGGGAACGCCTTCGTGACCGAGAAAAGCAGCGACAAGCCAGAGCCCAGCTGGCTGTCGAGCCCGAAGAATTTATGCCCCTTTTTGGCGCCCCTGTGAAAGTAACCCCACACCTCCAGTTTTTTTAAAAGGAATTGTTACTAAGACCCTTTTCTTCCCTGTTCCATGAGTAGGTACTGCCTCCAGCTCATGATATGACTCGCCAGCTGATCGAAGAAACCTTGGGGAGCTATGATCGGCTCAAAAACTCGATCGTGGATGATCAGAAGGGGCTCATAGGGGTGTGGCAGCAGCCGCAGACGCCCCTCCCCTCGAAGCAGCACCACGACCCCGAGGAGGAGGAGCCCAAGTTCAAACCCGAGTTCGCGACGCCCAAGAAACCTTCCTATCGCACTCCGCTGCCTCCTCGTTTCCCGAATACAAACTGCGGGTCCACTGCTCGTCCAGTTCCGCCCCCTCATGCTCGGGGAGGCGACAATCCTAGCCCCCCGAATAGTAGTGCAAACCAGCCACGTTTAAAACCTGCGGCTACTTCTTCGCCTTCAGCCTCAACGTCAACTTCAACGGTGCCTTCACATGTGGCGGGTGGGAATTTCCCGGGTAGACGTGACAAGGAGGCGGGGACGAACGGTCCGAGTGTGATGAATACCCCTCTAGGACACCCCCAGTACAGTGATCGGAACCATGGAGGCCCTAATCAGTCCAAGAAGAAGAGTTTAAATGGTGCGAGCTATCCCAAACCCCATTTACCGAAAGGAAGAATGGGCGGAGCTTACTCGGTGAGTGAAACTTCGGACTGAAAAAGGGTTTTATTTCGGAACAATTCGGAACGTTTTTCATTGCAAGTAGTACACATGGGCAGAGGAGTTGAAAGATTCTCTCCTGATTTGCGTAAAAGCACATCTCTTCTTTGGCTGTGACTCAGATAGCGAAAGGGGTCGGGAGAAGATAGGTCATCGTTTTTCAGATTTAGGAAAGTAACCCACCCCTTTCTTTTGGAAGTGGGGGATTTAGGGTGGCCGGAGGAGAAGGAAATGGTACTGCTTTGTCGTGTCGGTTTGATAAAAGCTTCGGGATCGCTTTTTGCTCCAAGATGGGAGGATTTTTTCTTCTTTAGGAGCAGGGGGGGAATTATTGATGAATTTATGAGAGAAGGGGGCGATCTGGAAAAACGGTAAAGGAGACTGAGCTTGGCAATGGCGTGACGTAGTGTTTGGAGGTGGGTGGGGTCCTTTCGCTGGAGGACATGGGCGGTGAAGAGAGAGAGAGAGAGTTTGCACGTGTTAACAATGGCCGTGGCCAGTTAAGAAGTTAGGACTAAGAAAACAAAGGTATTGCTCGGTTTGTTTGAAGAAAATGGTTTTCTTTTTCTCCCTTTTTTCTCCTTTTGCAAAACACACAGAATTAAGTTGTTTGCGTAGTTGTTTAAAGGTAGTGTACTTTAAAAGATTGGTTAGACAACTTTTTTTATTCTATTATTAATTTAAAGAAGAAAAAAGGCATGGGTGTCGAACGTTGGGAGTTTTGTATCGTCAAGCGGCAGCATTAGCCAGGCTCGTTCAGTGGAAGCCGTTAAAGGCCAAACGCTTAGCGTGGAGGCGGGGCTAGAAGCCCGAAAGGGGAAAACGTTCGACTCGCTGGAGAACCGGGGGAACCTCGGTACAGTCAGTTCCATTACGTTAGAGGATATATAGGTCGAAGACAGGGATCGCCCGGCTTGATGTGCAGGTTTAGAGTCCTTGAAAAATTACAAATCGTTTTTTTTTTCTCTTGTTTTTTTTCTTTTTAATTTTTTTTTCTCGATTCGTTGGAGAGCAAGTGGCGAGTATTAGGCTAGTGTTAGTCATAGTTGGTTGCTACGTGAGTTTCGGCCGAATTGTCTCATTCTTAATTTGGTCAGATATTGGTGGTTTTCTGTTTCCGAAAGCTTGGGATTTTTCTAAGAGCGGATTGAGAGAATACAGGAAGGGAGAAAGTGGGGGAGGGGAATTGAACGAGGAAAGCGTTATTCCCATTTCAGGCAAGAAGAGGCGGAGCTTAAGTATGTGGGACATTTTGTTTTTGTTCAAGGGGGAAACCTGGTTTTTACACATGGCTTGTTTCAATTGCTTGGACGAGCGTTCTTAAGTTCGAGGTCATACCGTGGATAGTGACCCATTTGTTGTTTTTCTTCTTTCGACTTGTTTCGCTCACTTTTTTGGACTGTTATAACAGGTCTTTTATCTCTGTTTTGGTCTCCTTTTCTTTGCAGGCGCTCCCTGGCGGGGAGGATGTGGAACTTATACTAAAGGTAATGATAAGAAATCATGTAAAATAGGAATTAGGGAGCTTGGAGGCAAATATTAATGCTGGCCAATTTTGTGATAGAAAATGCAAATGGAGGAGCTGCTTTCCGAGATTACAGCCACGCCCCGTAACGAACCCGATACCAGTCGCTTCAACTTGCCCAAGATGCTCTCTCCGGTGCGACCTGTAGCCATGCAAGATACTCGACCCCCTCCCCATCCACTCAAGCGCTTGGAGAGTTGGCAGAAAGATCTGAGCATCTCAGACAGCGAAGACAATAACTCGGACGTGGACTTGGAAGTTCCCGCCCAATCCGATTTGCCGGGACCTAGGTATGCGTCTTTTTTTGACCTTTTGGGTGTAGAAATGGAGGAATGTGTCATTCTAGAAACAGTATTGGGAAAAGGGAAAAAAGTAGTCCGAGCAGTAACGACATTTCAGCGAACACCATTGCCTGCTCTATTTAACGCTTTTAGTAAATCCGGTGCAATAAAAAGGGGAACCTGAATGCGGGCAGTTAATGATAATGTATACCCCTCCTCGCTAGTTTCAGTTCTTGGTTTTCTTTGTTGGGCCACAGGTGGTTCAGTGCCGGGAATTTTCGCAGTTTTTTTTCTTTTCTTTATTGGTTCAAATGAAGCTTTGTGACGGGCAACAACGCCATTTTCTATTGCACACCGACATTTTAATGAGGTTAAATGGGGGAGGGGAAGCTCAAATGAATCTTCTCGCTCGCGCCTGGCTTCGAGACTTGTTTTCATTGTTGATATGTCTGTTTATAGCCATATAGCTATAGATCAGTTTAGACATACCCAGTGAACCTTTGGACAGGCAACAGTGAATTGTCCGCTGGATCAGAGTGCACGCTATTTAGTGTTACCCATGTTCTGTGCCTTTAGTAATAGCGAATTCAGCTGGGAACCTGGTGCGGCACTTTTGGGCACTGAGTGCTACAGACTCGGTGTCACAGCACAGTTTTGTGGCACTCAGTGCCAGAAAGTGCTGCACCAGGTTCCCAGCTGAAGACGCTATTCCTAAAGTAAACGGGGCTTGTTACGCAAAGTAGTGTGAGTTGGCAGGAAAGCATGATGATTTGGGCACCCATTTGAAATGTTGTTGTTAGATCACCTTTGTTGAGGTCCCCGATTGCGTCCCCGATCTCGCCGTTGGCCCCCGAAACTCCTTGTCCGCCCCCGCGCAAGTCCGTCTCACCTGCCTATGCTGCCACCAAGCGCCTTAGCACTTCCAGCGACGAAGGGGAAAACAGCGATGGCTCCAGCTCCAACTCACCCTCTGCTTCGGGCACGGATTCCAGCAGCGACGAAGAGCCGGAATTCGACAGCAAAGACCAAGAGCCGCCTCCTCAACCGCCCCAGCCTCGCCCGGCCTCTCCCCCAGTACGTTTTACGTTCTTTTCTTTTCTAAAACAACAGATAGGGCTAGAAGTACACCCGAAGCCCGCTTCAAATGACGTGTATAGAAAAACAACATTCACAAGTTGGCTTATTTTCTCCACCGAAATAGGCGTCCGTGAACCCTAGTTGGGGGCTAACCAACTTTCTGCAGCCTGCTAATCCACCACTAGTGGATACTAGTTTAAGCTTCCACGAACCCCCCTCTGTAAGTTTCTACCCCACCGAAACATTCAAACAATACTACCACTTTGACCTAATTTGGTTTTGATTGGTTAGAAAAACGTGGGGATTCCAGAGGACAGCGAAGAGGAGGAAGGGGAACGACCTCCACCGGTGCCTCCCAGACTCACGGAAGAGCTCCACGATGCCTTGGGCCATATCATTCTGCCTCCGTTACTCTCCGAATTCTCCGATTCGGACGACAGCAGCTGCGGACGAGCTCAGCCCAAGAAACCGACACCGAGTCGCTCTGTGCGGCAAGGTACAGTGGAAAAGAGTCCGCTGCCACTGCGGCCCGACTCGGTCACTTCAACGCATTCGGCCGGCTCGTTACAACGGCGGCCGGTGACGTCACCTGCCGTGGCCCGGTCAGGCAAGAAAGTCCCCAGTCTGGCTGATCTGCCCTCGGTGGCCGAAAGCACCACGAAACTAGCGCTGCCCAAGAAGCGGCGTGGCAGACCGCCGAAAATCGCCGTCAAACCGCCCGTCACCAGCACGCCGGCGCCGTCCCCGATCGCCGGAAAACAACCGCCCTTGCAAGAGCTGTCCAAAGCCTACGTTTCGAGCGACAGCAGTTCCTCCTCGTCGTCGTCATCCTCGTCGTCTTCCTCGGACGACGAAGCCGCCAACAGTGGGAGCGACGTCGACGTGACGGGCACGCCTTCGCCCGGCAAAGCCAGGGTGGTCGCCGCCACCCCACCTTCACGGGTGGTCCGGCCGCGGCCGCCACCGTCCTCCGCTTCCAGCAGTCCGGCCGGCTCGGACCTGTCCAGCTCCGACAACGAAACGCGGCCGCCCTCGGCCGCCCCGACCAAGAAAAGCCCGCCCAAGCAGGACCACGGAGGCAAATCAGTGCAAGACAAGATGAAAACCCAAGCCATCATTCGTCTGATGGTCCGCGATCGGCTCTCGAACTCGGTCTCGTCGCCGTCGGACAAGAACAAGGATCCATTCAGCAGCTCAGAGTCGCCCGCCCGAGCGCCCTCGGTGGCCAAGAACGTCACCGAAACGCTGAACGCCACGGAAGGCGCCAAGCCGACCGTCATGTGCCGCCTGAGGCTGAACTTGCTGCTGCGGCGGCCCGAGAAAAAGGCCTTGAACGACGTCCGCCAGGGGGCTGAAGGCGCCTTGAGTGAGCGGACCGAGTCCCGCGAGGGCAAAAGCGAAGCGGGGAGTGACAAGAAGAAGCAGCGCCGCCTGAGTACCAGTTCCGTGTCGTCCGCCACGAGTCGCAAGGCCAAACATCACCACGCCAGAGATAAAGGCGGCGAGAAGGAAAACCGGGAACAGAAAGAGGCGGGGCCTGAAGGGAGCCATCGAAGTAGTGATAGTCGGAGCCGGAGTAGTAGCAGGAATGGGAAACGGAGCCTCCCGGGCGGCAAAACGCCCGAGACCAAAGAGAGACGGAAAAGAAAGGCTTCGGAGACGGAGGCGGGGCCCTCCAAGAAACCGGTGCTGATAGTGGTGGCGGGACCGGGGCTGGAAGAGAAGGAGAAGGGAAAGGAGAAAGAACCCAAAGATAAAGACAGCAGCAAAGGAGTGCCACCCAAGACGAGTCGGGAGCCGAAACGCCGCAAGAACGAGCTCAAGGGCGTGGCCAGCGAGCGAAGTTCGCCGGCGTTGAGCCTGTTCACCAACCATGAGCGAAACGGGGACGTGAGTGACGGGCAGAAGGCGGAGCTAATGAACGGACACGGTGGTGGTGGCCAAGTCAAACTGGAAGGGGCGGGGCCTGACACGAAAACACCGGTAAGCGCAGTAATGCCAGACCAGAAAACTGGAGAAGGGGCTGCGATCCCTCCGGTAGTACCTGCGGCCATTCCGGCCAGTACCGGAGCGATCTATTTTAGCTACTTTGAAACTCCGCCTGTTTTGGGCAGCGACGATATTGACATGTAAGTCTTTCTTTGACGAGCAAAATCGAACCCAGTTTTGAGATGTTTCTTTCTTCTCTGGCGCGAAACAGGGATGCGCGAGACCAAAACCAGTATTTGGTGGAAGCCAAGAAACTCAAGCACGCGGCAGATCGGCAGACGAACCGAACATTACAAGTGAAACAGTACCTGGAAGCGGTACTGTATTTCATCCTGACGGGAATTGCGATGGAGCATGACGCTGCCATGGAAAAGTCGGCTTATATCCTGTACAAGGATACCTTGGGCTTAATCAAGTAAGGTTAACTTGATGTCTGAGTTGTTGTCTTCATGAGTTCCGGGTTTGTAGGACTATTTCTTCGTCCCAAAAGGCGTTGCAGCAAGTGGACTCGAAATTGGTGGTGCTCAGGTAATCTTTCTTTCCTTAAGTAGCCCATGTCCATCAAATCTCGCAAAAAGTGTCACATTCAACTAAGCTTGGAATGGGTCTTTAGTTTGCGGTGCCAGTCGCTATTGTACTTGAAGCTCTTCCGGATGCGGCATTTAGAAGCCAAAGAACTTCAGAGAATCATCAACGACTATCAAAAAGTGACTTTGTCTTGACTTTATTGTTTCTATTATTGGCGAAGGGCTGTGCAGTCCTTCCGAATGGCATGGATGTGTGGCTTCCAAAGTACTTATCCTTGAAACTACTTTTAGAAAATTACCGACGACGCTAAAAGAGAGCAACCCGGAGGAATTCAACCTTACGCCAACCTGCCTGTGCCTGTCGCATCGACGGGAGCTCCCAGTACAGGGCTCTTCCGGAGTACAGGCACGCCCTCCCCCCTTTCCCCCACCCCCTCCCCGGCCGGTTCGGTAGGGTCGGTAGGGAGTCAATCCTCGGGTTACAGCAGCGGCGAGTTGCCCGGAGCGGTGAACCCGAATGCGAGCTCCAGCACAGGCTTAGCCTCAGTAGGAGGAGCGACGGCGGTGGTTCCGGCCGCGACCAACCCGGGAGGAGTGGTCAAAATGGAGACCGTGGTCAACAACGGTGCCTTGACCGGCTACGTACCTGTGCCTGTGGCAGTGCACAATATTCTGCTGAAGCAAAACCAGTACTCGGTGTACTTAAACTCGAGTCACGATTTGTGGGAACAAGGCGATTTGCTGGTGCAACAAGCCGAGTTGCAAGGTACCAACTTTTCTTTGTTCAAGTTGAGGGATCATTGAAGAACTGTTTTTCTAGCGTTCTTTATCGAATTGGATCGGGTTTGCGGACCGTTAACTTTGCACAGTTCCTTACGGGACTTGGTACGATATGCGCGGCAAGGCCTTCAACGTTTGCGCTACGCGGGCAGCAATAGCAGGTAGCCTGGTGGTGATCTTAATTTATTTACTTGCTAGTGTGTAGGAAAACGTGGTTTTAAAGCAATTTAGCAACAGCCCGGGAGCGAGGGGGGGAGTATTTGTGATAGCTTTGTATCATGTCCAAACCATCGTGTTTTTCTTTACTTATTTATTTGGGGGGTTGGAAGTGAAAGGAAGGAAGACAAGTGTCCTCGTTGTGGGTCGCTTGGCAGGCGGAAACTGCTAAGGGGCAGACAAAGAGTGCTGGGGCGGGGCTGAAAGTGAAGGGCTCCGCCCCCCTCTTCTTTAGTTGTATAGCTCGTGATCTGAAATAGCACTACTACGGTATCTTATGGTTTACCCTGTTGTGTAGGCAAAACAGCAAAGAATCCCCCGTCAGATTTCTTTTTTTCCTTAACGGTTTTTTAAAGGAAGGAAGTGTGTGGCCAGGGGGAATTCATGATCTATGGTCAAAAGAAGCTGCTAGTGCCTATGCCATTTTTAAAAAGTGTGAATGCTCATGGAACGTTTGTCCAATGGAATGCATAGTTTATTACGAAACCTTACAAAACGACTAGTTTCCTTTAAAGAGATTACGTGTGCTAATCTCCAATACGTATAGATATAGATTGGCTTAACGGATGTGTATAGCGGGACTGAAGGCGCCTTTTTCCTGGGGAATGACTATGGTTTCAAAGTTTGTTCAAGAGATGGCCTTCTCATTTCATTCGCGATGTTCTCAATAGATGGCTTGTTCTCAATTTTTCACATTTTAGAAACAAAAATAAGGCTACTAAATAATGTTAATAAATGATCAATAATAATGCTAATAAATAATGTTAATAAATGATCAATAATAATGCTAATAAGAAAATAATGAGGGTTTTTGCTCCATAGTTTTGTATGATAAAATTCTCTCTCCATCTACAAAATATAACATTCAGTACCACTTGGGTGGAGACTTCATTTCCACCTCGTCGTCTTCTACTACGACTTGTAAGTCGTCTCCATCCGTATCTAAAAAACACACGAACAGGTTTAATAAGCTCAGAGGTTGTGCTGGCCTAATAGCATTCAAGTAACAGTAAGTACCGAACACGTGCGTAGTCAGTGGAACCGCGGAATCCGTGTGTTTAGGCGCGTTTCCTTTCAGGTACACAATCTTGTCTGACTTGTCCCAGTCGAGTGGTTCCAACAAGCCCACAATGCGCTATTGCGAGAAGAGCTCAGTTTTTCAATTATTTACAATGGTTAATATTAACTTGTCGAAGAGATCCTTCAGCTCGGGACAACTGAATCACCGCAATGGTAGGTATAGCCGCCACGGAAGTGAATGAAATCAGCCAACCAATGGCAATGGCCGAGCCAGGGTACACGTAGTGCCCATAAGTAAGTGGTTTGTAATCGAACCAGCCGAATATGAGGATGGCCTAAAGAAAGGGGCGGGGTAATTTGTCCGGTCTTGGAAAACTAGAAAAAAGCGGAAACTTACACTAATTAAGACCGGCAGCAAGTACTTCCAGAGGAAAAACCAATAATAGTAAGTCGGAGGGTAGTAGCCAATCATGGCTTTGATGTCGTTTAAGAACCGACTCGCCCCGTAGTGCCACATGACGACGCTCACTTCGGTCATGCCGATAATGAGCGCGGAAAAGGTGGCTGCGTGACTGTCAATCAGTTGCAAGATATACATGCCTGCCGACGTGCACATGGGGAGACCCAAGAGGAACATACAAGTTGCACAGCCAAAGAGAACCCACCTATAACAAAAGAAGCAGAATGACACATTCGAATGTCTAGAAATGCCATTTTGAACCCAATGTTTCTAGAGTTATACTTGTGATTCTGACCCCGTAGTTTGTCAGGCCAGGTATCTAAAATCGTAGTGACCACCGTCTCCAAGACGGTAAACTGCGTGCCCAAGCCCAGCGTGAGAAACATGACGAAAAACAAGGTGGACCATAAAGGCGCCAAAGGTAGTCGAGAAACCGCTTCGGGGTACGCAATGAAAGCCAAACCGGCGCCTTGGGTCGCTACTTGATCAATAGGAAGCCCCAATTCGTGCGCCATGAAGCCGATAATCCCAAAGATGACGAATCCCGCGAAGAAGGCTGTCAACACGTTTCCAGTGGCCACAATTACCGCATCACTAAGTTCAGTATATCATAGAGGGTCAAATTTCCGTTCACTTAATTCCTTAGTTCATTTTCCCCAATTCGTAGGAGAATTGGATCAAAGTGCTTACCGGAAGCAGTCGTTGTGGAATTTGTTGTAACTGGCCAGGGTGATGAGTCCACCCCAGCAGGGTGAAAGCGAGAAAAATATCTGCATGGCAGCATCGCCCCAAACCTAAGAGAAACGTCCGTGAGTACTTCCTGTCTGACTTTCTTATTTTTGATTTATTTATTATTATTATTATTAGTTTTATATTATATTTATTATTACTGGGGATTTATTATTGCTTTATCTTTCTTATTTTTTTTTTTAATGGATTCGTTGTAATGGAAATTCTTACGGAAGCTTCCGTGAGTTTATCCCACTGTGGGGTAAGATAAAAGGACATTCCTTCATAGTACCCAGGAAGTGTTACGGCGCGAACGAGCAATACCGTCAAGATAAGGTACGGGAACAACGAAGTAAAGTAGACAGCCTATAAAACATAGCAAAAAACGAAATCTCTGTTAACTGCGGTTCATCAACCACAGCCTAAAGTGTTTTACCTTGCCTACGCTTTTTATGCCCTTGAATAGAGCTAAGCCTACCACAACCCAAGCGAGTAGCAAACACAAGGCCAGACGCCAACTCACGGTTCCAATTTCCTCGATGCCGGTACTTATATCCAGTACATGGTTACTAATGAAAAACAAACATGTTATTGGAGAAACGGAAAGCGTATAAGGGCAGAAGAGGGTTTTTATGTTTTTTTCCCCAATGGACAAACCGCAATCCCCTTCCTTGGTAGGTTGAGAAAGGCATAAACCTGCTTACTGGAAATACTCGTCGGCAGGCGACTTGGAATGATGGGTGGAGATATTCAGTGCAGTCCACGCATCTGCAGAGACTTCATGCTCGTAAATGCAGTTTCCGCTCACGTTTACCAAACCTCCACTAGTGGTGCAATTTCTTGCGTTAAGCGGTCGACACACTACGAAATCATAGAGGCTTTTTCATTACAGTTCTTTTCGTATGGGAAATAATGTGGACTTTTAACCTACAAGGTTATGGTTACACCTTTTTTTTCCCTTTCCTCAGGACCTCAACAATGAAAAAGGGGAGTTGAACCGAAACCCATCAAGGCCCGCGGTTTGAGAACCAAAGACCCTGTTAGGGTTCTCTTTTTCATTGTTGAGCGACTAGAAAACGTGCGCAACCCTACGAGTTGCGCCAGATCCATATGCGCGATCTTAGGTTTTCATTTTACGGGACTTACCCAAAGTGTTCCAGCTGTTATCGCAGGACGACCAGGGTAATTCATTGGTGAAGGAAGCGAACAAGTAGAAAAATGACCAGGCAACGACCATGTTGTAGTAAATCCCGATAAAGAACGAGATTATGAACATCGCATACCCAATTCCTGTAGGAAACATTCTCATTACCATTTGAAAACAAACAGGAAGTCGTTTTTTGTAGAAAAAAAATTACCCGAAAACAAGGGACAAATCTTCCAGACCTTGATAGGCCCTTCGCTCGCATACTGCCCAAAGGCAATTTCAAAAAAGAAGAGCGGCAACCCAGCAAATATGTACATAATTGCGTAAGCAATTAAAAAAGCCCCTGTGAAGGTTAAAACGTGTAAAAATTAACAATGAGGTGATGTAGTAGGGAGTTTTAAAAATTGCCCAGCTTGTCATACCTCCTCCATTGCGGTAGCACAAGTATGGAAATCTCCATATGGTACCTAATCCCACGGCGTACGAAAAGCACGTGAGCAAAAACTCCAACTTGTTCGACCAGTTGCCACGCTCGTGGGTAATCACTTGTTTTGGACTACTGGCGGCCTGGTACTTCCCGTTTTGCGGCATTCTAGCAGACAACACACACACACATTCACAATATTCCAATTGATTTCGACTACCCCTAATGGAAAGGAGTTTCAAACGCTCTGAAAGACGATGCGCGCCACGTGACTGATGTCACGTCTAGTGTCCAACCCGGTTTTTCTATAAAAGGAAATCGGATACCGCAGCTTCGTGTGATAGTTGGCAATTACCACGCAATAATCGCTGTAGCAATGTCATACGTCTCGTCCAGTCTGCTGCCTATACCTAACTAGAACTAGGAAGCCCTATAGCCTAGGCGAGCACTATCCTTTCCTTGCCTGACACTTGCCCACGTCATTTGTGGTTGAAAGTCGAGCAATAGAGCTGAAGGAAAAGTTGCTTACCAACGCAACGTTGAGTAAGCTTCGACGACGACTATAAATAGTATGGCCATCATATTCTGAATTCTCTCTGCTCTGAATACGCTGGATATTCTGTATGTTCTCGATATTGTGAATATGCTATTCTGGAAAGCGAAAACAGCACATACACGGAATGCCTCTCGGAAACAAACAAGACAGTCGGATCGATAAACAAACGCAATATTCGTGAATAAAGGATCTTTGTCGACCCACATTTCCGCTTTCTGGGAAAATCCTTATCGATCTGTGACGCGCGCAGCGCCACGAAACCAGACATTTCTGGTTTCTACTGGAAAAGAGCGGTAAAGCGAGCACCCCGAATGGACAAGAAGCGGGAAGAGATGAACAGCTGACAGAAAGGGAGCGCGAAGAAGGAAGAGGAGAGTGGAAAGCAAGAAGTGACAATCCGCAACTCGTGATGCCGACTCCTGACAGCAGGAGAAGGTGCCAAGGGAGAAAATCTAGACGCCCACACCTTCTTTTCCCGCTACAAAATTAGAGATATATCTATGGCAGCACACTCACGAGGTAGAAGCGTCAGTGTAATTTGTAACCCCGTTTCCGGCTTGCTCAGGGCAATTATGTATTCTTGGCCAACACATGGGGATCGTTTTCGTTTTGTTGTATACAATTCACATATGGCTTCATTCATATTTGGAAAGAACTACGAGCCCCCAAGCCCAAGCGTTTTCCTGAATCTTTTCCAAGTCTGTTTTGTTAGTTTCCGCGTCGTTCTTTCAAATTAGGACGTGATTTCATTCAATTTCTCCAGCAATTCATCCGCATCGGCTTCCGTCTTCACTCGGATCAACATCGGGGTGGGCACAGGTTCCGCCTTGGGGTCCAAGGGCGGATTGGGAACGCAGACGATCATGACATTATTTTTCCCGGATTTCTGGATGGGCAAGCCGGGACTGAGCGCAATGTTGAGGAGAATCGTCCCCAAACTCGTGTCTGCTCTCACCAAGAGCTGGGATTTGCCCGGCGAAGTTTGCTTAATGTACAGCGTCCCGACTCCTTTATCTTGGAAAGTTTTGTCTTTCTTATAGAAAAGTTTGCATCTACAGAAAGAATCCAATAACGGGTTAGCACATTTGACATTCTTTAGCTTCCTTTTTTCGGGTTGTTTGTACCTGATTTTGTGCACACAGTTGTCTTCTTTAACTTCCACTACTTCCACTTTGGGTGGCGTTTCATCGTCGCTGTCTTGGGCTTGTTCTGCTGCTCCATCGGATCTACCCAAATTCAAAAAAGAGAAATTCATCTTATTAATGCTTCGCTTTAATAGCACATCCCAAGCGTATCAGGCTTCTCCTTCGCATGTTGAAAAAGAAGACCTTTGAGCTCCAAATTGTAAATATGTCCTAGTGCGGTGAAAGCAAACGGTATTTCCAGAGACTGATCGTTGCGTGGCAACAGCTCGCACAGCGCGATTATCGGTGGGATAATAGCGAATGGTACAGCTACCACTCCAGGCTGGAAAAGATACCTTCTTGCAAAAATTTCATTCTTGGACCACTGAAAGCTTACGGAAAGCTCAAGTAATACGTACATTGGCGGCGGTTGGGCCTGAGGCTGCGAACTTTCGCTTAAACTCGGCTTTTGGTCTTCAGCTTTCTTGGCCGCGATACTTTGCGAGAAAAACCCAAAGGGAGGCTGCTTCGGGGCTGGCTCTTCTTTCTTGTCACTCTCGACACGGTTGCTGTTCGGGTTTCCTTTCTGAATGTCCGTCAAATGGCGTTTGTAGTCTTCAAAGACTGGCGTGAGAACACAATAAGGATTTCGTTTCACTTCGGTCGTAAGCCAGGCTAAGAGCTCTTCGTTGAGTGCTCTCAGCTTCTCCAAGTAGTCCTGCTTTTGGTTGCTGTTGGCGGAAGCAGGCGTTGATAGTCCTGATGCTCCGGTCGTAGCTGTGGCTGACGCAGTAGGTAGGCCGAAGGTGATGGACTTGCTGCTGTTGATCATAGCTCCACTGCTTGCATTCGAACCGTTGGAGAACATGGAAGACGGGAGTAAAGAGAAGCCCAGGCTCGGTTTCTTGTTATCAGGATTGGCACTCAAGCCAAAGCCAGCAAAACCCGCGAAAGAGGATGTTTTCGCAGGTTGATCTGCACTTCCGATTCGTCTTTTGGCCACTCGGATCTGACGCTGCTGGAGGACGTCTTTCGCTGCTACTTCAAAAGAACCTGCTTCTTCGTCTGGGTCTTCCTGGTCCCAGTTGTCGTGGGTTAAAACAGACGTAGCTTGTCGTTTGGACATGATTTATAAGGCTGAAACAACACAAGTTATTATTAAATCCTATCACCTGCTAATGTTATCAATCTCCACACTTATCACGTTGTAGATGGACGAAGCAAACTCAGTAAAGCCGCTCGATGGAGTTAAAAACGAAATTTTGAATGTTGTCGCTTACGCCATCTATGGAAAAAGATGTGTGTAGCTCTTACTTAGTGGCGCTGCTGTCGTGAGCCTCCAACTTTCAGTACCATGCGCGGAGTTGGTTGGTGTGTTTTTACATTTAAAAAAGTGTTGGGAAGCCCGTTTTGAGAGAAAGGTAATTATTATTGGCTCATGTAAAGATAAATAAGTCGTCTAGGAATACAAGTGTTAAGGACAGAGTGCTCCTGTATTTAGCGTACAAAGCCTGTAACACTCGTACACTTTTGGTTGGAATAATAATGGTTCTAAATAACACTTGCTTAACTACGGCTCTGCTTCTTTCGACTTTCTCTCTCGCTTGCTCTCTCTCAACTCTCTGTCCTCGACTACCTTCCTTTCCCTGCTTTCTCCCCCCTGACCTAGCCAGCTCTGACGTAGGTCAGATGCCAACAGGTAACCACCCTGGCATAACTTAACACAAGGAACAACCTGCATGTTTCATGTAATACTTTGCCAGTACTAGTCCCTATAAGAATTGAAACGTAATTGAGGGTTACAAGGTGACTCGATAGTTGCTGCCATCTTTGTTTCATGCGCTTCAAAACGAAATAAATTTTATTTGTTTGATTCGCTTCGCCTGAGAACTTTCGCTTAAACTCGGCTTTTGGTCTTCAACTTTCTTGGCCGCGATTCTCTGCTTCGGGGCTGGCTCTTCTTTCCTATCACTATTGACATGGTTGCTGTTTGAGTTTCCTTTCTGAATGTCCGTCAAGTGGCGTGTGTAATCTTCAAAGACAAGCGTGAGGACACAATAAGGATTTCGTTTCACTTCGGTCGTAAGCCAGGCTAAGAGCTCTTCGTTGAGTACTTTCAGCTTCTCCAAGTAGTCCTGCTTTTGGTTGCTGTTGGCGAAAGCAGGCGTTGATAGTGCTGATGATCCAGTTGTGGCTGTCACTGACGCAGTAGGTAGGCCGAATGTGATGGACTTGCTGCTGTTGATCATACTGGTTACATTCGAACCGTTGGATAACCATGTTCTTCTATAAACTCCCATGGAAGACCATGGGAGTTTATAGAAGACCAGGCTCGATGTTTCATTATCAGGATTGGAACTCTGGCCAAACTCAGGAAAACCCGCGAAAAAGGATGTTTTCGGTTGATCCGCACTTTCGATTCGTCTTTTAGCCACTCGGATTCGATGCTGCTTGAGGACGTCTTTCACTGCCACTTGAAAAGAACCTGCTTCTTCGTCTGGGTCTTCCTGGTCCCAATTGTCGTGGGTTAAAACAGACGTAGCTTGTCGTTTGGACATGACTTATAAGCCTAAAAAAACACAAGTTATTATTAAATCCTATTACCTGTTGATGTTATTAATCTCCACACTTAATCACGTGGTAGGTTGACGAGGCAAAGCGCAGTAAAGCAGATGCAGTTCAAAGCTAAATTTTGAATAGTTGTCGCTTACGCCATCTATGGGAAACTGTCTATAGCTCCTAATTGGGGGCGCTGCTGTCTTGAGCTTCCAACGCTCACTGCCTTGCACGGCGTTTGTTGTGGTGTTTTTCCATTTAAAAAAGTGCTGGGAAGCCCGTTTTGGGAGAAAGGGTAATTATTATTGGCTCATTTAAAGATACATAATTCGTCTAGGAATAAAAGGAACAAGCTCCATGCTTATTGTAATACTTTGCAAGTACTAGTCGCTGTAAGAATTGAAACGTAATTGAGGGTTACAAGGTGACTCGGTAGTTGCTGCCATCTTTGTTTCATTCGCTTCAAAACCAAGATTCGAATCTAATGCAGCAATGCCTGCGAGCCTGTATTGGCTTCTAGAAGTACTCTTTTATGTTCTCCTTTGACATATTGGATTAAAGAGTTGAAAGCGTTGCAAGAACCGAGTTCGATCAGTAGGAATTATAGCGTAAGTTGGATTGCTAAAAGTTGCACACTGCACACGAATTTAGTCTCCTTGAAAAAAATATTTCGAAAGTGAACTTAACAATCGTTTTTTTTTTTCTTCTATTTCCACAGCTTCCTGTTCGGTGAGGTTCTCAAGTCAAAGTCTCAGTTTCTTTCCAATATACAGTACAAATGAGAAATAAAGTGGATCCTTTCCTTTTTCGGGTACACCTTCTCCATTTCTTATTACTGATTCTCATGCATAGCAATCAGTCAATCCTTGTTGCGGGCCCGCAAGGGAAATGTCAGGGTTTCATGATGCTTTTGGTAGCCGCATTACTGGGGATGTGTGACACTGAGTTTTCTGTCCTGTTTATTTGTATTGGGGTCGCGTGGGCTTATTTCTAATGCATGGGATATTTACTTTACGGTATGAGCCATAGCACACTTTTTCGGGATAGACACTTTTGCGCTGTATGAAGTTGGTAGCCATGACCTAACATGGCTACATAAGAAACACTACGTTTAATACTTCTACAAGAAGCAGATCCCCGAGGACACGTCATGATATGTCGAATTTCCTAGCTGTTGAAACCAAAGACAAATGAAAAGGTGGAATTCTCTCTCGTTAGCTAACTCTTACCTTGATAGAAGAGGTTTTTGTGGAAAGTGGGGCACCCAGGTTCCTAAATGGCAGGAAAGAACATGTTCGACTTTGCCTAATTCTTAAGTAATGGAATCTTTTACCTTGGCGCTGAGGAAATCTAGATTAGTGCGTATAGTTCGATGGTGCAAGGGCTGTACTGGGCGAAGGTTGTTTCCCAGGGGAGCTTTGGGCGTATCCCCATCTCCTTGCACTAGTTTCCGTAAGGCGTACAACTGGCGTGGAGGTGAGGTAGAAGGAGAGAGTCATAATCAAAGAGCTTCAAATGCCTGACACTTTGCATAATATGAACAGCATTGCTGCGGTGGGGAATCTTTTGTCTAACTTCCAAAGAAGGTGCCGGGAGGCTAATTTGGAATTCCGTGAACGGTTTAAAAAGTCTATGTACTGGTTTAGCACACTCGGCGAGAGAGCCAATCAAGAGCAAAAGTCCCCCAACTTTCGGCAAATGCACTTACTTCTTGACGCGTTATGTATATCGGCTTGTTTAAAATGATCCAAGTTGTCGTTTCCCAGCAGCCAGGGTGTGTCGTGGAGCCCTCGTAGGTTAAGTAGTATTTGGTATCAGGTAGCAGCCCCTGGAGTGATATATGAAGTACTTCCGCTGTTTGCCCTGTAGTGGAAATTACTCATGATTAATGTATCAGGAGAGACCGAGTGTCCCTTTTGTACCTCGATAGATCACTCGGCCAAAGAGGCTCGACAGGATACGCAACTCCGGATTCGGCACATCACCAATCTTGTTTTTCGAGTTCGGTTAGGGAGAAAGGGGAGTTATGGCTCATCAGTTTAAGAAACAGTGTTCAAAATGGCTTCCCAGGAAATGATGGACCATAGTGGACCGCCAAAAAAAACAACAGAAAAGCAGATTTACCTGCACCATGACGGCAATGGCTACCAAACCCTGCGACTTGTGTCTGGCTTCCGAGGAATTGTGGTACAGTTCTGCGTTGAATCCGTAGAGCTGAATCTGAAAAGGCAAACATGATGGTTCCACCGTCATTATTAAGGCAAATAGAGCGAGATGTGTGCAGTATTTACTTCCGCCGGAAAGGCCTGTCCCTGGACGTAGTGCTCGGAGCCGTGGCTGTTGTCCGTGCCGTAGTGCAGGAAGACCTCTTCAATTTGGTATCGGTAGGCCAAGGGACCGTCTGTTATATTAACGGCGAAGCTTTGGCGTGGTCCAGTATCCAGGCGGAAAACTAACGACTGGCCCGTGTTGTGCAGGACACCGGAAACCTACCACATCAGCATCGGGAAGGGAATGAAAACAGGAATAGAGGAAAAATGGCAAGAAAACACGGTCAGAAAGAAAGAGCCCGCAATGCGATTACGGAACTGTCTTCCTTTTAGGCCTGCAGCTTGCAAAAGAAACGGAACAGGAAAACCGCCAGAGCCGATTTTAAGAGGGCTATTCCGCACTGACCAAGTACACAGGCACACGTTAAGTTTGGCCATGCAACTGGGCATGCAAGGCTACTTGACACATAGCACTATTGTTGTGTCCAGGGTATGTCAGAAACAATGGCGTAGGGGGTAAGGCTTTAGCATTGCGTGACGCCGCTAACAAAGCGTGGGGCTTTTATTGGCCTCAGTCGTTAGTTACACTTGGGCCCGGGGGAATTTTTGTGGTCTATATACTCCCGAAAACCACCAAAAGCCCGTAAGAACAACTTGACTATATTTATTGTTTCAATTTCCTATTGCAAGTCACGATACGGCCGTCAGCAACTGCATCCCCGTCTTCTGTCTTAACAAGGTTTTCCTTTCCGACCCAAACTGCGGCCCCTTTTTCCGTACGTTTTCACCGTGAGACAGATTTTCGAGGGAATAACGTGACGAATTCCTTGGCGCTTGATAGACACGTACCTACGCTAAGATCTTATCGGGGCTTTCTTTGGCGTCCCGTTCTTTTAAGCAGATGTGGAGCGGGACATTTAGCTGTTCCTGTGGTGGCGGAGAGACCACGTTTATGTCTCAGACCAAGAAGTTGGCCCTTCAAAAGCACTACACTTGTTTCTCGCGTGCTCCTTTATCAAACTTTGCGCGGGGGGGCTGGATCTTTCGAAAAGGAGGATCTGGCGATCGAAAAAGAAAAGCAGACAGTTAACGATATTATTACTTTATAACCTGCCAAGTTGACTTTGCAGACTTGAGCACATTTCCATCCTTGGCAGACTTGCGGGGGTTAAGGGGAAGAGGTCTAACTTTTGGCCGTTACTTCTTTTGAGCCCCTGTGAGTGAACATTACACCCCTTTCTTGTCTTACTCGATTAAAAGACTGCCCTCAAAAGTTGCAAAGACAAGTTGCCCCTAACTAACTATGATTGTAACGGAGATCGTTCTCTCGATAACTCGATTAGAAATTAAAAGATGCTGTTTATCGAGTTATGGTGTTCCAGATTGGGTATGGGGGGGAGGGGCAAGAACTAAACCTGACGAGGAGATTTCCCTCGATACATCGTATGGTAATACTTGGTGATTTCCTCCGACAGTCGTGCCTTTTCTCTCTCCATCTCGCTCTCGCCGAGGTACGTGTGTTAGTCAGTTGATGCGTACACGGCTTCCTTTTGGAGAGATGCTAATGTGAGGGGCTAGCCAAGGTTTCGTTGCCCACTCAAGCGGGCAGAGGTTGCACCTAATAGCTCATCCTATGACTTTGGAATCCTTTTAAATAGCCAACCTAAAAAAGAAACTAATCTCGTTCCGTTTTTCCTTTTTTCGACCCTTGGAGATAAGTCGCGGAAGAGCTTCAGGATGCTGGTACACAAGTCCAGTGCTGTGAAATGATTAAGGATCGGTTTCTATCCATTTCTTTTTGGGCTATTTACAGATTCGCAACTGGGCTGAGTACCGTACATGGGCTAGAGATCTTACCTTGTTTTTATCGACGTGAATCGGGCGCAAGTTTGGATCATACAGCAATTTCTCGGGCTCCAAATTAATGGGCGATTGACGCCGGCCTTTGCTGCACAGCATCCATTGCGGGTTAATGAGTCCCCAGAAAGAAGGACCTAGGAATCAGACAGCCATGTCAAATAATTCGGGAGAAACGAAAAAGAATGCATCTTCTGAAGAAGCGGTCCAAAAGTAAGATGAGGGAGAATATCGGTTAATTGTAACAACATCGGAAAGGACACAAACTTCAATAAAAGAAAACAGCTGCTCAGGCAATCAAAAGTCTGGGGATTTAAGGGGGAAAAGAAAACGATCCCAACGATTGGAAGCCCAGGTCCGTTTTTTTCTTGTTTTGGGTTTCTGTGTCTTACTGCTAAGCTTAGCTTAAAAGTTTTCAGCCCTTCGCTTCCTGGGCTATTTTGGTAAGACGCCAGCTTTTCGCGGGTCATGCGGATCAACCGATATCTCCGGGATCTTCTCGGGAGTCTTCTTTGCCGAAACACATCTGGGGTCCTCCGAGGACAACTCGCTGGCGAGCATTTAACGTAATTTGGAAAGAGGGGGACCGCTTGCTAACTTATCCCCACTCCGAAGTAAGCACAAGCCCAAAGCTTTACCTGATATTCCGTCATAAGTCCACCATTCCTCCCAGCTTGCCAGCGTACCTATAAAACGGGTCAAAGGAAGAGAAAGATCAAATCAAACATCCTGTTCCCTTTTTCCGCAAACTTTTCACTAACGGCATTCACACGTTAAGAGGGAGCGGGAGCCGCAACCATCTTGACATGCGAATTACTCAAGGGTTTGTCCGATCTCGAGAGGGTCCAACACTGAAAACCCAATTCGCTTCCGGGCCTGACTGGACGCTTGTTTTTCTTTCCGCTCCGTTCTTATCGTAGTCTCTCAACAATGAAAATGGAGGTCTACCCAAATATTCATTGGTTCTGATCATATACCTGTGGCGGGACTGTATCCATCCCTCTGAAGGGGGAAAACCGCCCAACAATGAACATAGCAGAAGGGATATAGCAACAGTCGTGCCTCTTCTATGTTACCGGCAGACATTCCGGACCTTTTAATTCATGGGTGATGAAAGGCCCGTTGTGATTGGTGTTACTGGGCAGTCAAACCAATTTCATTGTTGAGCACGCACGTGCGAGTTAAAGATAAAGCGATACTGCGACGCAATAAGTTAACAGGGCTTTCTGATAAATCTCCCAGTGGCAGAAACAGACGTGTCCGGCCATTGGGGACGCGGAGATAAGAGAGAGAGTAGGTAGAGGGAGAAGAAGACATCTTTCGAAAAGATGCGACTAAACGCTCCGACTTGGAAAGTCTATTTGGATCATGTAATGTTAATTTAGCGTAATGCAACTTTACCCGAGAGCAGAAGAAAGGCCACCACGATGACTGCTGAATCTATCATGATGCTACTGAGGAATTAATCGAGAGTCAGCAGTGACATTATACAGGAAACCCGCTTAGATTATGCACCGAGAATCCTTTCCCTTCTTCCAATTTAAGAGCGAGCCAAACGAAAACGCTCGAGTCGTTGTTATAGGGAACTGCGTTAGCCACTCTTGGAAGAGAGCTCAAGTTTTCGCCCGGAGAAGAAGGTGTCCATAAGGTTTTCCACTGTACAGCGTTAGCCCAAGACAGATATGAACATGACAAGTTCGTCCGAGTGCCAATTTCCCTTGCTCACCACGGTCCGGTTAACTCGATTCTGTGCTGCGCTTTTTGTTCTTTTTTAGGTTCGCTTGGACATAAAAAGACGGAATCACTGGGGCCACGTGCCTTTTTATCCAAAACGCTGTTGATTTGCAGCCACGTCCACGTAAATTCTGCGGGGGCCGAGCACCAAAGACGCGCCAAGACGCGCTCTTTTAACCCCGGCGAATGGGGCAGCTGTGGCGGTTGTACGGCGGAAGGGGACTCTTGTTCCAGCGACGACGCTGTAGGGTTTCCCTTTTGGAAAGGTCGGTCGAGCGGGGCCCGTGGCGCGCAGAGCGAGGCCGGGGCAGCGCCGAGTGGAGCGTGGTACCCTGCCGCGGAAAGGCGGATGAATTGACGCAGCCAAATAGACATACAGCCAGGTTGGCAAGTGGCGTTGCTCCTGGGAGCAAGTAGCTTTTCGAAGGGGCCACTCCGTTACAAAGCCGATCACTCCCTAGTCACTCTTCCAAGTGACCATGATCAGGAGTCAGAAATAACATAGACCCGAACTCCGGCCAGAGGGGCTTGGGTGGGGGGTATTGATCTTCGACAATGAGGGCTGTGATAGCAGTACGCAAAAGAATAGATGATAACTTTGGCAGCTAAGAAATCGGGGAACTGAGAGTGCGAGGAGGAAAACCTGGGCCCAGCAAGCTGTTGGCGAAACCCAGGCGGCTTTTATGGCGAGCATTTTACTGGAACATCAGGAACTCTGTCTTTTCTTTCTATCTGTCTATTTCCGAAGCGTAGGTACTGCCTCGCTAAGGTGACGGTACTTCCCCTCTAAATGGGCGCAGTAATAATGTCTTCAATAATAATAATAATGTCTTCAATGATAATGTCTTCGATAAGCAGTGCCGATACCATCAAACTAAAAGAACGTGATGAGGGATTCGTAAGGAAAGGGCGGATTTGGCCAGCCCAATGTATAAAGAGGTAATTTAGTGACAATTTTCCTCGTAAGCTTTCCGGTTGAAGCTAAAAGCACACCTACTTCACCAATAGTGCTCAGGCCAACTTTTCTTTCTTTCTTTGCTGGCTTTTTTTCTCTCTCTCTTCCCCCCCTCTTGTGTCTCTCTTTGGACTTGGGTTTGCTTACTTTAACTTCAGGTTGGTTCCGTGCCTGGCGTGCTTAATCAACGCCATCTCCTCCACGCTCTTAATAACAAGCGCCCATCTTTACTTTGATTTGCCCTCACCGGGAACGTGACGGACGATCTAAGCATTCACCTCTTCCCCACTTTCTTTTCAGGCCCCAGTAGTTTTTTTTTCTCTCGCTCTTGCTCGCTCTTTTTTAGAGATTGGAAATCTAAAAGTCAAGACGTTATCGTGCAGGAAAAAGTGTACTAGCTTACTGCATGCGATTTCCCCCGCACCCGAATACAACTCGCATAACACGGGCAAAAAGGGACGCATGTAATGTGCCAAGGAGTCAAGAAGATAAGACAATTTTTATCCGAGGTTTTTCGAAGCTGGATCAAGTCTCGACTCTTGCCTTCCCCCTGCTTCTCCCCATCCCAATAATTGAATTACAAGGTTTGGGTTGTGATCTAAGGCGAACGGCGACCATCTCAGGGCACCAAGCAGCAAAAAGCTCTTTATGTCTCCTGGAGATCAATAACCCCCTGTTAGCTGCCCTTTTCAGGTATGGCCTCTAAAACTAACGTCTTTTGAGGGGTTTTTGCAGTCCCGAAAAGGTGTCAAGATAAAAGACAAAAACGCAACGGTTATTTGCGTTCTCGGTAAGGAATAATTAGCCCCGTAGAGAGCGCACCAGACAGTTCGTCCGGAGAGCTTACCTAAAGGGGCCAGTTGGCTCGGCCGGCTAGAAATCTGCAGCAGTGATTACGTTTCTTTTTATCTCTCCCGAGTCCACACAATATGTAATATATCTATGTGTGTACCTTGAGTCAAGCACGGTCGGCGGGCAGGTGTGGAGACTTTCCAGTACCTGGCACGAGGCGCTGTGGGGGTCAGCAAGTCATCAAACTAGGCATTCCTTTCCTCGGTGAATTATTGAAACCCCTCTCCCTTCGCGTCCCAAGTCATCACTCATGGACCTGGCACATGCCGCGTGCATGGGATACTGAAGCAACGGTTCAGAACTTCCATGCAAAAGCATATATGGCTTTTTTTTTATTATTTTCATTTCTAGCTCGTATTATTTCTGCCGCATTTTTGGGTAGAAATCTGTATCTTCCAGTCACGTGCAGATAGTACGTGCATACCACGAACCGATAGTTCAAAGTAGTCTCAGAAATTGGGCGAAGAAACTAAACCGCAGTATAATATTTCGTATGAGAAGACAAAAGCTAACCTAGTGAGCCAAGGAAACTTAGCGAGTTGAAGACAGGGTTGGTTTTGATTCGGGAGGAACAAAGAACCCGTATTCCAAATGACGTGAAAGTCACGTGGTCGGACCAAGATTCCCAAAGGTACTTCGCTTGGAGGCATTTGGACGCATACCGGGGGCCTCTAGGCATGTCTGATTGAAGAAGAGAAATCACGACTCCCAACAGACCATGAATCTCTGCCAGAGTCACCTGGGGGTTCTAAAACAGATCACAACTTTGCAACTTAAAGAGAAACCAGCGAGTGTCGCATAAAGCTAACAGTTGGCGCACTCTCACAAAGAAATTCGGCCGTAACATTAGCGAGTTAAAACTTGGGATCTTGCAGCCCTTTTCTTTTTAGCTGCAGATGGACTTTAAACAATTCAGATCAGTCAGCCATGGCATTGGTTTATTTGAGTGCAATAGTGAAACATTGCTGTGGCCTGGACGCTTTTTTCACAGCGAAAGAGCAAGGCATCTCCGCTTCGTTTAAAGGATGCACCCAAACTTGGATTAGCTCGACTCTTTCTTTATGGATTAACTTAATTAACAAAGAGGCTACGCGAAGAGTCCGCAGTTTGTTGCCGTTGCTGAGATAATATGGACGTCATCTTTCGGTAGAAATAATGGACAGTACATCCGAGTTCGAAAGCTAGCAATGCCTCCATGGCTTTAAAAGGAGTCTTTATAAAAATAGACCTTCTACACATGTACGTATTCCAGAACTCTCTAAGAAATTATCTCTAAGAAGATTTTACTAAGAAAAGAGAGGTTGAAAACACTTTTGTTTATTGCTCCCAGTTGTAAGGCCATTATTAGCAACAAAGGCTATTCCTTTTACGCTAGAGTCACGAACGCTTGTGCTTCCGATCTGCTAAACAAAGTTATGGCTTCCAGAGAAAAAAAAACCCGCGTAATGAATATTTCTTTCTTTTATGTAATAATAATTCCTGTTAACGCTTGGCGGCGCTACGGTGGCTTGCCTTCTTATGACGAGTGCTCCTCCTGTTTAAGCAACCCTCCTTTAAGCTCTTGTAGCAAGGGAAGCACGTGTTTGGATTCAGCGACGTTGTTTTCTGTATAAAGAAAGAGGGCAATATATTTGATTACGATTAAGTGTAGCTGCATATTCCAACCGTCTAATGACGTACAAGAGACGCAAGTATCATCGTGGTGATACACAGAATATTAGAAAGTATCGTCTCAAACGCAAAGCCAAAGACTTGGATGAGGTAAAAACAATATGACATTCAAATAAAACCAAATTATTGTTGATGCCAAAAGTTGTCTTTGAGCTCAGAAGCTTATTAATCAGTAGCAAGGTAATTCCTGTGCCCTTGTTTTTAAAAAGTAAAAGAAGAAACGGCGTTGGTAAAAGTGACAATAAAGTAGCCTGGTAGTGCAGGTTCCCTGTCGCCAGGGGAAACACGCTTCTTGCCAATGACAGTAGGAAACGGCACTTAATTAATGAAAACGACACTAATTTATGAATTGGAGCCGATCTGGTAATCCTTTGAATTTCTAATGGTTTAATTCTATTGATGATTACTTGACTCGTAATGTCTTGGATGTTTGTGTTCTGTGCATTTGCTGCTATAATGATTCTTAGCGAGTATTTTTGTTTGAAAAAGTAACCCTTATTAATTTCTTCACTGTAGATTGACGCTGATTTGAATAACAAGCAAGAGGAATTGCTAGCCCAAGCCGTGGACGTTGAAAAAGCCGGTTGTGCTCAGTTTTACTGCATCCATTGCGCGTAAGTTTACCAAAAAAGAATTTCAGTAGGAATCTGGTTTACTGTGACTTAATTTCATGTATCTTTGACTGTATATCGGTTGAGTCATAGTAGTCAATCGGCTATAGCTTTCTTAGCTTAGCTTAGCTCAATTTATTTATTTTCTGTATATTCAAAGGCGCTATTTCGTGGACGAGCAAGCGATCACCGAGCATTACCGCTCCAAATTACACAAGCGCCGGCTAAAGGACCTGGAATTGGAGCCGTACACCATAGAAGAATCGGAGAGAGCTTCTGGACAGAGCTCGTATGTGCCGCCTAAGAAAAGAAAAATCGAAACCTTGCTGCCCAAAGCGCTGTTGAACAAGTCCGACAGCAGAGAACGTGTGGGTGGTGAAGAGGAGGATGTACCAAAATAGATTGGGTTGAACGAAACAAAAACACGAAAACAGAAAGACACAAAAATGGAGATTTTAGCCCAGCGAATTATTAGAAAACTTCCCTTATGTATGTTCGGGCCGCGTCAGACGGTTCAGAAAATTCAAAACATTAGCTACCAAGCGTTATTCGCAGATGAAAAGTCAGCCTTGGCCCAGAGTTTGGAACGGAGAGGCTGGCCTACGTGCCTGACATCGCTGCGTGAGTCTTGGGCCGCATGGAGCGCCGTGGCTACACGATTCGAGGCACTGGAGGCACGCCGCCAAGCCATTAGTGGGAAAACGCAAGATTTGATGGCCCAGCTGAATGGAAACTCTCCCGAATTGGCTGCCTTGAAAGCGGAAGGCAAAGTGATTAGACAGGAGATGAAACTCGTCGCGAAAGAGTACCACGAGGCGGTCAAAGCCGCCTCGGCCTGCTGTTTGAGCTTGCCCAATCTGGTGCACGACAAAACCCCCGGCTCTTCCCTTGTAACGCATGTCTACGGCGAGCGACCGGCTCAAAGGCAAGGGGGCTCTCTTTCAAAGGGTTTAAACGAAAGCCTCCAGCCCAAGTGGGTCGCGCCAGGGCTCTTTTTCACCAAAGGGGTCTGGGGTCAATTAGAGCTTAAGCTGTCCCGATACGTCGCGAAGCATCTCGCGAAACATGGCTTCCAAGCGCTCTCCGCGCCCGAGTTTGTCAGGTCAGCCGTAGCTGAAGGGTGTAGCCCGCATTTCCTGGATCCCGCCGTGGCATTCCTGTTGGAGTCCAAGTCCAAAGGAACCGCAGATGAGGCGGCTTTGCATCTGGTGGGCGCGAGCTCCGTGCCGGCCCAATCCGCCTTGTATGCGAAGAGTGTGACAACAATGAATTCGGGGATCGGGCGCTGGTGCTCTATCGGCCGAAGCTACACGGCACAAGGGAACTTGGTGCAGTCTAATAAGGTGCAACTAGCCGTAGCGGGCTCAGCCGATCTATTTGCAGAATGTGAAATGACTGAAACGCAGCTAACGAAGCTCTACCAGCAGTTCGATATGCATTTCAGGGTGAGACACGTCCCGGCCCAGGAATTGGCGTCTTTTGAGCAGTTTAAGGCCGTTTTTGAGGTGTTTGCCCCGGCCAGGGAGCGTTTTGTAGAAGTAGGGGCTTTGGCCTACGTAGGAGACTATGTCAGCCACCGTTTGCTGAGCCGCGATGACGCCCAGCAACCGTTGTACACGCTCCTAGGTACAGCGCTGGATGTAACCCAGTTTGTTGCCTGTCTAATGGAGTACAATTCGCCAGCCCAAGTCGATGCGATGCTGGCCCGAGTTACGAATACAAAATAAAATACTAAAATGAAACGGGGGTGAAAGCCACGTTGGCTATTCTTTAAAAGTTTCAAAGGGGGGGAATGTTTACTAGATCCGTCCTTCGCCCCGGGTCTAAAAGGCAAAGCTGGATTTATCTGTCTATTTCTGGGGCTCCCCGAAAGCCCAGTGGCTTTGCAGCTACACACTGGGGAAAGAACCCACGTCACGTGACTACGTACAGGAAAGAAACATCTCTAGCTTTACCCATAAATAGGTAAGAGTTGAGTTGAACACTACGGAGCCCCGAAACAAGATCAGTCTTTGCCGTGTGTGGCGTGTGATCAGTTGCGCGGAAAGCAAAGATTCGCCGGCTTGTTACTGTGTCTTAGTCTTTTTGTTCCTTCGGTAAGCAAAATTCCGTTATTCACCATCTTCTTAATGCACACTTTCTTCACAGTTGATTTCAAGTGCAATTCTCTGTATTTGCGTAACATTCATCTACCAAGCTATGTCAAACTGTGCAGTTTTGGGATGCAAGTTTCACCTGTGCTACGTGTTTTAAAGATCGTGATCCAATGTTCAGACAATGAACGTTAGAAACCGTGGAGGAAAGTCGAGTGATTTTGCAAAGAGTCTGAGTAACCACCCCGAAGCGGAGAGATTTGGGGGGTTTTAGCAGGTCTTTCGGCCACCTTTTATTAATAGCTTCGGACAGCTCCCGGAAGCTTCCGTCTAAATATAACTGGCAGCGACTGGGGTAGCGCGGCGGCTGTAGGAAGCGAACGCCCTGCGCCTAAATACGCAAAGGACGTTCCTCGGGGGTTTTAGCCATACCCGAATATGGAAGCAACCCATGATGACTTATTAAAAGAAAAGGGGCTCATTGACTGAACTTCGGTTTTCTTTTCTTTTTTAATGTTTGAAGTTTCTGTGAGCATCCAATTGCTCTTATTAGAATTTCTACTTGAAGTTAACTTTAGATAAGCCCAAAACAATTCTAAAATCACAGCCATTCTAAGAAACTTGGATAGAATCTGCTGCCACAGCTGAACTATTACCTTTTAAACCGCGGTTTATTCTATATCTTTAAATAGCAATAGATGTATCTTTAAATAGTAATCCAGTCAATAGAGACGTTCGCACTCATCCAAATGATTTGGTTTGCTTTGTGTTACTCTAGGTGAACTACTCAAACAAACACCATGTCGGACGATGATGATGTCACGTAATATCTCACAAACCATTCTAGATGAGCATATACTAACGTCATGTCTTTTTTCTTACAGTTTGGCCGCGCAGGTAAATAAAAACCATTTTAAAGAGAAAAAAGTGTCGGTGCGATTAGAGTGAGCAGACGCTAAAGAAATGTCGACGATACAAGTTTGACCGTCATGAAAAACATAAACTTGGAGTTCCACACTTTGTTAAAGGGGTACTACCACGAACTCGCCAGGACTTGGATTCGTACAATCGAAGATTCTCCATTTTTGGGGGGTTTTCCATCAATCTAAAAGTTTTCTTTTTTTAATGTTATGATTCCGTGGAGAGCCCCTTTAACATTAGTATTCTATAAACACATGTAACTGTACAAAAGCCGACTATTATTTCGTAAAGTATAATTTAAAACAACGCTTTTGGGAATAATTGAAACAAATGCGTAAGCATGGCTCATTTCTAGCCTTTAAAAGACAAACGTCTGAAACTATTTTTGTTTTGCGTTTGTTTCTAAACTCGCTTTGAACATAAATATTGGCTTTCTGCGACGCTTTATAAAAGCGACAAAGCATCCAGCTTTTTCTTCACGCATGATTTCATGATTTCAAATGTATTTATTTCGGAATGTGGACGATCTTATTATTCGCTGGCGTCTTCTCCTTACATTATAAAAAACAAAAATGCTTACTTGGTTCCATAATCCGCTGTTACTAATTTTTTGCCCAAACTGTTTTCGGTTCTGCTTTTCTGCGAACGTTTTATAGACCAGTGCCGCTGATGTAAGCTTTCCTATATTCAATTTATCTCGAAGGGGCGTAGTGCGTGCTAATATCTGTTGGGTTTCTGCAGGCAAAGAAGGCCAAACAAATGGACATTGACCGTAAAAAGGCCGAAGTCCGTAAGCGACTCGAGGAAGCCGCGGAAGCCAAGAAATCCAAAAAGGGTTTCATGACTCCCGAGAGGAAGAAGAAACTGCGTGTAAGCCGGCTTCTTTTAGTCTTTGTCTACTCTCCACTATTTAGTTAACCTTCTCTACTACGTTAGTTCTTCAGACTAAAACGCTCTTATTTTTTCTTGCAGCTGTTGTTGCGTAAAAAAGCGGCGGAAGAATTGAAAAAGGAACAGGAACGCAAAGCGTCCGAGCGTCGTCGCATTATCGAAGAAAGGTGCGGTCAACCCAAGAACTTGGATGATGCCAATGAAGGTAAATGCGCTAATTCACTTCTGACCATGCGGACGAACAGTCGATTTAAACCATAATCTTTCCCAAAACTTCCGTTTATTATTGACTGTTTTAAAAGGAATTTTAATTCATTTGAAACCCCAAGTCTTGATGGCTACACTATGCAAGCCCGTTTTTCATTGTTCTATTGCGGGGGTTATATCTCTCTGTTAGCTCAGCTGCTGACCATCGTTAACGACTACAATGATAAAGTTTCCTCTTTGGAAGAAGCCAAGTACGATCTGGAGTTCGAAGTCCGAAAGAGAGATTTCGAGGTATATAGTACAAGAGAAATGCGACCCCCAAGACACCTACGACCTCCAAAAACGTTGTCGTTTTTTTAATTTTTTTTAACTAATTGGTTATTCGGCGGGACTGACCAGCACGGCTTTTTTGAAACCAAGAAAACAGGGACGCTAAGACAAACCGACGACAAAACCTCTTACGTTCCTGTGATTTTGGCATTGGATATATCTATACTTCTTTTTGTTATGCCTCTGCAACAACAATGTGGAGCCTTGCCCTTCCTCCGTGCTAATTACTATATATACCTATATGCAAAATGCAACTGGTGAAACAGAGCCTCAAATTGACCTATATTTTAGTTCTTTTTGGCCTAGGTTTTCCTTGTTCGTAATACTTTTTGATACTTTTTATCCGTTGGATCTATGAGATCCATTTGATCGCGCCTGAAATAGCTAAGAGAATTTGTTTTCCTAAATTAGTTACATTTGTTTTCATTTTTTATATGTGAAATATTGAAACACTACGCCATATTGAAAAGAATTAAGGCGGCGGATAAGTCATAGATCTGATTTGGAAATTTTGTTTTAAAACGGGATATTTTTACATGTTTCGAAATGTTTTAAGAAAAAACGGCGGACAATTATTGTTTTTGCCTTCTTTTCATTTATTTTTTTAGCCGAACTGCAGACCCTTTGCAGGGAGTTTCATCAAAGGATAGGCAAACTAGAGAGTGATAAATACGATCTAGAATGGAAGAATAGGATGAAGGACTTGGAGGTAAAAAAAGAAAATCGGACAGAAAAGCAACCACTAGGTCCTTGTACTCCATTCTTTTTTTTTTTCTTTTCTTTGGGTTGTCTGTTTTGCTTTTCCAAATCTTTGGACTTTTCTAATTTGTTTCTTTTCGGTTTGGTGATTATTTCTTTTGCATCTGACTTTATTTTCCGCCATTTGAAGTAGTGCAGCAACAATGAAATAGCTCTTTCTGAAGGGGGAGACATCTTTGCGACCACTCGGAGACTAAAAACAAAAACAAACCTGGCGCTACGGGGCCGACCGTTCAGTTCCTTCGGGGGTCCTAGTTTCCGGAGTTTTTGTACACTGTAAAAAAAAACTAACCTCTGTTAATCTTTTTATAGCCGCTCTGACGCAGATCGTGATGGATTATAATGAACGTGTTCAACTCTGTGAATCCCAGAAGTGGGATTTGGAGTATGAAGTGAGGAAGAGAGATTATGAGGTATAGCTTTCCCCCCTGCCCCCTCTCCCTCACCTCCAAACAAACAAAATAGCCTCTTTTTTTTGGTATTCATTTTTAGGTTTCTGTGACAAACTGCAGTACAAATTAGTGCCTTGGTGTGACAAAAAAAATCACCTCAACTTGGCCAGCCCCTTTTCTCTGGGCAACCAGTCACTGCCCATTTCTTGACTCAAACGCCGTAAATGGGTAGTGGCTGATTAAAAAGCCCCGCCCCTTTTTTGTTTACCGTGCTGTGAACAATTGCCAGAAACCGAATTGTTTTAACCTTTTTTTTTGCATGATCACTGGTTACGCCTTCAAAGGGTTGACCTCGCACCCTAGTTGCTCCCTTTATTGCCTCCCGGTACTTTAGTCTCATTACTCAAGTCACACACAAACAAATTTCAAAAAGGTAGTTTTAGTATAGGAACCCCTTTTTGTCATTTATGTTAGACTTTTCGTCTCCCATTGTTAGAAAAACGGCCAGGGCTGGCCATGCAGGAGGGTGTTATGACAAAGCTCGTGACTTCTTAGATTTTTTTTGGCTTTGGGTAGATCTTTAGTTCGAGTTTTTTTTATTAGTCGAGCCAATAACCGCAAGCTAGAAACATGATCCAATCGAGTTCGTAGCCAGCTTTCCAGTAGTTTTTAGATTCACCCTGTAATGAAAAGAAAAAAGAACAGCCCTGAATTTTATTAATGGATTCCTATGTCTTTTTTTTTATTGGGGCTCATGATTTTAGACAAAACCCTACGTTGGAGTTTTTGGCATGGCCGCTATTTTCATCCATTAAAAAAACGAAAGCAGACTTAGAAATTTCTTTGATTTAAGAAACACTGCGTGGTGGAGGTCAGCCCTTTTTTTTACGAACATCCATTCTTGCTCAAACCCTGATGAGAATAAAGGAGATTTTTGTTCTCTATCTCTTGGCTAAAAGAAAAAAAACGCACATGGCACTTCGCATGCACGGTGTAATGTCAAAAAAGAAAAGGGGTATTTTTGATATTTTTATTTAGAACAAGAATGGGGACCGAAAATAGTTACTGCACCTTTACGGTTGAAAACTTGTAACTTCAGTGCGTCTTAGGGAAAAAAAAAAAACTTTTTCTGCGAAAGGACTCTTTGATCAAAAAGTCCCTAGCGCCTTTTTGTACGGGATTAAAACTTATTTATCCAAGGATGTTTCCCCTGAAAGAAAAAGAAAAAAGGCTGTCCTCCGCCTGTCTACTGGGCTGGACGTAGCTTCAAAACCAAAAGGGAAAAAAAGGATTTTTTCGTGTTTTTTTCATTGTATCTTCCCTTTTTTCTTCATTTTTTTACAGTCCCAAAGAGATGCGGTTTGGGTTGAACCAGCATTAACACCATGTTGCACTTGTTCAACACCTTCCAAAGCGTTTCTGTGTTTTTGACATTTTATTTTTCACCAACGCATGCTGCACTTGTAACTTTCCGGTATTCTTGCTTCCATGCATGCTAGCTAGTATGGGGAATGAAAAGGAAAAGAGCATGGGCTTGTGTGTGTGTTTCCCTAGCAGAAATTCAACATTCCAAAGTATAACTGCGCTCCCCAAAGAAAGTACGTTAATGTTCGCCTTTTCTCATTCGCCAGATCAACGAGTTGAACCAGCTGGTTAACGACCTCCGAGGCAAATTGTAAATAATGCAAATCAAATCGGTCGCAATCAAGCATGTTTAAACTGAGACGTGTTCTTTCTTCCTCTCTCGTTCTCGTGTGGCGTGGACGTGTGTAGCATCAAGCCTACCTTGAAGAAAGTCTCCAAGTACGAAAACAAATTCGCCAAACTACAAAAGAAAGCCGCAGAATTCAATTTCCGCAACCAGCTTAAACAAGTTAAAAAGAAGGAGTTCACCATGGAAGAAGAAGACAAAGAAGTACACCTATTGCTTGATCATTCCTGTTCACTGCTCTAATCTAACGCATTCGGTTTGACTGTCTGACAGAAAAAACCGGACTGGTCGAAGAAGGGAGGCGACGAGAAGAAGGTAAAGGATGGCGAAGAAGCCGATTCGGGGTCGGAAGACGTGAGAGCATAAGAGAGATGTCCATATCCAAATCCTGATCCCGATATCCTTCTCCCAATTGTCCCTTCCACAAAAAAGACCCATTTTCTTTGGTTTTGTTTCAATGTTGTCTCCATTTTTACGACGTTGTTTTTGGGCGATAGTTTTGGGCTTTAGCAATTTACTGGGCTAGTTTTACTGTGGTAGTTTGGAAGTTTTGTCAATTTTTGCGGGGACAAGTTTCGGGGCGTGTGTTTTTCCTTTCTCTCTCTTTGTTTACCCTCTGAACACAAATACCTTGAACAACAACCACCTCTGTTCCATACCCACACAATCCTAGATTGTTGATGGTTAGCTGTTTACCACCCCAAGGTAAGCGATCCTTGGCGTATTCCTTTTTCCTTCTGTTTGACGTTTTCTTAAAATGACTAAAAACAAAAAGTGTGCTTTGCGTGCGGCATACTATCACTGTTGACAACTCTTTCAAAGCTTTATTCATGAAACAACGGGGTAATTCCTAGTATTTAGAATGTGCGTCTGATTATGTGTTTCTTTTTTTCGTCTTTTTATGTTCATTTCATGGGTTACATTCTCATCCTAACCTTTTTACCAAAAAAAGAAAACAACTCCCCAGGGTTTTTCTTGGAAGGTCACATGTTCTTTCCGTAGTTTCTCTACTAGCCCTTTTTCCCTTCAACATATTTTGCTCATTCCAAGTTCTTGACATCCGTATAGGACGGCGAAGATGGCCCCACCTCAGGACGTCAAACTCCGGTAAACTATCATTTCACGTCACCTTTTTTTTTAACTAAGGATTTTCTTTTGCAACTAATTCGCTCGAGTCTTGTTATCTATTTCGCTCAACAATGAAAAATAAGAAAGTCACCGTTGACCAAACATTCATTGTTGAGGGAATGACAAGCCACGGGGATTTGGGCTTAGTCCTCCCCCGAAAAGGGCCTGGAATTTACAAGTTTGTTCTCATTGGTTATTACCCAATCCCATAGGCTCCTCCTGCTCAGGACACCGAGACTTCCGACGCTGAAGTTGTCGAGACCTCTGCTCCGGAAGAGGAGGCCGCCCCCGAACCAGCCGCTGATGGTAATGAAAGCTACCTCTATTTTATAAAGGAAAATGTTCATTCCTTCGCTAATCAAGCCTAATGCTGGTTTTCTTTTATTGACTTAAAAACATTCCCTTACTTAAAAAAAAAACGTGTGGCGCATGCAATTTTATTATTAAAAGGTACTGATGAACTCGCGCATAAAGCAAATCGTTTCTTATAACACTAACCAGTACCGGTGGCCGAACCCACTGTTGCTTCCGAGGTAACCGAGCCACCGACTGACGCAATAACTGACCCCGTCCCCGCGGAAGCTCCCGCCGACCCCACTGAGCCATCTCCAGCGCCAGTGGAGGAAAGCTCAGAAGGGGTCACTAATACTAATACGGAAACGACGGAAGAGTCAGCCGCTCCGGCAACAGGTGACTAAGAAACGAGAGCTAAGCCCGTTTAGTTGTGTTTTAGTCGTCTTTCCTAACGGTTTAGAGCGTCCTGTCTTTAGCACAACCAACGTCTTGATAGAGTCTCAAACTGCGAAAAGCAAGGTAAACTAATCTGGTTTTCCTCTTCTTTGTTAAAGAACCTGTCGCCGAAGAAGTTCCCGCTGCTGAACCCGCCCCTGAAGAACCCACCGCCGAGCCTGTTCCCGCTGAATAGACGAGCTCTCGTTACTGGCCTTTTAGCTGATCACATTGCTTTTTAACCGTCTTTGGATTTTTTTTGTTCTTCTCTATTTCACACATATAAAAAACGCAGTGCTTCAATACATGAATGTTCCCCCGGTAACCATTGTGGGACCGACCATTGTGTTTTTGTTGGGTTGGAATTGATTGATTGATGATGAAAAGATTGGGCAGGTCTACAGGTGCATCGAATCACGTCTAATTTAGCTCAGAAGTTGAGCACGTTATGCTTAAAACATGCACCGTTTGCAAATCCACATTGGCGACCGAGTAAGGAAACTGACTAAAGCCGTAACAAGCAGCGCCAAATTCGCCGCTGGCTTTGACGGCTACAATAGCTCCTTGGAAGCCAGGGTAATACTTGACGATCCGCTGTAGCGCTTCCTGGGCGGCCACACTGGCCGTCATTCCATTGCGCATGTTTTCCACCGTAATGAGACTAAGTATAGTGATTATTGATACGTGAATAAGTAGACGTGATAAGTATAGTGATTAATGATACGTGAGGAGTGAAATGAAAAGCGAAGGAACGAATGCTAAAGTACCTGGGTAAGAAACGCATCAGCACATCGCCGTCACCGGTGGCAGCCGCAGCCCCAATCTCTTGATCCACATACGCTCCCGAGCCCGGAATCGGCGAGTCGCCCACCCGGCTAGAAATAATTTAGAAATAGAACTCCCAGTTCCGTAGACAGACACAAGAACCCAACTGTACCCGGGTATTTTAAATCTGGCCCCATTAGTCGAGGTGGCAGCAGCCATGTTCCCTAAACTGTCTATGGCCAACATTCCGATGGTATCATGGCCCACGTCACTAATATCAGGCCGTTCAGCTGAAAAGGCAGTCCTTTGTAATTCGAGTGGTACATAAGGACCACACGTGGTATTCGGGGTGGGCTTGACGTTCTAAAAGAAAAGAGAAGAAAGACGCCAATTTGGAGCTGCGGTTCATTACTTTTCCGCTTGTATAACCTGCCAAAAGTTGGGCTGGCACCCGTTTTCTTGCCACTTGGACCACATTTCCGTAGAGACAGGCGTGCTTAAATCTTCTTCCTGGAATCCCATACTTTGCGCAAAACTAGTGGCAGCTTCTCCGACTAGAAAGGTGTGCTTGGTGTGCATCATTACCGCTCGTGCAACCGAAACGGCATGCTTCACACGCCGGAGACTGGCCACGGCTCCCATCGCATGTCTAGGCCTATACTAACAATGCATTAACTCCCTCTAGTACATAGAGTATGTATGCACATACTCCTCTGGGAAGAGGAAGTTGTATGTACACATGGATCATGTGTACAAAATCCAAAGCATTCACCCTACCCATCAATGATTAACGCATCCAGCCTAGTTTCTCCGTTTTCATCAGGACTCCCACCGAAACCCACCGTTCCATCGCATTGTTCATCTTCACAGGCATTGCATCCGAGTTCCACTGCATCCAGGGCCGTCCCGTTTGCCTTTAAAACATCCCAGGCTAGAAAAACAACAACACAATGAAGAAACTTTCTTTCCTTTACTATTTCTTTCTTTCCTAGACTATTTCTTTCTTTCATTACACATCAGTTCAATGTTTTACCTTTAACGGTGGCGTTGTAGAAGTTCCAGGTAGTTATCACAACGGGCACCATATGAAAACTTCTTCTGTAATGGGCCTTTTGCAAGTACTCGGTGCTCAGGCCGGGTACCAATGGAATGACCGTTGTCGGAGAATAAGAAACCGTACAAATTGCAAATCCCAAAAGTAAAGCCACTCCAGACACTGCGGCAATTAAAAAGACGCTACTTCTGGTCCTTTTGCTCTGTTTTGTTTCACTCATTGTGGTAGGAGTTGTGACAGTCTTCGTGTCAGAGGTTCCTGAGATAACACATAAACAAACAACTGCCAAAGAGATAAACACATGGACCCTACTCGTGCCTTATTTGGCAGCTCCCCAAAACGCCTTTTTGGGGCAAAAGCCAAATTCTTTGTCCTAAATAGGCGATAACGGATCGTCGTTTGTGATACAAGTACTACATGGATCTTTTTCATCTTAATTGTTTCCCAAAGTTGGCTTAACCTTTAAGAAATCTGCGCATTTACCAACATGATACTACCAAGCTATGCTGTTAGGGCGGCCTGAGCTCCCTCGTCTCCAAGATGCTAAGAGGTTCATTTAGACTGGTTGTTCTATGAAGAATACCTAAAATGTTACGGGTTTTTGTTCACAGAATGCACACAGCATAATTTTGAGGAACTACGAGCACAGTGAGGTTCTTCTGCACAAGAAATGTACCAGTCAAGATTCATACGGTTCATTAAGAACACTTCGATATGTACAAAACGCGAGTCGTGCCAACTCGCACAGAACATATAAAAAAACAGTTCAAAGAAATGAAAGTAACGACATACACACGCCACACATTAGAACAAGAGTCTCTTACAACAAAGTCAACAAGTATTCACAAGCGACACCAAACTTGTACGGAATTCGATCCCTTCCGGCACGTCATTGAATTCTCCAGCGGAAGCCCACTTTTTCGCTCTGCGTTGATTTTTTTCTAGAAACTGGGCCAAAATCAAGAGTCATTTTTGGCTCCATCCAGAAAACTGGCCTCTCCATCAGCAAGTACAATTCATCCCACAACTGACTCTTGGTATCTAAAAAGACATGGTTTTTCTTGTGTGGTGTGCTTTTTCAGACAGGCGAGGCTCGTATCTGAGCAAGACGCAGTTTCACTTCTTGGAATGTGAGACGTTGATCAGGGTCAAACTCCCAGGCCTAATGAAAAGAAAATAGACCCTTTTCAGAAAAAAAAACAGCTTTATACAGTAGTCTACTTACCACGCGCATAATTTCATAAATCTCTGGAGGACACCCTTCCGGCGCTTCCATACGGTAGCCTTTTTCCACGTGCCTTTCCACATCATCCAAGGGCTAGAGCCGAAACATGCAATGGTTCAAATGATGGAAACTTGACGCTTTAGACATGCACTTACTATGCGCGGGTACGGAACCCGTCCAAAGGAGTAGATTTCCCACAGTAGTATCCCAAAGCTCCACATATCGGATTTGCTTGAATATTTCTACCAGTCAAACAAGAAGAATAAGAGAACCCTGATTATACCAATGAGAAGAGATTACCCCTTTTAGGGCCTCGGGGGCAGTCCATTTAATAGGTATTTTCCCTTGCACAATGCTGGAATCCAAGCAGCTTTCTTCTCTGGCCAAGCCAAAGTCGGATATTTTGGCCGATCCGTCATCAGCTACCAATACGTTCCGCGCAGCCAAATCTCGGTGCACAAACCGCCGCGACTCCAAGTACTCCATGCCACTGCACGTATCATAAGCGTAATGGATTTGATCCCGTTTGGTGACGTGGAGGCGCCCACGGGATCGGAGCAACTCGACCAGACTCCCCTGTGCCATGAATTCCGTCACCAGATACACATGCTCTTCGTTAAACACCAAGCCCAGCAGTCGAACAAGATTGGGATGCTGCAACGACCTGTTTCAAATCAAAATGAAAAAAATGCTTGAAGAATGCACGATGCTAAATACAAAGAGGAAACAGAGGCAAATTCATCACATCATAATTACAAAAAAAGATCAAGAGCGCTATCCTACATCATAATAGAGGCTTCGCTGAGAAATCGTTGGGCGGCTTTGCCGGAATCCTTGAGGATTTTCACCGCCACTTTCTCGCCTCTGTGTTCGCCTAGAAGGACGTCTCCGAATTCTCCTTTGCCAATTCGCTCTCTTAAAATGATCTCAGATTCCGCTATCATGAGCCCCGCATCTTCGAACAATTTCTTGTCTACCAGGTCGAAGGCTTCTGATTTGGGAACCGAGAGTGTTAAACGAGTGCAAATGCCGTCAGCATCTTTGACATAGTGCTATAGGTACGGGAAATGGGATTAGGTTTTTTGGGTACTGAAAAGATTCAAGCTGAAACATACGTCTATTAAGGCTTGCAGATCCGGGAAAAACTCCTCGTCATCTAAGGTTAGCTTGCCGTCATTGCACATGACGTGGTAGTGCTCCACTTTGGATTGGAAACAAACGCACAATGTGTAATCCCCAGGAAAATTCGTCGATTCCCTCACCAAGAAAACTCCATCTTGATGCATGCGAAGCAAAGCTTCGGCTTCTTCTCGTGAGATTTTGCCATGGAACCATCTAAATATCCACCAAGAAACCCAAAACAGCACCGCACATTATTGCCTGGGTATTCTCCATTAGGTTATTAAGTAATCCAAGAACTTACGGCGTGGAATGAAAGTTTCGTTCATTTCTTTTCTCCATTATCAGCCAGCCAAAAAAGGCAGTGTCTCAAGCGTTATAGGAGCTTCCCAAACTTGAGCTGCAACTTTCTTTCCCAAAGCCCAATGTTTTTCAAATCAGCCACGTAAAGTTGTCACCCCTCCTCGCAGCCGGTGCATCCAAACAAATATATTGATTTCAGGCTCAGGGCACTGGCAGGTTTAAAAATTGGCAGACTTCGAGTCGGAGAAGAAGCACGACAAACTCCAAAAAAAACAAGTCCAAATTCTCCACTAAAAATTCATTCACTTGCTCTCTTATATGGGCGTTTCTTTGCCCGGCCACAAGCAAGAGATAAAACCTTCCTTGTTAGCCATAAGGGGTCAAACCGTTACACCCACAACTGGCCCATATGTGCGTGCTAAATTCCCGCACCATGTGTGGATTTAAGCTTTTAGTACGACATCTAGCGGAGAGCCTTTGTACCATTCTCCCGCAACAGTTCATAGAGTTATGGTAAACAAAGATTTCTCCACACGGAAATTCGCATGGACTTAATTTACTAAGAGGTCTTTTCTTATCTTTTGGCATTTAGAGTTCCGAGGAGCTGAAGGAGAAAGGAAATGCCTGTGTGAAAAGCGAAAACTATGCGGAAGCTATTTTGCATTACACTCATGCCCTGCAGCTAGACAACGCTAATGCGGCGCTGCACAGCAATAGATCGCTCGCGTTCCTGAAGATGCAGCAGTATTACTATGCTCTTCAGGATGCAGACACGGCCATAAGCTTGAATCCTCAATGGGCTAAAGTATTTGCCAGGAAATTCCATATTCTATTAACCCATTTTCTAGGTAATTCGTTTTGCTTCAGGGTTACTACCGGAAAGGCGAAGTTGAGTTCGCGACGTCGCAGTTCCAGGATGCTCTGACTTCTTACACGCAAGCCTTTGTCCTCGAAAAGCAAGACCCTATGCTAATGGAATGTCTGAAAAAGGCGGCTCGCGAATTAAAGCGGGATAACACGGTTGAACTCCAAATTCCCTGGGTGGGGGCTGGTATTGGCATTATCATGGGCGTAACACTAGTCTTAGCGGATCGCCTGCTCTACGAAATTCCAACCGTTCGAAACCCCATGTCCATGGTTGGCTTAACGCTTCTCGCTGCTTTACTGGGTTTCGCCTGCTGCAAGTGTTACCGGTTGTACATAAAAAGAGAACGCGCGCTGCTTCTAAATCCCCCTGTTGATTTGCTGGGAGGTAAATCCATTTTTGGGAATTAAATAGTGCGTCTAATATCAACGATTCGGTTTTAGAGTCTCAGGCGGAACAAGAACTGCCAGAAGAGACCGACAAACCTACACAAAGAGAGTATACCAGACACACCAAAGCTCAAGCTCGTCGACGCTACCAGAAAGGCAAACTCTAGTTTGACCAGCGATTCTTGTCATTTTTGGACTTGGCATCATTCCGTAAAAAGTTTGTTTCTTTTTTTTTCCTCCGGGGATCTCGTAGTCAATCCTGTTCTGTGTTTTCAAAAGGCTCTACGTTTTATTGTATTTTATAATGAATTTACAAAGCTAATGAGTCAAAACATGTCTCCCTTTCAATAACCTACGCATAATAATGAGCCTGCCAATTGGGGTAGACATTTTGGTTTTCCATCCCAGTTTGGTGACTCTTTTGACTTCGTTGGGTCTCGGTAATCGCTTTCGGATGTTCTCCAAGCAAGGAGTAGTGCTAATCGGTTGGCTGTAAGACGGCAGGTTCAAGAAAGGGCTTTCCACCGTCCGAAGCAGTTCATGATGAAGTTTTCTCAAGACTTGTCGCCTGTACCAAACCCCCCAAATAAAGGTTTTACAATTTCGTCGATTTACTGAAATTATTTAGGGATCAAGTTTATAGAATCACTTCTATACTTACATCGGTAGTAGAAAACTCATCATGGACGGCTCCAATTAAATATTTATGAGAACGTATGCCCGCTTTGTTGACAACACGTGCACTTTCGTGATTGATAATCCTTCGGGAGCGTCATCAAGCGTCAAATGAATAAACGATCAACAGTATGTTTCTACCATCTAGTGGTCGATTTTTTAGTTTTTTACGAAGCTGAACTTCCTTTAAAGCTCACTAGGTGGCAGTGGCTGGTCGAACACAATTAAAACGCGGTAAAAAGAAACGAGACAAGGAAGAAATTCACTTTCCGAAGACGTTTACTTACAAAATTGTATAGCAAATCTAAATGCGACGGTACACAAGAGTGTAAACTGACGATATACATCGTCAGTAAGAGTTTTACTTGAGCGAAAAGCTTCAGGGGCCTAATCATAGACACGCTAGCGAGCTGCAGGAGTTTTTAATCCCAAGCTATTAACCAGTTCTAAATAACGTTTTCTAGCGTCATGATTGTCAGCTGGACGATAATAGGCTGTCCAAACCGGCTCTCCACGGAAGAATCGTTTGGCTTTAATATAATTCTGCCCCATTTAAAGAGAAAAAAAATACACTGTTAGAAACACCGGCAAATATCGAATTACAAAAGCTTACGTTGGAGTCGAGAGTAAAACAATGGTAGATGCCCGCAGGAAGAATCAGCAAGTCGCCGACATGGGCTTCGATACGAATCCAATGATCATGAATATCACGGATATCAAAGTATCCGGAGCCGGCCTCCACATAACGGATTTCTTCATCCGCATGCAAGTGCTCAGTGCAGAACAGTTTGAGGGTTTCTTCATATTTAGGAAGTGTGCTCGGAGAAAGCTCAACTTGATCTTCATAGTTATAATTTCGCTCTTCTTTGATTTTATCTAACTTAGCTCGTGTTTCGCCATCATGTTCCAGCTACCAATCCGCCAAGCACCAACATAGAAATTTGAATAAGAAACGTTGAATAAAAATAGGTCATTAATAATAATAATAGAAATAATAAAACACGTAGAATTACATGAAGGTATATGACCCCTGATTTTTCGTACAACTGCTTTAAATCCACCCACTCTGACGGATTTAAATAGTGTTCCGACCGTGGATTTTCCTGAGAATCGTCCCTATACCAAGCACGCGACATTGTCCTAGAGCAAAACATTTATGTATAGCATTTTATCCAATTAGAGTTTAATAGTGTAAGATTGTTTAATGAGTTTAACACAAGTTCCTACCTTACGCGAAGAGCTTATATTGACTTTGTTGAAGACACAACGTGCTAAAGCGACGAATTAACAAAGGGTCTTCTTGTTATAGTGACTGAAGTAGGTCACCGCTTACCCACCAACTAGGCCTACCAACTTAAGGGCCGTGTCGTAAGGCCTAGCTAAACCATGAACACTAGCTGTCGAAACCCCAATACGAAAAGACTTTGACCTGCTTCTTTTAAGAAAGGGAAACTATGCACTTGTGAGATGATGTGGGTAGATGTGGGGACTACCCACATCATCACTATCATATACCCAGCGCTTTTCTTGCGAGATGATGTGGGGACTCCGCCAAATTCCAGCGAATGGAGAAATAAAGGCCGAAGCAATAATAAACTAAGGAACGAGTACACCAATGATAGCTTATTGACACGCTATCTTACGATACTTTAACTTAAGGGCTGACTATGTAATTCTTTCTATTTTGATATCAACATAAAATGATCCCAATTCTTCATCTTCCAGATACTCTTATACCCTACACGAGAGCAGTGATCTGTGCAGAATTCAGTAGTTCAATCAATTGGTCCCAGCAATGGCTTCTCTTTACGGGTTACGGAAAACTGTCGTAAAGTTAGCACTGACCAATCTGCAGTAACTAATCAGTAAGCTCCGAAATTCATTAAAAATGAAGCATACCCGGTAAATTTTAACCATACGCAAGACATTCAGTCCCTTTAAGCGGCAGTGGCAGCAAGTAATAAAAGACGCCATCTAGTGACAACATGATAAAAAAACAAGGACCATATCTTTCTCAACCTTTGGATTCATACTGTCGATTATTGGCAATGACCCGTCCTTCAAAAGCCGGTCAAGAAACCCATGTTTACTCTAATACTCTGACCGCTGGGGCTCTAAGTGGTTTCTTTACCCGACTTTGCTGTCAACCTTTGGATGTTTTGAAGATCCGCTACCAAGTACGGAAACTGCTATGATGAGAAGTATCCTCTTATATTTCTCGCTTCCATATTTATAATTCTAGCCATCTTTGTTTCTTCCCTTTGTGCTTTTTAGTTGGGAATCCACCGTGTAAACAAGAATAGTACCTTCTTAAAGCGTCTGGCTTATGAAGTCCAAAGCATTGTTCAAAATGAAGGCATCCAGTCCCTCTGGAAGGGGCACGTACCAGCTCAAGCCCTTTCCATCTCGTATGGAATGTTCCAGGTCTGCAGTACATGTTACAAAACTTTTCTGAACCCAGTTTCCCCGTCTTGTCGACAGTTTGCTGCCTTTGACTGGTGCAAATCATCCGTAAAGCTCAGCGTAGAACAGAATAAATCTTATGTCAATGAGGCTCTAGTCAATTTCACTGCGGGAGCAGTCGCCGGCTGTGCCGCAACCATCGCTTCCTTTCCCTTCGACACAATCAGAACTCGACTCGTAGCACAAACGGAAAAATTGGTACACAATAAACAGTCTAATCTGCATCTTCTAACCCCCAAAACATCACGTTCCAGGTCTACAAGGGGACTTTGGATACTTTCAAAGCGGTTGTTCGACAGGAAGGTGTTTTCTCCTTGTATAACGGCTTACTGTCAACCTTGGTCCAGATCGCTCCCTACGTGGGAGTCCAGTTCGCAGTCTACAAATTACTGGATTCCATTTTACAGACCCTAAGTCCTGGTAATGATCCCCTTGCAAATACAACGAAAACTACCATTTCTTCTGCATTTCTCGTTTGTAGATGGATATCCCAGCCAGATGCATTTCGTGCTTGGAGCCATTTCAGGTGCCACTGCCAAAACGGCAGTGTATCCTCTAGATCTCATCAAAAAGCACTTGCAGATGCGAGGCGCCAATCATCCGCTCAGCCCACACTACATTGAAACTCGAATGAGCAGCGTTGTGTTCTCCGTGTTAGCTAAAAACGGGTATTTGGGCCTTTATAAAGGCCTCTCTTTTGCCTTACTGAAAGCTGTCATGTCGTCTGGCCTCAGTTTCTATTCATACGAGTCAGTTCTGCGATATATAAGCAGAACTAGAAACGTCGATCGCAGCTAACTGAATCTATTCAAGTCCTTCATTTGTGTTCAAGTGAATTCCCAGATCTGTTGTCATTCCGGGTTATACTGGAAGTACAAAAAAGCGATAAACTTGGCTTTAAGCTTATCAAAACCCACTTTATCTAGGCGCGTGACGCGCTGTATTTGACTGACCACACGAATGTTTCACTAGACTTATGGGCACAACGTCAGGGACCGAAAAAAAAAGAATGTGACTTGTGGATAAGGTTTATAAGACTTTTCAGTTGGGAGGAATGTTGGGAGCAAAACGCAATGCAGTGCCGATGAGAGTTCTCAACATTCGGGCGGCCACAGCCGGGCATCGTGGGTGATTCGCAATGAACTCGGTTTGCATTCGCAGTTCACTGAATGCTACTCGCGTATAGGGATTGCGACGCGATGAATAGCGCAGCATCAAGAAGCGGTAGTACAAAAATATCGAAAAGATGGAAAATCGACCGCTAAAACGAATGAATCCGTTTACATAAACCAGTTTGAAATGACCAAGTTCCTTTTCTCCCTCAATATTTACCTAAAGACCAGCAAGACACACGTTGGTAGGAGAAATATTTCGCCGAACGCTATAGAGCGGAATATGAAGACGGCTTGGAGCTCAACAAACCCGATGGCCGTTCGTAATAGTCCGAGACTTGATGAAGAAATCACCTACGTGGGTTTGAACAGTCATGAAATGAACGAATCATTCAAATGGAAAAAAAAGGCTTCCCCCCACTTACGTCCAGAAACTTGAGGGTGAAGCTAGACGTGTGCAGGACGGCAAAGAGCAGAATGGGGACAATGGCCACTCCATAGTTAATGAAACAAACAGTTTAGCTTTGGACAAAGACAACCAATCCACCTAGTAGCAACTTACGACTAACGGGGGCGTTGTACAGGAAAATTGAGGAAAAGATCAAGTAGTGGGCGCTATCTTCGAGCAACACCGTGGCGAAGAATTCACGCGATATGGATACTCGAGGAACACGCTGGTGCAGTCGCAGGGCACTTGTTGCGCAATTGGAAACCAGGGCTTTGTAGTATATGTTGACAGGGTTCCTGAAAGAGAAATCCAATTGGGATTTGAAGAATCAAGACGAAAGGTTGGCTTTTCAATGCAACGCTTACCCGAACGGGAAAACGAAATAGGATAAGGAGAAGAAAATGGTCAATATTCTCGTTAACCACAAAAGGCTTTCCACTCTGTGGCTGGATGCAAATTGCCTTATCTTTGACAGAGTTGAGCCTTGGCCGTTTGGAGGAGGAGAGTTGGGATCTACTCTATCTTGCTCGCTTGCATCTGTATTTGCTTCGTTTGTGGCAGTCATTTTGTCTTAAAAAAGGATTGGCAAATAAGAGACGTTTCATTAGCAATTAACGACTGACTAAGGAATTACAATTTCGCTAAGTTAGTACATGACAAAAATAAAACCAACAGTACATACAAAACATTCAAAGGAATAAACCAACAGTACATACAAAACATTCAAAGGAATACTTACAATTTAATCCTCACACCAAAGTCAGAAACTTGCGTCACAAATAACTAATTGAATTGTAAAATACCCACCTTCCGGAATAAACGAGCTGTCATTAGGCCATCATGTCTGCAGTGTAAAAACAAACAGGATCCAGCAATGAGCAAAAGACTCTGCTTTATCGATTTGAGCAGCGGTACAATATGGCTGGGAACGCCATCTGACACTCACTCTACAACTAATAATTTGGCCCCCAAAGCTTCCCGAATTCATTGTTGGAAGCATTGGCAAAACGAATCAGGAAATTTGTATCTGAACGTCAAACAATTGTTTACTATTGTCCAAACTTATTACACATTCCGGCCAAAAAACTATTTCGAGATGCAACAGCCAACAATCCAATAACTTGCAGTTATTTCTCATGAAAAACAAGAAAATGACAAAGCATTACATTCTGTAGGCCCTTTTCGTTTTAAGGCACTTTGCCATAGTCATAGGCAAAGTGCAGACTCTCTTGGAATCCTAATCTTTTCCCAGAAATCAAGCACTGGATAACCCATTCCGTGGAAACGATGGGGATTTCGGCTTCCGATACGGTTCGTAAGACTGCCGCAGGACATTGCTGATCCGAAACCACAACATCGACACATAAAGCACCAGACGCTACACCATTGCTCTTTTTCCGAGCAGGTAGGCGTTTCACGACACTGGCTTGTGCGTCAAGCAGCAATGGCTGCCACAGATCCAAGAATCCAGGACTTTGCGACGTCACCAGGATTCGCATCCCTTTAAAAACCGAAGAATTGCCTCGATGATCCCACGACAGCTCACTGCCATCTAACGCCAACCCGGCTGACAGCGCATACGACTGCCACGGCAGTAGTTTTCCTTGCTGGCAGCAATGCACTACCCATTGATGGGAAACAGCGCGGATCCCTACCGCCAAACAGCGAATATAGCGCTCTGTGCGACAAGGGCGATTGGCAATGAGCAAAGTGATGGGCCTGGACGAGATCTGAGAATAGTTAAAGCGCTCGAGCACTAAACCCCCGCCTTGGCTGAGCTGCTCAGCCAGGTGCGACTTGACGTACGGTATGCTGTCGTACTCGCATTCCTCTTCGCCCTCTGTCGACAAGATTTTGCAGGTACGTGTTAGCAAGAAGGCATATTCCACAAACAGCGACGCTTCCGGCAAAGGACCTAGTAATTCAGTCTCTGCTGGATCCCTTACCGTTGCACTAGCTTCTTCGGCTTCCTGCTCGACTTGGCCGGTGAATCGTGCTACGATTCGCTGGCGTAAAGAAGCCTCCAAACTGGACAAAACCGATTCGCTGCTTTCGCTCATGGTACTGGTGTCTAACAACGGGTCATTTTTGCCTCGAATTCGCTTGCCAACGGACGGCCGCGGAGTACGAGGACTGTTTACTGGCACGCCAGGCGAACTAACCGGTCTGTCACAAGTTCCACGTCTGCGTTTACCCTCTACGATATTATCTAGGGAAACATTGGCTCCGTAGGGTGTAAAAACGGCTTTAACAGCATTCATAGCCTTAAAAAATAAAATTAATTAAATCCCCGTTCCACGACTCAAACGTATCAGGTATACCTCCATTTCCTTCGCTTGTTCGCTGGTAAAGAATACGTTTCTTCGTTCGCAAACCACGGCGTCGCTGCCTTCGCAATCTACCAAGTAGGCTATTTGGTCGCTGACCCGTTTGTAGCCAAGAATACAGCCTGGTCGGCAGAGACTTTCCGTGTCTTTGTTCTCGGAATCGACGCAGACGGCTTGGCCCACGCGGAGCAGGCCAATGGGCAGGATTTGGTGCTCCGGTATCTTCCGGACTCGTCCGTCTGCGTATTCCACTAGCCATCGCCCGTCCGATTCTCGCGTTTGGAGTTTAGCTGGGTAATAGTACCCATTAGGCCAGCGTGCATACACGTCCAGTCCTTTATAGAAACCAAATGTATTCAAAATAGAGTATTTTAAAATTTACAAGTTTAAAAGAAACCCCAAGGGGAGCTCATACCTTCTTGGAGCGTTTTGGATCGCAGTTCGTTCCACTGCAACTCGGCCTGCTTCAAGAGATCTTCGGCGCTTTCCATCATGTCTTCTCTCGCAGAAACGTCCACGACTGTTTCCTCGGGTATTTTGGGCTCCGTCAGTCGTTTTTTGTGCTGGCTTTTACTTGTGCTCGCGCCTTGGGCCTGGTTTTCCGCTTCCAATGATAAAGATTTCGCTCTCTTGGGGTTTTTACTGGCACTGGCTTTTGGAGATCCCTTTCTGTTCTTTTTGTCAAGCACAAAGTCGTCATCGCTGTTGGTCGCAGTTTCAGACACCCCGGATAACTGTCTCAGCCTCCTGCCTCGTTTCCGAGCGTTGGGCGTGTCTTTGGATAAAATGCTCGTCATGGCTTCTTCGGTCGGGACTGTGTCCTGCTTTTCCTCTGGGTTTTCAGCCATAATTTCCATAACTTCTGGTTCAGGCTCTTGTTTCTCCTGTGCAATACCAATGAGTAATACGTGAGTACACAAAAAAAATCTACAGAAAGAATTTGTCTACCATTTCAGAATCAACAGGAGTAGTATTCACAGGCACCGGATTGTCTTCTAGAGTAATAACTTCAGGACTGCTCGTAGATTTGGGACCAGGACGTGGTCGAACTGGGTGCGACGGCTTGGGGAAATCGACACTAGCTTTATTTTGTCAGGAAAAGAAAACAACGAGTCAATATGGTCCCTAGACACGTCTTCATTCACGAAATTACCCGCCGAAGCGATGCTCATCCTGGAAGAATGTGATCCCGGATACATGCCTGCTGCAATAGAAGATGCAACCGATCCTCTACACAAATCGTAAGAATAACAATGGCTATCAAAATCTGGCCCAAAAATTACTAAACGATTATCAAGATTAGTCAAAAATACTCAAAACTACAGGAATCAGTAAGAGCAATGGAGAGGAAAACTGTCTGCTTGCCTGGAAAGTCGCGAAGACTGCTTCGATGAACCAGAGGTATCTGCTAAATAGCCAGTGGAGTTGACGGTGGTAAAGGAGCAAGAAGTTGAAGTCGCAATGGAACTATCCGTGGGTATATCTTCCACCAATTTCTTCTCGCCACTGCTAACAACGTAATGCAACACCCCTGAAAACTTGGGCAAAACCTACAAAAAATGAATCAAATACAGAAAGAAAAGAAACTACGAAGGGAAAATGAACGAAACAGTTTACTATTCCTACCCTAACTATCCTACTAGGGTTGACTTCCTTCCCAAAATTGCACTCGATCGTTAGTTTCCAGTACTTGGCCTCATCCACTACAGCTAACGGCTCAGTCTGACCTTGACTACTGGGCGTGGTTTCACGCGACGCGGTATGGGCAATGTCGCTATCAGTTAAATGGAGTTCGTCAACATGGGACTGGTTGGGTGTAGATGTATGACCCGCCTAGAAGATTTGAAAGACAATTTTCAACTAAGAACTCGACAAAAGAACAAGAATAAACACGAATAAGTGGCATTACTTTCTCTTTCAGGGTCAAATCGGGACACTTGGTCCAATCCGGGGGCGCCAGGACGTTGTTGGCGACGCTACCGGTTCTCCATGAAGTGGGCGTGGTGTTTCCTTCGATTGCGCCCGATTGGCTGGACACCGGAATATCTCGTTGGCTTTCTGAGCCGTTTTGAGTGTTTTTATTCGGCGAGAAAATTAAGGAGAAAGCTTGGGATTTGGCGTCGTTTTGAGTCTTTTGACTTTCCAGCGCTTGAGAAGGGCTCTGTGTGTGCAAGGGGACGTCAAAATTGATTCTGGTACACAGACGAGCTGAAGGACGTTCATGATCCTTCTCGAAAACGTAGCGTTGGGGACTTAGTTCCAATTCGCGCGTGAGCTGGGCTTCACCGAGCTTGACCGGATTTAAGCTCGCTTCTGGTTTGGCGGACAGCGGGGGTGGAGGGAGGAGCGCTTCGTGGGGTACATCGGCTGGCTGAAGCCCGACAAATAGACGATGGGTTCTGGGTGCTTGCTCAGGGGACGGAAGAATGATTTCATCATCCGAAGAACCTTCGATTTCTACCACCGCAGGTAAGGCGGCCTCTATTTCAATAGCAGGAGCTTCCAGACGTACAACGCTTTCCACGTGAGGTCTGTGAACAGAAAATTATACTTTTATCTTCCTTTCCTTTTAGTCTTCCAGGTTGCTTTTCCAAAACGACTTACTCCGCGATTAAAGCGTCATGGCCTTCTCTTTCATTTCCATCTGTCGATTCCATTTAAAACGCTGAGGCTCTAATGGGGCGAAGTAATGAGATCATTCGATGAACTCTATTTAATAATAGCAAAACAAAGCATTCCTTAACATAACGTGATGATTGGGGGATTTCAAATCAACATACCTTTACCGTTTACGTCTCCTAACAATCGAATCGAACCCTTGTATAAATTAGCTTTTTAATCAATTGCCACTAGCTCCGAAAAGGTTTAGTTAATAATAATGCACTTTAGGCTTTACAAAAGAAACGAAGCCCAACACTGAGGCCAAAACACCACCATGCTTGTTTGCTTGGCTCATGCTACTCAACTGCGAAAGGCGATCGACAAAACAATAGAACCGCGACCTGCAGGGAGCTGCAAGCGGATCGTTGTTCACTCTCTAGCTCTATCAAGCTTCACCTAAAAACGTGAAATGCATCAAAGACAATTTGCAATGCTCTATTATTTCCTCATCAGTGTCAAATATAAGAAAAGCAGGCAATTATATATGCAATTATTTTGATTTATTAATTCTAAATTCTCAAACTTAGTCGACTAACCCAGTAACATTGAAAAATACCCCAACTTACGAGAAAGGGGTGGAGCTTAGAAGATCCCGCTGCGCAGTCCGTCTCGCGTTGATTTCTAATTATTTATAGCTTCATTAATCCAACTCCCTCTTTCTCATTTTAACTCTCTATTTTTCTTTTTTTTTTTATGTGCCCCAGTTTATATGATAGGATCCAATGCTCCCTCTTACCGCCATTTTAAATCTCATCTAGCTCACGTGTGTCCCTCTTGACTGAAATGCGAAAATGCCGAACTAATTGCAACCATAAACTCCGCCCCGGGATCTGTCCTTTGTTATTCTCTCCTTCCTCATTGGCATTGCTCATTGGACAGGAGGCTGTGCTGCTCTAGCTTGAGCGACCACTCTCCGTGCAATGGTGAAAAGCACAGCAAAAAGGGACCATAGAATCCATAGCTCTAGTATCGAAACATGGATTTTTACCCTAAAACCTTCGGAAAGCAAAAACCATGAAAGGCAAAGCATACTGTATGATACAGCAGTCGCAGTCAGCCCGGATAAGCGCTTGGTCATCCTCAGTAGTTTGATTCCACAGATACCTTTCCGTATTTTCGGTTCTCAATGGAGGTGAAAAAGTTCCGGCAGCGGAAAACCCATGCTGGTCGCATCTCCGCTGGACGTACCACTGTTCAAGTGTGTTTTCTGTTGCTGCAAGTATTGACTCCCAGCTCGGCAACCTGGTGGTGAGCTCGCTTTTCATAACACACAATTGGCACCTTTTTACTTATTTACATATTAGTGAAATAGGGATTGAATCACTCGTACAGCAGTCAGAGATACGAGTAACCTCACCAACCCCCCAAGCAGTAATTCTGCATGTACGCGGGCCTTTAGGGAAGTTGGGTAATGCAAGAGTCGTTTGGAAACCCACAGACAACCATTCCCGATAATTAGGGAGCTATATAGGATCTCATCCTTTTTAAGGTCTTTTCTAGTGCTTTTTCCCCACCAAAAATGGGTAATTGCGAGCAAGTGTTGTAGAGAGCAGCCCCTTTTGTATAATTTGGTCATTAGCCGCGCTCTGCGTGGCAGGAGTAATATTAATATTGTCCCATGAAAACAACTGTCAGAATGATAAGAGCCCCGAAAACAGTGCAAAGCGCGCCCAAAGCCAAAAGCGAAAGCGAAGAAGGGCCTGGCAATTCTCTACGGTCAAAATGTGTATACGGGGGATCGCGACCACAAATTGTCACTGCGTAGGACATTGATGACAAGGGAAAACGAGAGGGGTTGTAACCACTCCTTCGCTTCCATCCATTACAGGCTAAACTGGTCTGCGCGTAAAGGTCCCCCGCTTCAACATCGTTTCTTCCTTTTGGACCAAAAACCTCTTCCCAAAACCAGCAAATAACTCCAAATAACATTTTTGTGGGGAAAAATAGCTTAAACGTCCCCTTAAACCGGGGGTCTATACAAACATTACGAGGCGCCTGGTTCTGCAGCAAGATTGAACTCGTCCATCCTGATTGCCAGCTAAATAAACTCAAAACACGTCGTTAAATATTTGTATCCAACATGGCTCTTAATTACTGCGGGCCGCCACAGCCAGCAATGGAATCGTTGGCTCGTAGACTTGGAATCGTAGGCACGCCAAAAGAGACGCGAAAACTGTTTTCCCAAACCCAAACAAGTCCAAGTTGTCCCTTTTTCCTGATTCTACTCGCCGAATCCTAAGAAATCGGGAAAAGGGACGTAAGGGGGAAAAAATAAGAAAGAAAGAAAAGGGCCTCGGCATTGTGGCATATAGTGACTCAGAGCAGCACAGAGGGCTATAGAACCGGCCATAAATTCTCGCCGAATGGCCTATTAGAGTCCACCTGGTGGGGGTGGATATGCATTTATTGCTGCAGCGTTCAAGCGAAAAGTGTGTACTTTTTAAAACTCCCCCCACAGTAATGATAGAATATATAGCCAAGTTATGTTGCCGAAGAACCGGTTACAAGTGTCTCATATTTTCGCCAGTTTCTGGACAATCTCTTTTTCGACTTAAAAGGACACTGCTTTTTCATTGTTCGCCTCTTCGATCATAAAGTAAACGCAACGGATTGTCCGGCTGTGGCATTCAAAAATGCCTTAAAAAGACGAGCACTAAATGCCGTAAAGGCGAAAATACATCAAAAGAGCGAAAATAACTCGAAAATGGGGGTTTCGGTACAGAAAAACGTTCCAACACATAAAGTTACAGCTTTGGTTATATGTTCTTTCATCAAATAAAAACTGGCTTTGGGGGGGAGATACCAGAATGTGGAATATAGAGAGGAACCATTCCTATACCCATTGCGTATAGTTCTATAATAAAAACTGGAATTGTATCGCCGTGGCTTATACAGTCAAGTTAGCAGTCCAAATGGAAACCCACCCTAGAACGTTTCGCGAACATGTGCCTTTCAGCCCTTTTTACACCATAAATTTGCCATTGTAACCGTGACGTACCAACGTAAAAGCGTTGTATTGCGTGTGCTTACGGAAGCGTACCAAATCAAAGCCATGCTGGGGAACCAAACTTTTGCACAAGCTCCAAACTGTCCATTCACCTTTTTTACGAATCTACGTGATGGGCGCTTCAAAAAGGGGAAAAATAAAACCATTTTATCGAAGCTTTTCCCGTCCGTAAATGTAGGGCTGACAAAAGGTTATTACCACGGCGAAACGAGAAAAAAAGCATCAGGGAAGGGTTGGCCAAAGGGGGAAATTAGAGCAAATCTCGAGACTTCTGAGTTGCAGTCTTTGGCAGAGAGGGAAACTGTGGTCCTCCAATGAAGTCTGCAGCTTATTAGAGGTGAAGAGCCAAACTCCCGTGGGTTCTCTAAACTAGCTTCATAACGACCTGCTAGCCAAGGTACTTACAGAGTATACCACAGCGGATAACGAAGGTTTTCAGTGCAATACAAAAGAAAGTATAAAAACACGTGTACAGGATGCTTTTATGATAGTGGAGAAGAGAGAGAGAAGCACCTCCTTGGGGAACCTCTTTTTCTGGGGGGTGAATCCGAGTTTTGAATGGCTGTCAAATACTCATATACGCCAAAAGACCCTCATCGACCATCATTACTAAGGGATCCATACAAAGTTGGATGTGATGGGATGAAATTAAAGCTCCTTTACGCTAGGCTAATTATAGACGACAGGGGCCTTTGTGTGCTATAGATAGCTTCGATACGGTCCAATTAGTTTCTACAACGACCGTTACAAGGGGTTGTTGCTTCAAGTTTTTTGGGGTTTGGTTCAAGTTCCAGAGTTCTTGACCAGTAATGCCGTATCGCTTACTTCTGCTTAATATTACGTCCAAACATATTATAACTGAGACGGGTGACAGGAACTGATATGACTGCATTGTCCATCTTTTACAGGGTACTGGGAACACCAAGTATATTCCAAAGCACTTTGGAATTAACTCCAACGAGCTACAAAGACCACTGTCAACGGCTCTATTACCTGGTCGAAAAACAGCGCGAACTATGTGGTCTATCGACGAACATCCTTTCAGTAAGTGCCTTTGGCTTCGGTTTTCTTTCAAGCAAAATCACTGTGACACAGGATACATGTATACTAAAATGAGCGTTCATTAGACGGTGAGCTTAGGAGCTCGCATGGGAATCGAAGAATGCCAGAACCAGTTCCGAACATATCGTTGGAATTGCTCCACATTTGACGACGATACGGCATCCGTGTTTGGCGGCGTTTTGTCCGTGCGTAAGTAACACAGTTGTGGCACTGGAGATTTCATTCAACTGTCAAAGGGTTTCTGTTGCTTTCCAATCTTCAGGCAGTCGAGAAAGAGCCTACGTTTACGCGGTATCGGCCGCCGGAGTCGCCTATGCGGTGACTCGTGCGTGCAGTAAAGGAGAAATAAATGAGTGTGGGTGCGACGGTAAGATTCGACAAAGACCCACACGCGGTTGGGAATGGGGCGGTTGCTCGGATGTACGTTGCCCCCAAAAGCCCTGGTTTTAGCTTGGTTTTAAGAACTCGGCAACTTTATCCCCTCTTACCCAGTTATCAAAGTTATCCCCTGTTCTATAGGACATCTACTTCGGAGAACGATTCAGCAAAGAATTCGTGGACGCAAGGGAAGACCCGGAGCACGTGGAAGGACTAATGAACATGCACAATAACGAAGCTGGCAGACGAGTACAACATTTTGCTTTGCTTTTCTTTCTTGCCAATCTGACTTACCAAGCGGAACTGTGCTTGCTTTAGGCTATTCGCAGTCAAATGCAACTCGTTTGTAAATGTCACGGGGTTTCTGGCTCGTGTACGGTCAAAGTTTGCTGGAGAAAAATGTCCACTTTCGAAAACGTGCGTTGAGTATTGCTTCACCCAAGGATGTTGATCTTGACAATGTATACTAACTAAATGCATTACTTTTGGGCCCAAGGTGGGGAAATCGCTCTTAGAGCGCTTCGACGGAGCCAGTCACGTAACTTTTTCCAACCGAAGTAAAAAGAAAAAACTGCGAACGGTTGACAAGCGTGCAAAAAGACCCACGAAAAAGGATCTGGTTTTCTTGGACGAGTCCCCTGATTACTGCCACCGTAATTTGAGGTAAAAATCGATAGATTCACTCTGAAGGCTCAGTCCGTCCTAGTTCTGATCGCACTAAAACACGTTTACCTAAATCTCAATAGCTTGGGAGTACTGGGCACCAAAGGGAGAGCTTGTAACCGGACTAGCCCAGGGACGGATGGCTGCAGTCTGTTGTGTTGTGGGCGTGGTTACCAGACATTGATGCAAAGCGTGGAAGATAAATGCAACTGTCGATTCGTTTGGTGCTGCAAGGTGGAGTGCGACAAATGCCACCAAACTCGGCAGATGCATTATTGTAACTAAATTGCACCAGTCTTAACTGCAGTTTAAAACCTTTGTCTTCAGAATCCCTTTTTGTAAGGAAAAAAATCTGGACGCTCGAAGCCAACTACTGCTCATTTACTTTGCTTTTAGTCTTTTTTTCCCCTTTTTTAGGAAAAGTCTTTCTTTGAACAAGTGTCAAAGTAAAAAAAAAAAAAAAAATGCACCCCAGCCGAATTAAAATGCTGCTCGTCTGTGCTATGCAACCTTTTGAGTATATGTGCGTGTATGTATGTATGTGTGTGCGCGGTGTTCTTATTTTTAACCCAGTCACGTACCACTCTTTAACTCATAACCTTTGTATATAGAGACCGGGCTATATAATTTTTTACATATACTGCCAATAAAAAAAAAGTTTCTAAATTTTTTCGACTGTATTTTAATAGACGTGCGGAAAGAGTTATTATTATTATTTACTCGCATTTGAAATCTCAATAAAGTGTAGAAAACGCTGCAAAAGAAAAAGACACGGCAAGATTTGATCAGCTAGTATATCCCCGATAGTATTACAGGTTAGGATTATCAAGCCGCATTCGTTTTCTTCCTGTAGCTTCGTCATCACCTTCGCCTTCCCTTCTTTTCTGCGTGTTCTGAAAGACATATTAGAAGGCAAACGCATTTCCATTAAGTAAGAAACCGGCTAAGTACATGTTCTACCTTCTTGTCCCATTGTTTATGCAAATAGCGCAGCAGAATATTGGTCTTCTCGGTTACAATAACTGAAAGAGTGCAAAGCATGATCGTCACGTAAGGATTAGAGTTCAAGATCTCTTTAGATTACGAGATCTTAAAAAGAAAAATGAATGAGTAGACCTTGATTCGACGGGTAATCCTTCGTAGGTAGATAAACCACAGGTTGCTTGCCCACGCTTCGACAGCTTCCATCCATCACAAATCGTGAAAAGTTGCTTTCATTGTAGGATGGTAGGCCTTTCAAAAAGTCTGCAGTTGTGGCAGCCTACAAGTCCAAGTCAGTTTTAGTTACGGTGATTCCTTTTTCCTTGCCTTACTCTTACCATATTCAAATCAAAAATTAGAATGAAAAATAGCAAACTCCACTAGAACGCACCAGTTATGTTTATATTTCATTTGTTCACGTTACTCAAAGTCGTGTATTTTTTGCTCGAATAAACGGAGCAATCTGATTCTCAACGCCATCTATCAAGCCTGCCCCAAGCCTAACAGCTGAGCCATCTAGGAATTCTACTAGTAAGCTTCGACAAGGCGGGAAATTGAGCTTCGAAAATACGCTTCTATTATTATTTCTTCCAAAAATAGTTTTGAATACTGTAATGTTCTATTCTTCTTATAATCGTAATAGTGCGGACATAGAAAGCCATAAGTATAGAAGCCGTTTACGGGAATTCTTCAGAATAAAGTTGAAGGTACTTGAATGCTGGTGAAAATAGTTTGGGTTCCGGAAGTGTCAACGTGACCGTCTGGTAAGACTTCGCCAATCAATTGTCGCATTTCGAGCCGTCCCAAATCCCCTCTCAAACTCAACATGCTCATGAGGTGCGCTTGCGTAAGATCAGGGAAGGTTTTGGTAAAGCTATGCAGTTCCAACGTCAGGAACTCGACATCCTCTACCTTGACAATCTCCGAAAGGGCAGTGACAGCAGCCACAGTTTCGTCAGTTCGTTGGTTATTTAGGCCTTCAAACTGCGACTGGACAAAATCTTCCAAGCGTCTCCCTTCATTTCGCAGTCTTTCCGAGAAGACTCGACGTTCTTCGACTGTCTTCAGGTTGAGCTTTCTCTGGAAAAAGGCTCCCAAGTACTTTTTCAGAAGCATAGCCTGCGCTTTCGAAAGGACGCAGCGAAGGTTACTGGGACACAAATGAACATAGTCCTGGAAGTAGTCACTTAATGTAGCAAAGATGGTGTCCATCGCCGTCGAGGAACTCAACCATTTCCGAGTGCAGACGTCTGTAAAATGGGGCTCCAAATCGAGGAACGCTTCTTCCAGCAGGAAGCCAACAGCGTCGTCCCTTATTTCCTATCCCAACCATATGCAAAACAATCCTAATATAGAAAGGCTTTTGGTAGACAAAGTTTTACTTGAAAGGTAATTTGCAACTTGTTGTATAGCACACTCGTGTCATCTACACCATCGTAGCGCTGTCTTAGCGAAGATCCCAGCTCTACGTAACGGTCGCAGTTATTCAAAATGGCGATAATATACTGCGCGAAATAAGGAATCTGGAAAAGAGGAGCCTAATGAGATACCCTAAACAAAAGCTTGTAGCTTTTCTTTCTACCTGGCTGCGATCCTCAAAATAGCGTAGCTTGTAGTCTTGAACTGCGTTCCTGTATAGAGCTCCATGGACTAGGATTTCTTCGAAGCTTTGAATCAAAACTCGGCGGACGAGATCTTTGCCAACAGTAGCTGCGACTTGCAAGTTCTGCTCCACCATTTGGAATACGATAATAGGCGCTTCAGTGTGAAAATAGCCTTCGGAATCGCGAACGGGTTCTGCGTCTTTTCGCCAATCTTGCGCTTCGGCGGCTAAAGTCTTCTTCAGCCACTCGTTATAGTTGCTACCCATATCCTGTCCAAATGCATCGAATAGTACTTGGTTAGAATAAGAGAGAAAAAGTCCTCCTTCTCACCTTCAGATGCTTGACAGCAAGCTGTTCGTCCATCTTGGCGTCTAATAAATGAGCCATTTGGCTCTTTTGGAGGCCTAGGTCAGGGTGACCCATGAGGTCTTTGCCGGGATACACATGACGCGCCCATGCCAGCAACGTGGTGTACTCGTTGCTCTCTAAACCATCGGCTGACAATTCACATAACTAACCGAATGATATTTTTAGAATGTTTAAAAACGAAACGAAAGGTAAACGTACGTGAGATTTCAGCACTTTTTCATACATTCCCATGAATAAGACAATGGGATCCCAATGCGGGGGGAAGACTGGAACGCACAGCGTTCGAACCACTCGCAAATCCTCCAGAACAATCTGCCTCGTGACTTCCAGGTGTCGGACCAACCACAATTTGCTGTCCGACCGCTCTTCGAACTGGTTGCCTTCAATCCGCTCAACAACAGACTCTTCCAGGACAGATAAGCATTTGGCTTTCCACTTCTTAGGTCGCCCAGGAGGCGTAAAGCCAGTCACGGCCTGTCGCTAGATCGGAAAGAATAAGAAAAAAAAGTGCGAATATCCTTTCAAGCCATACGGCCACTCTATTTCCGGGATTTTCTTACTTCCAAAGCAAAGGCATCCGCTTGTTCTTCTCTTTCGATAATTCTGAGAGCAGTAACAACGCCATGGGGCTCCTTCCGGACAACGTTTAAAGCTCGTTTCATGATCAGCCAGAGTTGCTTGGCCAGATCAGCGCCTAGCTTCTCAACATCCACAAAGTACGTCATCAGAGCTATTTGGTTAGCGTTGAGTTCGGCTTCGGAACTGGACTTGACGGGCGTCCGATGCAACTCGAACAACAAGGCGTCGCGAGCTTGTTCCAAATCCATTAAACTCTGATGGGCGTGAAGCAACTGTCCATCGTTAATCCAAGCCTGGGTTTTCGAGACACTCTCTGGTACCGCAAACAATTGCTTCATGTTATCCATGGCTGCCGCGTACTGGGAATGCCGGAAATATTCTTGTCTAACGTCCTGAAAAGATTGGACGTAGCTTGCTACAGGAGACAAAGAAGAGTGCAGGTTTTCTAATCTACCGGGGACAGAAGAGAAAGAAGTAAAGAAAATCATTTGAAATTCATTAGCGTTTTTAAGCAAATCCATTAGCTGTGTACCGTGGTTTAACATGTTCGACATCGGCCAAGGCCGACTGTAGATTTTGCAAACCAGTGCGAACGCTTTCAATCTGACTTTGCACAACAGTCTTGAGTAAGGCCTCCATCGAAGCTTTTTTCTGTACCATACGCTTTTTATGGTGATCCAACTATGACAACACGTGAAAGTTTCAATGAGAAAATTTGGTTCCATTTGTGGGACTTGTTAAATGAAGACGAAGTGAGTGGTACCTTTTCGAGCTGGTCCTGCCTTTGAAGCATATGTGAAACTTGCTTTGTTGCTAGTGCACTCATGGCTTTTTCGGCGTTTTCCCACTCCATTTTGGGGGCAACTTTGACAGATTTGCTAGGTATATTTAATTCAATGGTTTTCGTTACACTCAATCTCTTCAATATTTATATTATGATGGGAGTTTCTGTAAACTATCGGCTGTTTCCCTAGAAACCGGAAGGAGCTTATTCTAAAGCAGCGTCGTACTCCGGACGTAAACTCAAAGAAATGTATCTAAGGAGCGCCATCTAGTAGTGCATGTTTAACGAATTTAAACTTTAATTTAACGAATTTAAAATTTAAACATAAATTCTCTGCGATCCGAAACAATTTGGGTGAAAATACCCAAGTGCCTCAACAGAAAAATAAAGAATTGAGAACTAGATAAGAAAAGCTCTACGAAAATAAGCCAAATTTCCAAAAGACAATCAAGTAAAAGTTTATTCTAGTTCCAACAAAATTCCTGCTTATCTTTATTTTCATGGGAACATTGCAATATGGCTAAATCCCGACTATGTCATACACGCAGATACGAACGAACCTATCTAGAGATCTCTTCTAAACTTTTCTTTTAACGCATTTATATTTGAATATGGTTTCAACTCAAGACGTCATATTCTGTCTGGTGCGAATGTTGTACGTAATTCTTTTTTCCGCAGGTTGCGTCCAAAATAAACAGAGTTTTCCCCTTCGCTCGAGCAACCCAATCGATGAAAGCGAAGCAAACTGGATAAAGCAGGTGAGAAAAAAATGGTCTTTAAAATACACCATTCAGACGTTCTTTTTTTTACAGATGTTCAGTCTTGGAAGGAAAAACTTCTCCCAACCTTCAGACGCTCGTCTTCTTGATCCGTTCAGAGTTGGGTCACTCTTTACTTCCTTTGAAGAAGGCAACTTACGTTTCAATTTCACTGCCAAGTAAATTTGTCAAATTGAGGCATACGTACTCTACTTTCAGCGTATTCCCATTAGAGATGTAATTGTGGAACGGTTATCCGACTACCAAGTACTGGGTGTACATCAAAGAATGGACGAGAGGGCCATGACGGTACGATTTCATTTTCCTTACCTCAAAGTACGTGGAAATTTCAAGCTTAACGGAAAAAGTCGTCCTTACGATGCTACAGCTGGTGGCGGAGAAATGAAGCTGGCCCTACATTACATGGTTACGGAAGCTAACTGCCGAATCAATGATGTCGACGATGTTAACGGTATGCACTGTCTTCGAAGATTTGAGCACACACTTCCATTTGGTTTCAATTCCTTTGGCTTTGCGGGGATTAGGAACCAGAACGATTGCGATCGAAGGACCGTGTTTTAATACCACATACGCGGCTATCGCGGCCCAGTTTTCGAACCTTATCGGAAATTCTGATTTTATTGCAAATACGAAGCCCTTCTCAGTGTTCCTGGGCCGCCGAGTCTTTCAATCCTTGCAACCAGTGATAGAGCAGGAATTCTCCGAACATCTACGCACGTTTCTTAACTGAAGCTACAGAATCTAATAGCCAGGTGCGAGATTTGTCCAGGTTGAAAGAACCCCAGCACAGGGACCCTGTAAACCAAGAGGGGAAGCAATAAATGAACAGCGTTTATTCACAAATGGTACCTAAAAAGAATGTATGATTATCATTGTATATTTGCAAACAATATTTCAGTAAAAACTTCTAGCAAAAAGCATAAACAAGTATGGCTGCGGTTTACTCCTAAAATTACCAGTTCCCTCCACTGGGAGTAGCGAATCCGAGATCTCACGGCGAATCTGCAGTTTCGGAGTACGCTTTGCCAGAGTAGAGTGACACTCTCAGAGTGGCCAGTGAAAATCGCTATTAGATCAAGCGTTGGGGAGGGACTAACTGGCGAGCTAGCAAGCTGATTGGGCGAGTTATCTTCTCCGTATACATTTGTATTTTTATTCTTGAAAAGTACTGTAAAACGTTCGAAAAATGCAAATATGTGGGCACCTTTGGCTTTTTATGATTTGAAAATCTTGTTTAGGGAGGCCAGATACTCAGAAATAACAAAAAGAAGTTGAAATAGCCGGATAAGTGCTTCATTTACTAGGAAAAACAGACTTTCCTAAGTCTTCAAGATCCAGGTTAAAATCAAAATTATTACCAAAGTACATGAACATACATAATATAGACACTACAAGTTTGGCTTTTTCTTCTTGGTTGGAACTGAATTACCAGCTTTGGCTGCTTGTGGCTGAACCTAACCTAACCTAACCTAAGTTTGGCAATCGGTACAAGCTCCGCAACTCCAATGCCATAAGTGGCACCGTTACTTGGGTTAACTGTGGGCAGTCTGATTTTCAAAGTATCCTTCGACTTCATCTGCTGCGCTAAATTGGCCAATTCCATAATCCTCTCCTTGGTCAAAAACACTTCCCCCTCTCTCATTTCTGCAAGTGGTGCAGCCGCAGGCGCAGTAAGAGTCTTTGACGACACAGGAGAAAAAAACGCATCAATCTTGGGCTGGGAAGCCATACTTTGCTGTGCAGTTTGAAACTGGAATGAATTCTGGCGCGGCAACTGGGAATCAGGCTCGAAATGGCCCACTACATTCTCGCTGACTGCCTTTGTCTCCTCATTTACTCCAAATCTCTTCTTGAGCAACGCCAAGACCACATGGATCTGGTCATTACTGATGTCGGGCGGACAGTGTTCTTTAATAGGCTTCAAAAGCGAGATATCTATGAAAAATGATTCAAATTAACGTCTCTTAAGGTTAAATTGGTGTTAGACTATCGGCTCTTCTTACTAGAATTGATTGGTGGAGAGCGAATTACGTTCGTGATGAGCTCTTCAACTTGTGGCGTGACGCCCAGACGGTTCAAATCCAACGGTAAGCCAACCTTGATGGCCTCACACAAATGATTAACGACTGTGCCTTGCGTGCAATTCCTGAGATGGCCAAAAGGCCCAAAAAGGATAAGAATAAAGAAAAAATCCCAAAAATAAGGCGAAAATCACCTCGTAATAGCAATATCTGCCACAATTGTCTTCATTTGAGTGAACATTATGTAAGTTTCCTTCGCCGAAGGCTTTAGCAAGGATAATAAAGATGCATTACAGTCTAATTGGGGCGAACTTGACGTTTCTGCTGCTTTAGCTTCTCTGGCAGCAGAAAGCTCATCAGTGTCCAGTGCAATGTTGAGTTTCTTGCCCAGAACCGCAATCTGTTTCACAAATTCTTGCCCAAATTGCTTCAAGTAAATCGCATTCTGGGCTTCCGATTCAATGGCAGGAGTGGCTGGGGGCGGAGTCAAATTGGTGGTAACAGGTACTAAAGGCAACAAACTATACAAAGGAATTCAAAAATTCGTTACCATATAAGTAAAACCTTAAAACTCATGAAAAAATCCAATTTTTACGTGATTTGAGGCTTGGAAACAGTTTTACTGGTTCCAATGTGACTAGTTTGTACGGACTCGGTCCTCAAAACGTGTTTTTCGACCGTCTGACTAGCTTTGGTCAGGCTAATGAACTGCTCGGTGGGTATTAAGGGGGCACAAGTTTTCCTAAACGGTGAATAGAAGTGCTTTTAACGTTACTTGGGCTTTTTTTCGCTACTTTAAACAAAAAACAGCATCTTAGCTTACTTAGCTAGCGCCATAGAGCCTTTCTGACTTATCCGAATCACCTCGTAGCTGACACGGCTCCCTTTGCAGGTATGTTCCTCCAAATATTCTTCGGCTAAGAGCATCTTAACTGAAATCAGTATATAACGAGTCTGTGATTAGTGAAAGAGAGGGCAATTGAGTTAAATTAAGGTGTCCACGGTACCAAGTTCCTTCCAAAAAGGTTCGCTATGCTCTTTTCCTTTGCCAAAGAAGGGACTTGAGCAATGTCGCGAGTCAATGCGCTTGCTACTCGATCCTCTGAGAAATAGAATAGGCACCGCTATCCCCGTTTTGCCTCTAAAGACTTCTATAGCGCTCAAGAGCAAAACTGCTTCTTTGGAGTAATCTTGAGCTTCCACGCTAGGAATCTGGGGCGCTAAACCACTACTATCAATGAAAAAAAAAAAAAATGATTAACTAATTGAATATCATAACGAGTGCTTCCAAGTTACCTATGGCGACAGTTATCACAGCATTTTTCGAGAGGAAGACCTCCAAGCGGTTTCCCATCAAAATGCTTCAATAGGAGCACTCGCCTACATTGGGAGCTGTCCAAGTATTGCTGCAAGACAGGGAGCATCTTCCTCCGATGCAGGCGAAAAGATTCGTTCTTCAATTTGCTCATAAAGAAGTGGTGAACCCTAAAATCGCACGGGGCGAAGAACACGTGGCATTCTGCAGGTAATCCGTCTCTTCCAGCACGTCCAATTTCTACATTATTAGAGCAAAGTGAGCGTCTTAGGGGCTAATTAACCTGTAATTACCCTGGTAGTAGCTTTCTATCTCCTTAGGAGAGCCATAATGGATCACACGACGAATATCTGCAATAAAAAAGGGTTGCAATTACCTGCAATTGAAGTAGGAACAAATTTTGAAGATTTTAGACCATTTAAAACCAACCTGGCTTATCAATACCCATGCCAAACGCGATTGTGGCCACGATCACCGTCACTTCATCACGGACGAACATTTGGTGGGTTTCTTTACGTTGATTTGGTGACCGTTTGGAATGATATGGCATGCAATCCACCCCTTGATCTTCATTCCGAAAAGCCACAATTAAAAAATATAAGATTTGAACAACAAAATGAAAGATTACGCTTCAAAACGCGTGTGACTTCTTCGGTATCCTTAATTGTGGGACAATAGATAATAACTGAGCCTTCCACGTGCGCGTCTTTTTGTACTAAAGGGCCAATATCTTTCCAGATGTCTCCGCTTTTACTGTGCACTGCCAAATAGAGATTAGGACGATCAAAACTCGTTACGGTCTTCAGAGCTTTCCTAAGGAAATGAAAATAAATAAATATCACTATTTAAAATAAAATAAAAAAATACCAATTTGTAATTCGAAAAACAAAAATCAGTTAATTACTTGAGTCTGAGCTGCGCCGTAATATCAGCTTGGACTTGGGAAGTTGCGGATGCAGTTAAGGCCAAAATGGGAATATTAGGGAACGTTTTTTTCAATTTTCCCAACGTTCTAAAACGAAAAAAAAAACAAAAAAAAATTAAGAAAATTTAAAAAAATTATTATGTGCGTCCTTTTTTACCCGTAATCTGTTCTAAAGTCATGGCCCCATTGGCTCACGCAATGAGCTTCGTCGATCGCAAACAATGTGATGGACACTCTCTGATGAAGACACTTCAACACCTCCATGTTGTTTGCTACAAACTCTGGAGTGACGTAAAGCACTCGGTATTCGCCTTTCATTAAACCACTCATGACTTCAGTTTTCTTAGTTTGCGTCGATCCTAGGTACGTACCTACGAAGAAAAAGATACATTCATCAATCAAGAAACTCTTTTAAAATATTCTTAAATCGGGAAAAGACTCCAAATAACGTCGCATAACTTGTCAGAAATAATTATCGAATTTTAAGATTATTTCAAGACGTTTTTTTTTTTTACCCGGAATATTGGCTGCCTGTAAACCCAAAACTTGATCTTCCATGAGCGCAATAAGGGGCGACACAACCACACTCAAGCCGCCGCTATAAACAGCTGGGTACTGATAACACAAGCTCTTTCCATAACCAGTCGCCATAATGACACACTGATCTCGACGAGCCTTAGGAGAAAGAGGATATTTTTTAGCTTAAAAAAGTAATTTGAAGGGAAATTAACTTCTAAAACGCTGGAAATGATACGCCATTGCATAGGTCGGAATTCCTTATGACCAAAATACTTGTGTAAAGCTGCCAAATGAGCACGAGTGGGTTCTGTATACTCATAATCAGAGTCCCCAAAATTCTCTTCTGTGAAAACAAATCAAAGAACACAATACGAGAATACATTTTAAGAATAATTTGATATAATCTTTAACTGAATAAATTTAAATAGTGTTTTTACCCATTTTGGGGGGAAGCACAGGCTCTTGAACTTTCTCAACATCTGTGTACGCCTAAATAATAAATATAACCATAATCAGTTCATTCAAATTGAAGGTCCATTGGAACTCAAATAAATGTCAAATAAATAAGGCAATAACGCTCAATAATAATAAAATTATAAAAAATAAAACTAATAAATAAATAAGGTAACAGTACCACAAATACAGTAGTTCAATTTACTGGTTAATTTAGGTTAAATTGTGTTGGAAAGAGACTTCACTTCTAATAACTGCTGATCCGCCTCGGTGTCAGTTAACTGCTCTTCCTTTACTTGTTCTTGGCTAGCAGCGATGCAAATCATGGCTGAACTGCTTTCGTAGTCAGACTTCGTTCCTGGCTCGAATGGAAGATGAACCGTTTACGAAAGAGGATAAGACTGGATACCATATAAACTGGCGCTTGCGACTTGAAAGATGCTATTTCAAATGGTTTCCATCCGTATGTATTTAAGGCTTCCCGAATGAAAATACTGTGAAGGTTCACGACATCGTGTTCATTTTAAAATTGAAATGGGTAGGGGACGAACGGGCCCAGTTCCAAACGGGCCGACCTTGGCCAAACGGGCCCAGTGCCAAAAGGGCTCATCCATTGACCAAACGGGCCCACTATTTTTGAAACATTGCAAACACCCTGTTTTCATTTTCCTTACCTCAAAGTACGTGGGAATTTCAAGCTTAACGGAAAAAGTCGTCCTTACGATGCTACAGCTGGTGGCGGAGAAATGAAGCTGGCCCTACATTACATGGTTACGGAAGCTAACTGCCGAATCAATGATGTCGACGATGTTAACGGTATGCACTGTCTTCGAAGATTTGAGCACACACTTGCATTTGGTTTCAATTCCTTTGGCTTTGCGGGGATTAGGAACCAGAACGATTGCGATCGAAGGACCTTGTTTTAACACCACATACGCGGCTATCGCGGCCCAGTTTTCGAACCTTATCGGAAATTCTGATTTTATTGCAAATACGAAGCCCTTCTCAGTGTTCCTGGGCCGCCGAGTCTTTGAATCCTTGCAACCAGTGATAGAGCAGGAATTCTCCGAACATCTACGCACGTTTCTTAACTGAAGCTACAGAATCTAATAGCCAGGTGCGAGATTTGCCCAGGTTGAAAGAACCCCAGCACAAGGGACCCTGTAAACCAAGAGGGAAGCAATAAATGAACAGCGTTTATTCACAAATGGTACCTAAAAAGAATGTATGATCATCATTGTATATTTGCAAAACAAGCTTGGGTTCTTTCTTTTCGCTTTTCTTTACTTTCCAGTGAATTAAAACATGTCGTCTGCCACGTGTTACACATAAAACGTCGTGATCAGGAGGAGTTGTTGTCGCCATTCTCGTGAAAACTGTTGCCATTCACCACAAAGGATGTGCCCAAGCCGTACAAGTGACCGCAATACTTGGCGTCGTCAATGTTGTCCTCGAAAAACATCTCAAGAAATAAAGAGCAATCCATGAATAGAATACCTTCTTTAAAAACTAGTGTCATGCTGACCGCTTACCTCTCTCATTTTAAAAAAAGCCATGCCTGTTAGCAAGGAATCCGAACCAGCTTGGTGCTGTGGTCCCACTCTTTCGAGCTCTAGTTGCTCAGCCACTTCTTGCAATCCTCCTTTTAGGTTCTTGCAGCTCTTCATAAGATACTAGGAACAAGTTCTGATTAATACAGGTGTTTCTTACTAGGTCAATGAACTTACTTTAACGTCGTAAATGGTTGGGAAATAGATCTTGAGTAATTCAAAGAAATCCCCCTCTTCTTGTGGGAGATTCTGATCTGTTAACAGCTTTAGCAGATACCCAAAATCGTAGCCACTATCAAGTATCAGAACAAAATAAGACTTGACCGTGTCATGTAAAGGAGTCACGAGTAGCAGAAATGATACCCCAAGGAGCCACAAAAGACTCGTTTGACGGAAGAAAATAAGCTTACCTGTGGAATGATAGCCACTTGACGTTCTCCATTAACACTATGCCAGATGTCATAAGCAGCTCGGCGAAATCCAAAGGGTCAATTCCTTCCTCTTCGTGTTTCTTAAACTGAAGACCGGAATTCTGCAGGAGATCTATGCTGTCTTGAGCATACATATCTTCACTAGAAAAAGATTCTCAAGTAACAAGTTGTATTTTTGGAAACAAAGGCTTACGTCAGATTAAACTTAAAGTTGAACTGCCATGTGGAATAACCAGGTGGCGATTTACCGTTTTTATCCAGAAAGCTTAATCCTAGCTGTATAATCTTCAGGAGGTCCACGTTACATCGCAGAAGTTGATATTGGTAATCGGCCGAGCTGCGGAATTCACCAATAGGCCTCGCAACAACGCCCGGAAATTCTGTGTCCTAGAAAAAGACATTAGTTAGGAAAGACAACGAGTGAATTCGAGTTTTAGGCAGAGAAGAGTTGTAGCGTTTACCATAGCTACGTAATTGTAATTCATGATAACCCTTCGTATTATTCGGAACTCCTCGTCCAAATTGTAAGCCCATACATCGCGAATGCCACAATCCTCGTTTGAATGACCTAAAGGATCAGCCCAGCATTAGTATTCCGCCAAAAACATACGAGGAAACTTCAAATAACATGGGTTGGACCCGGAATACCTTGATTTGTAGCAGGCATTATGGCTCACAGCAACCAAATTCCCAATTTTTTGGCTTCAGTTTCACGTGGCGCGAAAATGGAAGCTGTTTTTTCCCAATTTTTAAGGTCTAATAGACCCTTATGATTGAAGAGCCGCTATCTGCCCTCGGAGAATCAAAAGTGATTCAATGAACAGGACAATATTTATTGTTTAAGACCTGTCATTCTATAACTCAACCGATTATTAAAGCAAAACAAAAGTTAATCACGCCCCGTACTGACATACGCAGAAACCAGAAAAAAAGAAGGAAGAAGAACAAGCTTCGGAAATCGATGGATTTTTTTTTAATACTACGCTGTCGCCACCCGTGGCTTCTTTCTACAATAAAGGCGAACTGAAATAAACGCCATGCGTCAGGTTCTTTTACTGAGTTGTTTATACTTTATAACTGCCAAAACAGTCAGTGATTTTTTTTTTAGTTGAAAACTTGTTAGTGATCCCTTAATTAGTTTAAACTATGTAATTCTCGACGAAAAAGAAACCAAAATAAGCCAAAGAAACGCCGCTCACCAAAAAAGTCCTGGTTCGTAAGGCATTCCTTTCGATTTTTTATTACCATTATTATTTTTCAGGGACGATACCGTACTCGTAAATGCTATGTCTGATGAGCAGTTGCAGGCCAATTTTACGGATTCGAGAGCGCAGTTTTACATAGGAGAGGATTGTGATCTCAAGTGCAGATTGTGGCACCCAAGGCCGGTATGTTCGTATACGATCAGCGATATTTAAGAATTTATTTTAGAGTCAATCTGTCTTTATGTCTATCTCCTTAAGTCTAGCTGTTTTGTCTTTGATCGAAGCTATGGCAAAAACAAACATGGTTGGCTATTGCTACGCCAGGATAGTATAAACATGAACACGATAATCAAATATTCGGTTAGACCTGGATCAGGTTGAGTTTTAGCAAAAGGTTACTTCAACTCGCCCTTTTCGGTTGAAACTACCTGGCGTAGCAATAGCTGAACGTCTTCTTTCGTTACACGTCGTAGATCGCCGCAATAGCACCAGTCTTTGTTTGTTTTTTGCAGAATTCGCCGTGTACTTTATGTCGCAATATGGAGCAGGAAGGGAAATGCAAACAAGTCGTAGTTGGGGTCTGTGCGATGAACAAAAAGTCACGTTCGAGGCCCATGAAGGAAATCCTCTCGCGCTTGGAGGAATTTGAGTATATCACGACGGTGGTTTTCCAGGAAGACGTCATTTTGAACGTATGCACGCGTTAGTTAATACAAGTAAAACAACAGCGTTTTAAAGCGTTCTATTTTTAGTGTCCCATCGAAGAGTGGCCGGTCTGCGATTGCCTCATCTCTTTCCACTCGAAGGGCTTTCCCCTCGACAAGGCCGTCGCCTATGCCAACTTGCGCCAGCCGTTCGTCATCAACAATTTGCCAATGCAGTTTGTAATACAAGTAAGCGCGGCGCCGGGGTTAAGAAAACTAACGTACTAGCTCTGTTGATAGGACCGCCGGGAAGTGTACGCTATACTGCAAGCAGAAGGGATTGAAATTCCCAGGTTTGCGGTACTTAACCGCGATTCTACCAACCCACGTGGTATGTCTCTCTTTAGCCCATCTTTGATTCCAAGTGTCCTTTTCTAAAGAAATGGTCCATTTTAGATCACGAGTTTGTTGAATGCGAGGATCATGTCGAAATTCATGGGGTGCTGTTCAACAAACCCTTTGTGGAGAAACCAGTCTCGGCCGAAGATCACAACATCTATATTTACTATCCCACATCCGCCGGTGGTGGATCGCAACGTTTGTTCCGTAAAGTGAGATGCGCTCTTGAAAATCCTTCAGAAAAATAGCTAGCCAAAAATAATTTGTAACATCTGAAGTATACTTTGTAGGTAGGGAGCAGGAGTAGCGTTTACTCGCCAGAATCGCGCGTTCGCAAGTCTGGATCGTACGTCTATGAAGATTTTATGCCCACGGATGGGACGGACGTCAAAGTGTACACTGTCGGACCAGATTATGCCCATGCCGAAGCCCGAAAATCCCCTGCCTTAGACGGAAAAGTCGAGCGGGATTCCCAAGGCAAAGAAATACGGTATCCTGTGATATTATCCAATACGGAGAAACTGATTGCCCGCAAAGTGTGTTTGGCTTTCCAGCAAACTGTTTGCGGTTTCGATTTGCTAAGGTGAAGATGCTTGCTTTTTCTTGGATGTTACAGGTTGTATGCAAGGAATTCGGTGGAAATAATAATGTACACTACTCTCTTTCAAAGGGCCAATGGAAAATCCTACGTATGTGACGTCAACGGCTTCAGCTTTGTCAAGAACTCGAACAAGTATTACGACGACTGCGCCCGGATTTTAGGAAATATGATTCTGAGGGAATTGGCTCCCACGCTGCATATTCCTTGGTTCATGCCTTTCCAATTAGATGATCCGCCTATCGTACCTACAACTTTTGGGAAAATGTAACGAACTTGGATAGAGATATATCTTTAGTTTTCCTTCTGGTCTCAATCGCTCATTTCTGATGTCTCGTTTCGGATTCTCATTTTTTTTTTTTAATTACTCTTAACGGTGTTCCAGGATGGAGCTGCGTTGCGTAGTTGGGGTAATTCGTCATGGCGATCGAACTCCCAAGCAGAAAATGAAGATGGAAGTGCGGCATCCGCGCTTCTTCGCCCTGTACGAGCAACACAATACTCCAGGTGCAGCTGATAATCACGTCAAGTTCAAACAGCCCAAACATCTGCAAGAAGTGTTGGACATTGCCAGAGCTTTACTTTCCGAGATTGAAGCTAAAACAGCTGATCCAGCGACTGAGGAAAAGAAGGTCAAGCTGGAGCAGCTGAAGAGTGTCTTGGAAATGCAAGTTTGGTTTTTAGTTTAGGGTTCAGGACAAGTTTGCAGCTAACTAGTCGACTCTTTCTTGGTTGAAACAGGCATGGCCACTTTTCTGGTATCAATCGCAAAGTTCAGCTAAAGTATCAGCCCAAAGGGAGACCACGAAATTCCTCCAGTGAAGACGGTAAGGAATTTGCGCCTTATTTATTTTGATATATATTTCAGTTTACATTTTTGTTCCGTGTTTCTTTTTTTTAATAGAAATTCCTAAAGAACCGTCCGTCCTACTAATTCTGAAATGGGGAGGGGAGTTGACCCCTGCAGGACGCGTTCAAGCCGAAGAACTGGGTCGAATCTTCCGCTGCATGTACCCAGGAGGTCAAGGTACGTTCCAATGTATGTATAATATATAACTTGTATTAAACGAATTAAGAACTTGTTAACTTATTATTATTAACTTATTTAAGAATGTACAGCTTGTATTATTAGAATTACGATACTAGTGTCTTAAGATACTATGAAGATACTAGCAATTCTCAGGATAAAAGAACCAATATAATTAGGAGACTATGCTGGCAACCAAGGACTAGGATTGCTTCGACTCCATTCCACGTACCGACACGACTTGAAAATCTACGCTTCGGATGAAGGACGTGTACAGATGACGGCGGCAGCCTTTGCCAAAGGCCTTTTAGCCTTAGAAGGGGAACTGACGCCCATTTTGGTTCAAATGGTCAAGAGTGCCAACACGAATGGACTGCTCGATAACGATTGCGAGTCTAGCAAGTACCAAAATATGTAAAGCCACTTTCCATTCAAACAATAAATCCTATAGCTTGGTTTTTCTCCTGTGTTTTAAGCGTTAAATCCCGGTTGCACGATCTCATGCGCCAAAACCACGAATTAACACCCGAAGATTGCGCCCAGATTAACCCTTGTGGAGCCAGGTCGATCACAACAGCCCTGGATTTTATCAAGAATCCTGTACGCTGCTGCGAGCACGTCCATGCCTTAATCGGCCAGTTGATGGAGCAGATCAAGACTAGACAGCATAGTTGCAAAGCTAAAGGTGAAAAGACACAGGAAGGAGGAAACAGTTCTAGCTAGGAATGAAATCAAGCTTGCTGTGGGTTACAATACACGTTTTCTAGATACCAACTTATACCATGGAGAAACGTGGGAGCTTATGGCCAGACGCTGGAACAAACTAGAAAAGGATTTCAAGCAGCACGAATCCGGGTTTGACATGTCGAAAATCCCCGATATTTATGATTGCATCAAGTACGACATCCAGCACAATGCCCTCGCCTTGCAGTTCAGCCATGCAGAAGAACTGTACCTTTCGGCCAAAGCCTTAGCTGATGTCATCATCCCCCAAGAGTACGGCTTGACCGAAACCGAGAAGGTGACTATCGGCCAAGGCATCTGCACGCCTTTGCTCAAGAAAATCAGGTCCGACTTGCTGAGTCATGTGCAGGAAGCCTCCGGTGACGCAGAAAGCATGAATCGCTTGAATCCGCACTACTCGCATGGCGTTTCCAGTCCAGGAAGGCACGTGAGGACCAGACTGTACTTTACCTCGGAATCCCATGTTCATTCCTTGCTTACCATGCTTCGCTACGGCGGATTAGTGGATGTAAGCGTGAGTTTCCTTCTCTTTTTGTATCCTATTTTTTCCTGTTGTTTGTCGAGTGATAACCCTGTTGTCGTCTTTTCAACAGGAGGGCTGTCGCGTGGATGAGGAGTGGCGCAGAGCGTTGGAGTACGTTTCTGCCATTTCGGAATTGAATTACATGGCCCAGATTGTCATCATGCTCTACGAAGATCCCACCAAGCCATCCACGTCTGAAGACCGGTACAGTACAGTATTTCCGAGCAAGCCAATGTGTTATTGTTTCTTTTGTTTTTTGTCTAGGTTTCATGTTGAACTTCATTTCAGTCCGGGTGTTAATTGCTGCGTGCATAAAAATCTGCCACCCGGGCCAGGATTCCGACCTCAGCGAGGAAGCGATCTGGTATATTTTATTTTTACACCAATCCCTTTGATTGATGAAATACTTCGACACTACTAAGAGGGCAAATCCATTGTATTCCTTGCAAATCCATTTTTCACAGGTAAGTGGCCAGGCTGACACTGACTGCTTTCACGGGACGTCCAATCGACCCTCCCCGATCAATGAAGAGGAGGACGCCATCAGTGAAGACGAATTTGCTCGTACAGGCGAAAGTATTCCCGAAAAGGTAAGCTTTTATAATTCACTCGCACAACGCGACAAGAAAATCGGTAAGAAGACGTAGAATCAGCTGTAAGTCTTAACGCAACTCAATTCGCGAATGTTATAGTAATTATCTTAGTAATTTATTTGGCTGACTGTTGTTTATTCTTGGTAGTCCGAAGGGGAAAATCGTACGCCAGTCTCGAGTCCTATAACAATTAGGTAATAATCATGCCTAGTTCTAAGACTGGAGAGTAAAGAATCGGCGCTACCTTTTTGGGGCTTAGTAATTTGTCAAGGTAAACTTTTGCTTTTTTTGTTCATAGGCCGGATTACAAAGAGTTGAGCCTGGCGGGATCGCGCGAATTAGCTCGTAGCGGTGAGCCGTTATGGCAAACGCAGGTGTGGGCCCCCGAGTTAACTTGCGATAGTTTGGGACGCGATACAGGGACTGGGAGGGACAAAGACGTTCGTCCCAAGTCGCTGGAATCGAATGGTGAGGGGATTGATGAGATTCGAAGTGTGAAAGGTAATTGCGGGGGCTTCCTCTTGTTCAAGAGTCCAACCATATACTTGAGCGAATTACGTGAATTTCTTGTATGCAGATTTTTCACTGCGACACCGCCATTCGATAGCGACGCATCTGAATTATTATTTGTCGAGTTCACCGGACCCCAGTGGGCGGTTTCTAGCGGACCGAATTAGCATAAATGGTAAATGAAGAGGATGAGTGGCTTTGTGTGGCTAAAGGTGGAACTTTTTTTTTAGGTACATTAACGGGTAGTATGTTGTTCAGTACGGCAGTAATTAGTGGTTCTTCTTCGGCTCCGGAACTATCTGCTGTTTTGCCTGTCGCGTGTTCTTTGACAGGTAAGGCTACTATCAGTCATGAAACGATTGAAATTTATGCTTTAGAAGGTTTCAATGGAGTGCCAACCATACGACCCTTAGAAACGCTCCATAATTCCCTATCGCTGCGACAACTGGACTCGTTTTTGATGCGGATAACGAATTCGGCGGACCGGCCGGCAGCTAAAGCTGCCACGGATTCTACGATAGTGTTCGAAGACTGCTAATACATGTGCATTTATAGAATCCAAAATTGCCAATAAAGCTAGCAAAGTAATAAGTCGCAAATGTACCAAATGATAGAGCTTTTCACGTTTGCGTAGTTACAAATTCATTTCAGCGCCAATCCAAATCCGTAGAGAGTAAGTGACGTTACAAGGAAAAGTCGCAGATGACGCTGCAGTCTCACGGCAAGTCCGTCCTCCGTTTGCCTGTTGTTTGCAGTGCCTCTACTCAACGAGACTTGTTGCGCCCATGCGACACTGTCGGGTCGTATTCTTCTTTCACCACTATCAACTGTTTAAAAGTAAACAAGCACACGTGACAACGGTTTTTTGGGTTGTCAATTCACATTCACTAACAAGAACTTGATACGAAAAAGGGCATGGAATCCTTGGGAATCGAGAAGTGGCTGAATCAACAGTGCAGAACATTAGGTATTTAATAACCCAATCTGTCGAAAAACTCGCTTTCCGTGTTCTTTCACCCGTTGCTGTAAATTCAGTATATCACATCCAATTCTTGGTAGGCATTACCGAGCCATCGGACGTCCAGAAAAACTGTATTCCTGCCATTTTGGAAGGACGTGACTGCATCGGATGTGCCCAGACTGGAAGTGGCAAAACCTTCGCCTTTGCTCTACCTGTGGTTCAAAAGTTATCAGCCAATCCGTATGGTGTATTTTGTCTGGTCTTAACACCCACGCGAGAATTAGCATTCCAGGTAAAAGCTTTCTCACACCCGAGTACCTTTGAGCTCGGAGTTCTAAAAGGTCCGACGTGTGGTTACAGATTGGGGATCAGTTCAACGTGATAGGGAAACCTCTCCATTTGCGAGTAGCTGTCATTGTTGGCGGCATGGACAGCATTAGACAAGGAAAGGACTTGGCGCAACAACCACATGTAGTCGTCGCTACTCCGGGAAGGTAATCTAGTGAGCGTGGGAAATCCCAATTGTCCTTAAAATTTGTGTTTACATTAGGTTGCAAGACCTGTTGGAAACGTCTGGCAATATTTGCTTAAACAGGCTCAAGTTTTTGATCCTAGATGAAGCAGATCGGCTTCTAGAAGGGAATTTTGATGAACAGGTATATTAGTATCAAGTTTTCAAGCAATTGCAACATTTTTCTATGACTAATTATCATAAATCCACGACTAGCTTCAAAGTATATTTGCTATGCTGCCCCGGCAACGGCAAACGCTTTTGTTTAGCGCCACTCTTACGGATACATTACGGAAAATGAAGGAGGTTGGATTGAACAACGTAAGCTGGAATTTTTTTTTTTCTAAAATTTTCCTAAACGACCTACTCTTGTTTATTATTACTATCTAGCCATTTTATTGGGAGCAATCGCCTAGCTCAGCAGTTGATACGTTGAACCAGTCTTATGTCCTTACACCAGTCAACATGAAAGATGGATACCTGGTTCACCTTATAAAAGAGTTCCGAGCTTCTAATCTCAAAGCCTCCGTTATGGTATTTACGGACACTTGCAAGTAGAATGCTGCTGACACCTTCGTGTTGCTGCTTGTTTCACGCTTTTCCCTCCCAATTTGTTACAGGAGTTGTCAAGTACTTAGTATGACGTTTGCAGAATTGGGGTATTCTTGCATACCAATTCACTCCATGATGTCCCAGAAAGCTCGCTTAACAGCATTAGCCAAGTTCAAATCCAATCAGATTCGAATTCTGATCGCTACGGACGTTGCTAGTAGAGGTAAACGTTGTTCTATGGCCTACTGGTCGACCAATAAAAGCTTCACTTTGGCTGTACTTTCAGGTCTCGACATTCCGACGTGTCAGCTGGTCGTCAATCATAATGTACCTAGCGTACCTAAGGATTACGTTCATCGTGTGGGTCGCACAGCACGCGCAGGCCGAGGAGGAACAGCCTTAACCCTTATGACTCCACATGAAGTTAAATTGATCCACGCCATTGAAGCTCGGATAGGAAAGCGTTTATCAGAGTATACAGTTAAAGGTAAAAAAAAATTAAAAAAAAAAAAACGAGAAGTGTGTTTCCTATTCCAAACTCTCGGTATTTTTAGAAAGTGAAGTGGCTAAGATGGCCACCGAAGTGATGGTAACCAAACGAGAGCAACTGATCAAGCTTGAGGAAACTGAATTCGATGAGCGACGCGAAATTAACAAGCGAAAGAAACGCCTGCGGGAAGATGAAGACTCGGCTATGGAAACAAAACAACAGCGTAAATAAACAAACTTGGTTCACTGTATTTTCCTATTCGCTTGCGTTGAAAATAGTACAAAAAAGATTTGAGGCCACAACTTAGCGTTAGCAAGTAGTCAGCAAGCTCAGTAACTTTTCCTTTTCCTTGGTGTAATTAGCCAGGTACGGGTTGGGTCTATGAGAAAAACCGAGTTAGCAGATGGCTCGGGGGATGAGCTTCCTTTCTTTAAAGTCGAATTTCACCTGACAAGAAACTCGTGCAAGACGTTCACCGTGTCCTTGTTGAAGTAATGCTGCTGGGCCACGTATTCCAAGACCAAAAATGCGCTGCCTAAGGACCAGGCCAGTTTGAAGCTTTTGTCTTCACTCTTTGAACACAAGTTCATTTTCATTACTACATGTCATTAACAATAGGCAGTGTTTGTCAGCAATTTTAGGTTTACCTTGATCAGTCCCAGGTAAACAAGCAGGATATTGGTGAAGAAGGCTACTTTCCCTTTCTTGACAGCGAATTCAAAAGCAGCCTTCGTACAGGCATTTCCAGCCCGTTGTGCAGCTTCCACATCAGCTGGGGCCGAATCCACACTCGCAGTGGAGGCGATCTTCATCGCTGCTTCAATCAACAATCGGAGCACCTCGTCTTCATCAACTCTAAGGCTCTAATGGATCAATTCTTAAGTCTTAACATCTCAGACAAAAATGAAAGCCAAACCTCAATTGAAGCGACAATTGACGAGCCAGCGGCTGCTCCCAGGTATCGTAACTTGCCAATGGTGGGTTCCTTGATGAATGCTTGCGGAGTGCACTGGAGTTAACAGAGAGATTAATACGTTATTAATCAGTATAAAGTACAGTTATTGTTGGATAGTATATACGTTCTCGCTGGTCTCGGACACACTACCATTCAACTTCAATGGCTCCAGCGCTGTGGCACTTTCGTCCTCGGACTCTTCTTCGTCGCCCTCGTCTTCACTGCAAATGACATCTTACTAATAAGCAGATTGCGGATAATGTTTTCTTTTTTTAACCTTAAACTCGAAAGGGCTTCCTGCAAGCCCATATTCTTCAATGTAGTGACGACTGTGTCGCAGCCACGTGTGCCCAGTTGGTTTCCATTCAAATCCAACACTTTGAGGTTCTTTTTATCTCCAAGAACTTTCGCTACGCATAGTGCTCCTTTGACGTCGATTTCATTGGATCCCAGATGAAGCTCCTACAGTAGACAGCAGCCTTGAGCTTTAGAAGTGGTGAAAGACTTGCTTTTACCTGAAGATTTTCCTGTCCGTGGCTTAAAGCGTCTGCCAAAAGCATGGCTCCTTGTCGTTTCAACAAGCAATCACCAAAATTCAAGACTTGGATATTCCGTAGGCCCTTTAAAGCAGCCCCCATGGCAGCCGCTCCCTTTTCCGTGAAGGTATTGTCATTTAGGTTGATAATACGCAAGTTCTTGTTGCATTCAAAGGCTTGGGCCAGGGCAGTGATGCCTGGATAGTAGATGCCGTTCTGAGGCATGGCCACGTGTTCCAATGTCCCTGCTGCCTATAAAACAGTACTTAATTTTGGGCCGTCTATAGAGAAAATGAATAACATAAATGAAATAAGAACAGATACCTTGAAAAAGGCAGAGAGAGCTGTAGCTGCTTCATTTTCCAACCGATTTCTCCCACAAATGAAAACACGTAGGCTCATTGGTTGACCATGGGCTTTACTAGCCTCGAAACCTTCCAGCAGTGTTTTCGCTAGTATCTGCCACATGATTTAAGAATCCAATTCATACACAACTATTCGATTAAGACCCCCCAAATGTACCTTTCCGCCCGTGATCCCCAGTCCATTGTTGTTTAGCCTTAGTTCCTGCAGAGAATAGCAAACGGGGCTTTTCAACAGCCCCACGACACCTTCTATTCCAACCGGGCCAAAGGCATTGTCGCTTAGGTCTAACTCAACGAGCCGAGCTTTCGCTAATATCAATCCAGAGCTTAAGAACGACTAAAAACGAGCGTGCGTTGAAAATGGCAGTCAAATGCATTCTCAGATCTTACCAAGGCTTGTGGAATCTCATTCTTCATGCGACCAGTGAATAAATCTTTCCATAGAGCTTTCGACAGAAAAGGCTGGGACTCGAGACACTTGGCAATGGCTTTGGCAGCCTCAACTCCTAGAGTATTTCCTTCCAAGTTGAGGCAGACGAGTTTCTTGCATGCCGTTATGGCACCAGTTATTGCTTTGGCTAGATAGAAACAAGGGGACAATTAAGACATTCATTTAATTTCCAAGAAACCGTAAATATATGCTCAAGCTCATCCGGTCAAACTTCCGTTTTATAATCGTATTTATTCTTTCTAAGAAAAGTACCTACCGGAGCTTTCATTATCAAGTTTAAGTGCTCTCCCACTAAAGTCAACAGTATCAATATTATTGTCACTTGTATCACGTAGACTAAGAGACGCCAAATCAACACTTCCCATATTTATGTCACTTTTCGTTCCAATTTTTAAACACAAGCGAAAAACACCAACAATGTTCCAATTTTTAAACACAAGCGAAAAACAGCAACAACGTGTGCGTTCGGTTTTAGTAACAATACTCAGGTGGCGTAACGAGCGCAATATTGGGTGTACACTGTGCAGGAAGGCGGGGTTCTAACTTAGGGTGCGTTCCAGTTGGCGGCTCAACCCGGGTTGAAGTGGGTTTTCAACCCGGGTTCCAGAACTCGCCTATTTCAATTCGCCAAACGTTATTACTTAACAACATCTCTATGACATTGTGCCTTAATGTTGTTAAATGCCGTCCATTAGAAGAAAGCGAAGACACAAGTAAGTGGCTCGTTTCTGGTCCTTTACCCACGTCGTAGTAGAATTCGCGAGAAGTTTCGGTTTGGCAAGCCGTTCTCTAATTCGCTACCATCGATTGACGAACCCGAACCGAAGCTGCGCAGCACTGCGTGTGTTTTTCTTATAAACACCAAACCGTGTCCGGATAGGTTCAAGAGCGCGAATCCCCAAGTGTGTTGCCTTTGAACGGATTTGCACCCTGAAGAACCCCTATAACGTCAGTTGCTCCCTAGCAAGCATTTTCAGTGTAGACCTGCTTTTCTCCAGCGATGTTGTGAAAGCTAGTGGTGAGTTTATAGTTAAACATTACCAAGCATGTTGAACATTACCAATCGGATTAAGCGTTATCTTCGAAAACATTACCAATTGGATCTTCGAAAACCTGGAGTCAATTCAAGTGCGCGTTTAAAGTGTGGTGTTTGGCAAAAGGCTGGTCATGCCTACGCCAGTAAAAAAAAAATGTGTTGGTGTTATGTGTGCTCTCTACTTCATCCCTGCCTTACATCAGACTTCGCAGTCGACACAATTCACAACTTTATCTGCCAGTGTTGTGTAATTATTACAAGTAATGGTAATTTGTAATGCCAACTACTTTTCTTAAAGCAACTGTAATGGACTCGTTACATTTTTCGCTCAGTTGAAATGTAATGTAATGTAAATCAATACATTTTACTTTATCGAAAATTGTAATGTAATTTACTAGTAAATTTAAAAAGGCCAAATAACGTTACAATTACAATTACTTTGGTCGCTTAGAGGAAAAGTAGAAAACATGTAAAGAAATGGGGAAGGGAAGAAGTTGTGCTTTGGAACTTGGCTGCTTTAGGTCGACTAAATGGTGTTGTGAAGGGAGGAGGCGGGGGGGAGTGACGGGTTGGCCAAGAGAATTTTTTGCAAGTTGAGCTACGGAAAGGCAAACCTTATCGTTGACCTCTGTTTCAGCTTCGTTATTCTTTCTTTACCCGTTTCTTCGCGTAGGGAAGGGGAGACAGTTTTGTTAGGGGTTGAAGAAAAGAATACGCAAAACTTGGTATTTTCGGATGTCTTACCCACACCAGACGTGTGTTGGTAACAAGTAACATTGTGAACGAAAGGTTTAAGCCGTGTTCCGTGTTCGTTTCTCCGCACCATATTTACGGAAGAATAACTTTTATAATTAAAATGTTTAGTAGAAGAGGGTAGGGATAATATTAAAATTTCACGCTTTGACTTTTTCTCTCGTAGCAAGAATTAACCAGTCGTATAATTATGTAACTAATAGACTCGGGTGTGTCTGTTCTCTGTTTAGCAATTGTATGATGCTTAACATCTTAAGATAATGTAAAACAAGCCTTCGAACTAGAAGTTGTTTGTTTTCTTACTACCGTCTAACCCGAGGAGACAAAAGTTACGTCGTGTTTAACGCGCGTTTTCTCGTTAGAAAATTTACAGCCACATTTTTAACGATACACTACAAGGCCACGAAAGTTTGTAGTTACATTCTCAAGCTATTGGAAGATTATAGATTCATCTCCTGCTATAAAAGAAACTACCTGAAGAATTGCTCTATAATAGCAAATGCACGTTGTAGTGCAGTGCGCTGCACTGGGAACTCAGTTCTTTAGCTCTGTGACGTAACGCCTATAGGACGCAATGGCACACCGGCTCAGATAAGGACGTTTAATGTACTCGGTGCGAAACAGTGAAGCGCTACACTTCCACCTGAATTCACTAGAAGTAAACAGATAAACGCAACTACGTGTTGTGGAGGCACCTATTTAAAGCGCCAGATTACTACCATGACAAAGTACTATAAACATGTAGTCCGCCTGTCTTTGGACACAATATAGTTGTTTAGCTTAGAATCATTTTTTTTTCTTTTTTTTTTTAATTATCTCAGCATGAGCACTGCTCGTTGCCGCCTATTTATTGGGTCTGAAGTTACCTAATCAGTGAACAATTTTACAAACATACATTCATTTACGCTATTCCTCGAAAGGAGAGCGTAGCCATACTATAGCAAAGATATGGTAATAGCTTCTTTCCTTATTCTAAAAAAGTCAGATAACTCGTACGTCAGGGAGAAGTCAGTGTCACTTCTGGTTAGTGGGTTAGTTGGGATGTAGGGTTATTAGAGCCGAGATGCCGAAAGTATTTATTGCTTTGTAAGCGGTTGGGTTTGTGAGTATAGTCTGTGGATTAAAGTGGAGTCGAAGTTTTGATAAGTCTCTTAGCAAAATAGCTCTGGATCTATTTAAGAGTCTGCAGTGGGAAAAGATGTGTCTGAGGTCTTGTTTCGAGTGATTGTTATAGGTGCAATTTGAGTCTTGTGTCTTTTTAATGCGGTAGAGGAATGACTTTGTCCGGAAATGTAAGGTTCTAAGTCTGATAAGTGTAGAAATAATTTTTTGTTAGTTTTGCATATAAAGATATGCAAAACTAACAAAAATTTTTTGTCCCTACCCTCTGGAATGTTACAGACAGCTAATATATTTCCTAACCTCATACAGATCTCATTTCCAGCTACGGGCTTTTGATGCTCGTCGGCATTGGCAATACAGCACGCTCAAAGAAATGAAACGCTTTCTTTTACCGAATAAGGGTCTTGTGGACGAATCCTCCACTGACTGCAATGTGCCTGAAGGGCACGTTCTTTCACCTTTCACCTGAACTATTTGAAAATTTTTTAATGTTCCAGAGCAATTACATCGCATTAAATGTTTAATCATTTTAAGGAAAACTTTTAATTCCTTTTCGTTCGCTTTCGAAATGTTAACCAAGTAAATAAATGGCTTCCAGTACGTAAAGAATGAAGTTCTCATTTGTCATTAAAAATTGATTTGTAATTAATCTACTATCTTTTTCATACCAGCTCGTGTAGGTAGACTTACTTTACTTTTCGTATAGTTAAATATTTAGAAAATTGGAATAGTTTTCAACGTAAAAAAACACATTTTTACAGAAAGTAATGCATTACTTTACATATGTAATTGTAATAAACGATTATTTTCGTTAGTCAATGTAATTGTAATGTAATAGTAAGTTTTAAATAAAAAGTAATTGCAATGTAATAATATTCATTTTTTGAAAAATTACACAACACTGTTATCTGCTAAGCTGATACTCTGCTACTCGGAGGTAGCTACTTACCTTCGGTGGGAATCAGGAGAACCAGAACGAACAGGTATGCCAGGAGTTTAAGTGTTGTTGGCCGGTTAGGTCTTTTGCCGCAACTTTTAATATCCTGGGCGGCGAAAAGTCTTTGTTGTTGCCATTCATTAGGTCTTTAATGGTAACAACGAAGCTTTTCTATGGTTAACGGGTGGTCAACGGATTTGGGGAGCCTCTACTGATGAACGCAGCCCAGGCAGGGATGGAAGTTTCGCCTGTGGAAGCATTTGCCTGATCCTTTTTCATTTCTTCATGCCCCTTTCTTCAAATCCCAGTGTTTTCAAGAGCGAAAAGTGCACATGGAAGTTTCTTCTGTGGAAGCATTTGCCTGATCTTCGGGATTCCTTCATGCCCCTTCTTCAAATCCCAGTGTTTTCAAGAGCGTAAAGTGCATTGATGGACCGTTGCTTTGGGTTGGTCCCTTGGTGAGCTTTCTTCGCATTCAGCGGTGCTTCCAAGATTGCCTGCGAAGCAAAAGTCAACTTTTGTAAGTCGGAGTGTTCGCGAGGTCGAGGTAAAAGATAATCCTTTTCTTTATTTTGTATCTTGTTTCCCTTCCAATGCATCCTTATTCCGTGTCCGTGGTGTTCTGTAGCTTGCTAGAAGCAAAACTACTTGCTAAAAATCGAACGTTTTGAATCGAACGTTAAAAACTTGAAAACTACCGTGACTGTAATGTAGGTCGAAATATTTAAGAAAGTTTTTTTTTAAGATGTTTATTTTGCTTCTAGCAGATTTGTTTGAAGTCACAGGGAGAAAAGTCAGAGAGAATAACTGTCTTAAATTGTTCAAAGAACATGACTGTCACGGTATTTTTTCAAGTTCTCAACCTAACCGCGTAGCCTAACCTCGTAGCCTAACCTAACGTAGCCGAACCTAACCGCACCGAAGATGTTTATTTTTTGCTTCTAGCAGATTTGTTTGAAGTCACAAGGAGAAAACTCAGAGAGAATAACTTTCTTAAATTGTTCGAGGAACATGACTGTCACGGTATATTTTCAAGTTCTAAACCTAACCGCGTAGCCAAACCTAACCGCACCGAAGCTGTGTATTTTTTGCTTCTAGCAGATTTGTTTGAAGTCACAGGGAGAAAAGTCAGAGAGAATAACTGTCTTAAATTGTTCAAAGAACATGACTGTCACGGTATTTTTTCAATTTCTCAACCTAACCGCGTAGCCTAACCTAACCGCACCGAAAATGTGTATTTTTTGCTTCTAGCAGATTTGTTTGAAGTCACAGGGAGAAAAGTCAGAGAGAATAACTGTCTTAAATTGTTCAAAGAACATGACTGTCACGGTATTTTTTCAATTTCTCAACCTAACCGCGTAGCCTAACCTAACCGCACCGAAGCTGTGTATTTTTTGCTTCTAGCAGATTTGTTTGAAGTCACAGGGAGAAAAGTCAGAGAGAATAACTGTCTTAAATTGTTCAAAGAACATGACTGTTACGGTATTTTTTCAATTTCTCAACCTAACCGCGTAGCCTAACCTAACCGCACCGAAAATGTGTATTTTTTGCTTCTAGCAGATTTGTTTGAAGTCACAGGGAGAAAAGTCAGAGAGAATAACTGTCTTAAATTGTTCAAAGAACATGACTGTCACGGTATTTTTTCAATTTCTCAACCTAACCGCGTAGCCTAACCTCGTAGCCTAACCTAACGTAGCCGAACCTAACCGCACCGAAGCTGTGTATTTTTTGCTTCTAGCAGATTTGTTTGAAGTCACAGGGAGAAAAGTCAGAGAGAATAACTGTCTTAAATTGTTCAAAGAACATGACTGTCACGGTATTTTTTCAATTTCTCAACCTAACCGCGTAGCCTAACCTAACCGCACCGAAAATGTGTATTTTTTGCTTCTAGCAGATTTGTTTGAAGTCACAGGGAGAAAAGTCAGAGAGAATAACTGTCTTAAATTGTTCAAAGAACATGACTGTCACGGTATTTTTTCAATTTCTCAACCTAACCGCGTAGCCTAACCTAACCGCACCGAAAATGTGTATTTTTTGCTTCTAGCAGATTTGTTTGAAGTCACAGGGAGAAAAGTCAGAGAGAATAACTGTCATAAATTGTTCAAAGAACATGACTGTCACGGTATTTTTTCTATTTCTCAACCTAACCGCGTAGCCTAACCTAACCGCACCGAAAATGTGTATTTTTTGCTTCTAGCAGATTTGTTTGAAGTCACAGGGAGAAAAGTCAGAGAGAATAACTGTCTTAAATTGTTCAAAGAACATGACTGTCACGGTATTTTTTCAATTTCTCAACCTAACCGCGTAGCCTAACCTCGTAGCCTAACCTAACGTAGCCGAACCTAACCGCACCGAAGCTGTGTATTTTTTGCTTCTAGCAGATTTGTTTGAAGTCACAGGGAGAAAAGTCAGAGAGAATAACTGTCTTAAATTGTTCAAAGAACATGACTGTCACGGTATTTTTTCAATTTCTCAACCTAACCGCGTAGCCTAACCTCGTAGCCTAACCTAACGTAGCCAAAGCTAACCGCACCGAAGATGTGTATTTTTTGCTTCTAGCAGATTTGTTTGAAGTCACAGGGCGAAAAGTCAGAGAGAATAACTGTCTTAAATTGTTCAAAGAACATGACTGTCACGGTATTTTTTCAAGTTCTCAACCTAACCGCGTAGCCTAACCTCGTAGCCTAACCTAACGTAGCCGAAGCTAACCGCACCGAAGATGTGTATTTTTTGCTTCTAGCAGATTTGTTTGAAGTCACAGGGCGAAAAGTCAGAGAGAATAACTGTCTTAAATTGTTCAAAGAACATGACTGTCACGGTATTTTTTCAAGTTCTCAACCTAACCGCGTAGCCTAACCGCGTAGCCTAACCTAACGTAGCCGAAGCTAACCGCACCGAAGATGTGTATTTTTTGCTTCTAGCAGATTTGTTTGAAGTCACAGGGCGAAAAGTGAGAGAGAATAACTGTCTTAAATTGTTCAAAGAACATGACTGTCACGGTATTTTTTCAAGTTCTCAACCTAACCGCGTAGCCTAACCTCGTAGCCTAACCTAACGTAGCCGAAGCTAACCGCACCGAAGATGTGTATTTTTTGCTTCTAGCAGATTTGTTTGAAGTCACAGGGCGAAAAGTCAGAGAGAATAACTGTCTTAAATTGTTCAAAGAACATGACTGTCACGGTATTTTTTCAATTTCTCAACCTAACCGCGTAGCCTAACCTCGTAGCCTAACCTAACGTAGCCAAAGCTAACCGCACCGAAGATGTGTATTTTTTGCTTCTAGCAGATTTGTTTGAAGTCACAGGGCGAAAAGTCAGAGAGAATAACTGTCTTAAATTGTTCAAAGAACATGACTGTCACGGTATTTTTTCAAGTTCTCAACCTAACCGCGTAGCCTAACCTCGTAGCCTAACCTAACGTAGCCGAAGCTAACCGCACCGAAGATGTGTATTTTTTGCTTCTAGCAGATTTGTTTGAAGTCACAGGGCGAAAAGTCAGAGAGAATAACTGTCTTAAATTGTTCAAAGAACATGACTGTCACGGTATTTTTTCAATTTCTCAACCTAACCGCGTAGCCTAACCTCGTAGCCTAACCTAACGTAGCCAAAGCTAACCGCACCGAAGATGTGTATTTTTTGCTTCTAGCAGATTTGTTTGAAGTCACAGGGCGAAAAGTCAGAGAGAATAACTGTCTTAAATTGTTCAAAGAACATGACTGTCACGGTATTTTTTCAAGTTCTCAACCTAACCGCGTAGCCTAACCTCGTAGCCTAACCTAACGTAGCCGAAGCTAACCGCACCGAAGATGTGTATTTTTTGCTTCTAGCAGATTTGTTTGAAGTCACAGGGCGAAAAGTCAGAGAGAATAACTGTCTTAAATTGTTCAAAGAACATGACTGTCACGGTATTTTTTCAAGTTCTCAACCTAACCGCGTAGCCTAACCTCGTAGCCTAACCTAACGTAGCCGAAGCTAACCGCACCGAAGATGTGTATTTTTTGCTTCTAGCAGATTTGTTTGAAGTCACAGGGCGAAAAGTCAGAGAGAATAACTGTCTTAAATTGTTCAAAGAACATGACTGTCACGGTATTTTTTCAATTTCTCAACCTAACCGCGTAGCCTAACCTCGTAGCCTAACCTAACGTAGCCAAAGCTAACCGCACCGAAGATGTGTATTTTTTGCTTCTAGCAGATTTGTTTGAAGTCACAGGGCGAAAAGTCAGAGAGAATAACTGTCTTAAATTGTTCAAAGAACATGACTGTCACGGTATTTTTTCAAGTTCTCAACCTAACCGCGTAGCCTAACCTCGTAGCCTAACCTAACGTAGCCGAAGCTAACCGCACCGAAGATGTGTATTTTTTGCTTCTAGCAGATTTGTTTGAAGTCACAGGGCGAAAAGTCAGAGAGAATAACTGTCTTAAATTGTTCAAAGAACATGACTGTCACGGTATTTTTTCAATTTCTCAACCTAACCGCGTAGCCTAACCTCGTAGCCTAACCTAACGTAGCCAAAGCTAACCGCACCGAAGATGTGTATTTTTTGCTTCTAGCAGATTTGTTTGAAGTCACAGGGCGAAAAGTCAGAGAGAATAACTGTCTTAAATTGTTCAAAGAACATGACTGTCACGGTATTTTTTCAAGTTCTCAACCTAACCGCGTAGCCTAACCGCGTAGCCTAACCTAACGTAGCCGAAGCTAACCGCACCGAAGATGTGTATTTTTTGCTTCTAGCAGATTTGTTTGAAGTCACAGGGCGAAAAGTCAGAGAGAATAACTGTCTTAAATTGTTCAAAGAACATGACTGTCACGGTATTTTTTCAAGTTCTCAACCTAACCGCGTAGCCTAACCTCGTAGCCTAACCTAACGTAGCCGAAGCTAACCGCACCGAAGATGTGTATTTTTTGCTTCTAGCAGATTTGTTTGAAGTCACAGGGCGAAAAGTCAGAGAGAATAACTGTCTTAAATTGTTCAAAGAACATGACTGTCACGGTATTTTTTCAATTTCTCAACCTAACCGCGTAGCCTAACCTCGTAGCCTAACCTAACGTAGCCAAAGCTAACCGCACCGAAGATGTGTATTTTTTGCTTCTAGCAGATTTGTTTGAAGTCACAGGGCGAAAAGTCAGAGAGAATAACTGTCTTAAATTGTTCAAAGAACATGACTGTCACGGTATTTTTTCAAGTTCTCAACCTAACCGCGTAGCCTAACCTCGTAGCCTAACCTAACGTAGCCGAAGCTAACCGCACCGAAGATGTGTATTTTTTGCTTCTAGCAGATTTGTTTGAAGTCACAGGGCGAAAAGTCAGAGAGAATAACTGTCTTAAATTGTTCAAAGAACATGACTGTCACGGTATTTTTTCAAGTTCTCAACCTAACCGCGTAGCCTAACCTCGTAGCCTAACCTAACGTAGCCGAAGCTAACCGCACCGAAGATGTGTATTTTTTGCTTCTAGCAGATTTGTTTGAAGTCACAGGGCGAAAAGTCAGAGAGAATAACTGTCTTAAATTGTTCAAAGAACATGACTGTCACGGTATTTTTTCAAGTTCTCAACCTAACCGCGTAGCCTAACCGCGTAGCCTAACCTAACGTAGCCGAAGCTAACCGCACCGAAGATGTGTATTTTTTGCTTCTAGCAGATTTGTTTGAAGTCACAGGGCGAAAAGTGAGAGAGAATAACTGTCTTAAATTGTTCAAAGAACATGACTGTCACGGTATTTTTTCAAGTTCTCAACCTAACCGCGTAGCCTAACCTCGTAGCCTAACCTAACGTAGCCGAAGCTAACCGCACCGAAGATGTGTATTTTTTGCTTCTAGCAGATTTGTTTGAAGTCACAGGGCGAAAAGTCAGAGAGAATAACTGTCTTAAATTGTTCAAAGAACATGACTGTCACGGTATTTTTTCAATTTCTCAACCTAACCGCGTAGCCTAACCTCGTAGCCTAACCTAACGTAGCCAAAGCTAACCGCACCGAAGATGTGTATTTTTTGCTTCTAGCAGATTTGTTTGAAGTCACAGGGCGAAAAGTCAGAGAGAATAACTGTCTTAAATTGTTCAAAGAACATGACTGTCACGGTATTTTTTCAAGTTCTCAACCTAACCGCGTAGCCTAACCTCGTAGCCTAACCTAACGTAGCCGAAGCTAACCGCACCGAAGATGTGTATTTTTTGCTTCTAGCAGATTTGTTTGAAGTCACAGGGCGAAAAGTCAGAGAGAATAACTGTCTTAAATTGTTCAAAGAACATGACTGTCACGGTATTTTTTCAATTTCTCAACCTAACCGCGTAGCCTAACCTCGTAGCCTAACCTAACGTAGCCAAAGCTAACCGCACCGAAGATGTGTATTTTTTGCTTCTAGCAGATTTGTTTGAAGTCACAGGGCGAAAAGTCAGAGAGAATAACTGTCTTAAATTGTTCAAAGAACATGACTGTCACGGTATTTTTTCAAGTTCTCAACCTAACCGCGTAGCCTAACCTCGTAGCCTAACCTAACGTAGCCGAAGCTAACCGCACCGAAGATGTGTATTTTTTGCTTCTAGCAGATTTGTTTGAAGTCACAGGGCGAAAAGTCAGAGAGAATAACTGTCTTAAATTGTTCAAAGAACATGACTGTCACGGTATTTTTTCAAGTTCTCAACCTAACCGCGTAGCCTAACCTCGTAGCCTAACCTAACGTAGCCGAAGCTAACCGCACCGAAGATGTGTATTTTTTGCTTCTAGCAGATTTGTTTGAAGTCACAGGGCGAAAAGTCAGAGAGAATAACTGTCTTAAATTGTTCAAAGAACATGACTGTCACGGTATTTTTTCAATTTCTCAACCTAACCGCGTAGCCTAACCTCGTAGCCTAACCTAACGTAGCCAAAGCTAACCGCACCGAAGATGTGTATTTTTTGCTTCTAGCAGATTTGTTTGAAGTCACAGGGCGAAAAGTCAGAGAGAATAACTGTCTTAAATTGTTCAAAGAACATGACTGTCACGGTATTTTTTCAAGTTCTCAACCTAACCGCGTAGCCTAACCGCGTAGCCTAACCTAACGTAGCCGAAGCTAACCGCACCGAAGATGTGTATTTTTTGCTTCTAGCAGATTTGTTTGAAGTCACAGGGCGAAAAGTCAGAGAGAATAACTGTCTTAAATTGTTCAAAGAACATGACTGTCACGGTATTTTTTCAAGTTCTCAACCTAACCGCGTAGCCTAACCTCGTAGCCTAACCTAACGTAGCCGAAGCTAACCGCACCGAAGATGTGTATTTTTTGCTTCTAGCAGATTTGTTTGAAGTCACAGGGCGAAAAGTCAGAGAGAATAACTGTCTTAAATTGTTCAAAGAACATGACTGTCACGGTATTTTTTCAATTTCTCAACCTAACCGCGTAGCCTAACCTCGTAGCCTAACCTAACGTAGCCAAAGCTAACCGCACCGAAGATGTGTATTTTTTGCTTCTAGCAGATTTGTTTGAAGTCACAGGGCGAAAAGTCAGAGAGAATAACTGTCTTAAATTGTTCAAAGAACATGACTGTCACGGTATTTTTTCAAGTTCTCAACCTAACCGCGTAGCCTAACCTCGTAGCCTAACCTAACGTAGCCGAAGCTAACCGCACCGAAGATGTGTATTTTTTGCTTCTAGCAGATTTGTTTGAAGTCACAGGGCGAAAAGTCAGAGAGAATAACTGTCTTAAATTGTTCAAAGAACATGACTGTCACGGTATTTTTTCAAGTTCTCAACCTAACCGCGTAGCCTAACCTCGTAGCCTAACCTAACGTAGCCGAAGCTAACCGCACCGAAGATGTGTATTTTTTGCTTCTAGCAGATTTGTTTGAAGTCACAGGGCGAAAAGTCAGAGAGAATAACTGTCTTAAATTGTTCAAAGAACATGACTGTCACGGTATTTTTTCAATTTCTCAACCTAACCGCGTAGCCTAACCTCGTAGCCTAACCTAACGTAGCCAAAGCTAACCGCACCGAAGATGTGTATTTTTTGCTTCTAGCAGATTTGTTTGAAGTCACAGGGCGAAAAGTCAGAGTGAATAACTGTCTTAAATTGTTCAAAGAACATGACTGTCACGGTATTTTTTCAAGTTCTCAACCTAACCGCGTAGCCTAACCTCGTAGCCTAACCTAACGTAGCCGAAGCTAACCGCACCGAAGATGTGTATTTTTTGCTTCTAGCAGATTTGTTTGAAGTCACAGGGCGAAAAGTCAGAGAGAATAACTGTCTTAAATTGTTCAAAGAACATGACTGTCACGGTATTTTTTCAAGTTCTCAACCTAACCGCGTAGCCTAACCTCGTAGCCTAACCTAACGTAGCCGAAGCTAACCGCACCGAAGATGTGTATTTTTTGCTTCTAGCAGATTTGTTTGAAGTCACAGGGCGAAAAGTCAGAGAGAATAACTGTCTTAAATTGTTCAAAGAACATGACTGTCACGGTATTTTTTCAAGTTCTCAACCTAACCGCGTAGCCTAACCTCGTAGCCTAACCTAACGTAGCCGAAGCTAACCGCACCGAAGATGTGTATTTTTTGCTTCTAGCAGATTTGTTTGAAGTCACAGGGCGAAAAGTCAGAGAGAATAACTGTCTTAAATTGTTCAAAGAACATGACTGTCACGGTATTTTTTCAATTTCTCAACCTAACCGCGTAGCCTAACCTCGTAGCCTAACCTAACGTAGCCAAAGCTAACCGCACCGAAGATGTGTATTTTTTGCTTCTAGCAGATTTGTTTGAAGTCACAGGGCGAAAAGTCAGAGAGAATAACTGTCTTAAATTGTTCAAAGAACATGACTGTCACGGTATTTTTTCAAGTTCTCAACCTAACCGCGTAGCCTAACCGCGTAGCCTAACCTAACGTAGCCGAAGCTAACCGCACCGAAGATGTGTATTTTTTGCTTCTAGCAGATTTGTTTGAAGTCACAGGGCGAAAAGTCAGAGAGAATAACTGTCTTAAATTGTTCAAAGAACATGACTGTCACGGTATTTTTTCAAGTTCTCAACCTAACCGCGTAGCCTAACCTCGTAGCCTAACCTAACGTAGCCGAAGCTAACCGCACCGAAGATGTGTATTTTTTGCTTCTAGCAGATTTGTTTGAAGTCACAGGGCGAAAAGTCAGAGAGAATAACTGTCTTAAATTGTTCAAAGAACATGACTGTCACGGTATTTTTTCAAGTTCTCAACCTAACCGCGTAGCCTAACCTCGTAGCCTAACCTAACGTAGCCGAAGCTAACCGCACCGAAGATGTGTATTTTTTGCTTCTAGCAGATTTGTTTGAAGTCACAGGGCGAAAAGTCAGAGAGAATAACTGTCTTAAATTGTTCAAAGAACATGACTGTCACGGTATTTTTTCAAGTTCTCAACCTAACCGCGTAGCCTAACCTCGTAGCCTAACCTAACGTAGCCGAAGCTAACCGCACCGAAGATGTGTATTTTTTGCTTCTAGCAGATTTGTTTGAAGTCACAGGGCGAAAAGTCAGAGAGAATAACTGTCTTAAATTGTTCAAAGAACATGACTGTCACGGTATTTTTTCAATTTCTCAACCTAACCGCGTAGCCTAACCTCGTAGCCTAACCTAACGTAGCCAAAGCTAACCGCACCGAAGATGTGTATTTTTTGCTTCTAGCAGATTTGTTTGAAGTCACAGGGCGAAAAGTCAGAGTGAATAACTGTCTTAAATTGTTCAAAGAACATGACTGTCACGGTATTTTTTCAAGTTCTCAACCTAACCGCGTAGCCTAACCTCGTAGCCTAACCTAACGTAGCCGAAGCTAACCGCACCGAAGATGTGTATTTTTTGCTTCTAGCAGATTTGTTTGAAGTCACAGGGCGAAAAGTCAGAGAGAATAACTGTCTTAAATTGTTCAAAGAACATGACTGTCACGGTATTTTTTCAAGTTCTCAACCTAACCGCGTAGCCTAACCTCGTAGCCTAACCTAACGTAGCCGAAGCTAACCGCACCGAAGATGTGTATTTTTTGCTTCTAGCAGATTTGTTTGAAGTCACAGGGCGAAAAGTCAGAGAGAATAACTGTCTTAAATTGTTCAAAGAACATGACTGTCACGGTATTTTTTCAAGTTCTCAACCTAACCGCGTAGCCTAACCTCGTAGCCTAACCTAACGTAGCCGAAGCTAACCGCACCGAAGATGTGTATTTTTTGCTTCTAGCAGATTTGTTTGAAGTCACAGGGCGAAAAGTCAGAGAGAATAACTGTCTTAAATTGTTCAAAGAACATGACTGTCACGGTATTTTTTCAAGTTCTCAACCTAACCGCGTAGCCTAACCTCGTAGCCTAACCTAACGTAGCCGAAGCTAACCGCACCGAAGATGTGTATTTTTTGCTTCTAGCAGATTTGTTTGAAGTCACAGGGCGAAAAGTCAGAGAGAATAACTGTCTTAAATTGTTCAAAGAACATGACTGTCACGGTATTTTTTCAAGTTCTCAACCTAACCGCGTAGCCTAACCTCGTAGCCTAACCTAACGTAGCCGAAGCTAACGGCACCGAAGATGTGTATTTTTTGCTTCTAGCAGATTTGTTTGAAGTCACAGGGAGAAAAGTCAGAGAGAATAACTGTCTTAAATTGTTCAAAGAACATGACTGTCACGGTATTTTTTCAAGTTCTCAACCTAACCGCGTAGCCTAACCTCGTAGCCTAACCTAACGTAGCCGAAGCTAACCGCACCGAAGATGTGTATTTTTTGCTTCTAGCAGATTTGTTTGAAGTCACAGGGCGAAAAGTCAGAGAGAATAACTGTCTTAAATTGTTCAAAGAACATGACTGTCACGGTATTTTTTCAATTTCTCAACCTAACCGCGTAGCCTAACCTCGTAGCCTAACCTAACGTAGCCAAAGCTAACCGCACCGAAGATGTGTATTTTTTGCTTCTAGCAGATTTGTTTGAAGTCACAGGGCGAAAAGTCAGAGTGAATAACTGTCTTAAATTGTTCAAAGAACATGACTGTCACGGTATTTTTTCAAGTTCTCAACCTAACCGCGTAGCCTAACCTCGTAGCCTAACCTAACGTAGCCGAAGCTAACCGCACCGAAGATGTGTATTTTTTGCTTCTAGCAGATTTGTTTGAAGTCACAGGGCGAAAAGTCAGAGAGAATAACTGTCTTAAATTGTTCAAAGAACATGACTGTCACGGTATTTTTTCAAGTTCTCAACCTAACCGCGTAGCCTAACCTCGTAGCCTAACCTAACGTAGCCGAAGCTAACCGCACCGAAGATGTGTATTTTTTGCTTCTAGCAGATTTGTTTGAAGTCACAGGGCGAAAAGTCAGAGAGAATAACTGTCTTAAATTGTTCAAAGAACATGACTGTCACGGTATTTTTTCAAGTTCTCAACCTAACCGCGTAGCCTAACCTCGTAGCCTAACCTAACGTAGCCGAAGCTAACCGCACCGAAGATGTGTATTTTTTGCTTCTAGCAGATTGTTTGAAGTCACAGGGCGAAAAGTCAGAGAGAATAACTGTCTTAAATTGTTCAAAGAACATGACTGTCACGGTATTTTTTCAAGTTCTCAACCTAACCGCGTAGCCTAACCTCGTAGCCTAACCTAACGTAGCCGAAGCTAACCGCACCGAAGATGTGTATTTTTTGCTTCTAGCAGATTTGTTTGAAGTCACAGGGCGAAAAGTCAGAGAGAATAACTGTCTTAAATTGTTCAAAGAACATGACTGTCACGGTATTTTTTCAAGTTCTCAACCTAACCGCTTAGCCTAACCTCGTAGCCTAACCTAACGTAGCCGAAGCTAACCGCACCGAAGATGTGTATTTTTTGCTTCTAGCAGATTTGTTTGAAGTCACAGGGCGAAAAGTCAGAGAGAATAACTGTCTTAAATTGTTCAAAGAACATGACTGTCACGGTATTTTTTCAAGTTCTCAACCTAACCGCGTAGCCTAACCTCGTAGCCTAACCTAACGTAGCCGAAGCTAACGGCACCGAAGATGTGTATTTTTTGCTTCTAGCAGATTTGTTTGAAGTCACAGGGCGAAAAGTCAGAGAGAATAACTGTCTTAAATTGTTCAAAGAACATGACTGTCACGGTATTTTTTCAAGTTCTCAACCTAACCGCGTAGCCTAACCTCGTAGCCTAACCTAACGTAGCCGAAGCTAACCGCACCGAAGATGTGTATTTTTTGCTTCTAGCAGATTTGTTTGAAGTCACAGGGCGAAAAGTCAGAGAGAATAACTGTCTTAAATTGTTCAAAGAACATGACTGTCACGGTATTTTTTCAAGTTCTCAACCTAACCGCGTAGCCTAACCTCGTAGCCTAACCTAACGTAGCCGAAGCTAACGGCACCGAAGATGTGTATTTTTTGCTTCTAGCAGATTTGTTTGAAGTCACAGGGCGAAAAGTCAGAGAGAATAACTGTCTTAAATTGTTCAAAGAACATGACTGTCACGGTATTTTTTCAAGTTCTCAACCTAACCGCGTAGCCTAACCTCGTAGCCTAACCTAACGTAGCCGAACCTAACCGCACTGAAGATGTGTATTTTTTGCTTCTAGCAGATTTGTTTGAAGTCACAGGGCGAAAAGTCAGAGAGAATAACTGTCTTAAATTGTTCAAAGAACATGACTGTCACGGTATTTTTTCAAGTTCTCAACCTAACCGCGTAGCCTAACCAGGGTTGATATACCGCGCTACTCACTTTACCGCGGTAATTACCGCGGTAGAATACTTTACCGCAGTATTCTATCGCGCTAATTTTAATTTTACCGCATATACCGCATTACCGCAAGCCTTTGAAAGTACCGCGCGGTAACGGTAAAATCGAATTTTTAAGACCACGGTTGAGCCCCGGCATCGCAACGATTTGCTGGACATGACGTCACTTTACGCTCCGTGAACCAACTCACGTCAATCGTTTGAGTCACGTGAGCTTATGGGAAGCGTGCTTTGGTTTTTTTAAGCGTCTCCATGCGGTTTGAAAGCCAAAAGCATCGCACCCAAACAACGCCTAACTGAATTTTGGTGTTTAGAAATGAATGAATCCTCTGTAAGTATTCGAATAACATAACTACACTATATTTTAATGAAAAGAAACCATAGTTAATATTAGTAAGGACCACCATGCATTTCTCAACGTATTTTCACATTAGGAGACATATCAAAAGTTGAAAACAGGGAACAGTTTCGTCATGACTCACAGTTTTTCATTTGTAGGGCTTATGGCAGTTCGAAGATGAACGACCTGAACAGGTGGATGAATTTGCTGCTGAGACAATTACATCACTTGACAGTAAATTTCTTAATACTCACAGTATCTGACTTTATTTGTTTACAGTGAGTACATATCTTTGTTTTATAGAGGAGATTGTAACAGACGAGGCAGATGATGAGTCTCAATCAAGCCAAAGAGATGGAATTTGCCCAGCAGCTAAGAAACCAAACGCATGTTTCAACGGGCAAGAGGTTATTAAGTATCCATCCAGTTTCTTCACGCTAAAGGGGAGCAAGGGCCCAGATTCTCTTTCATATTACTGCCTTCAAGGTGATTGCAAGAACAAAGGGAAAGTTCTGACAGCCTACATCAATTCGCGGGGAAACTTGCGAAAGCACGTGAAAGTAAGTTATTGACTTTTTTCTTAAAATTCTCTGTTACATAAACTTACAACCCGTAATATGAAATTCAGTTTCAGCAAAGTGAATTGATTAAAACGGGTTATGTTGACACAACGAACTTCTTTTGTTTTAATTTCAGACACAACATGGTTCACAGTTGGAGGAATTCAATCGGCAATGCAAAGCAGTTGATTTGGAAAAGGGATGGTGCTCTCTTACGAATGAGTCAACTGCCGATGAGTCCAGCTCAAGTCAACCGAAACTACAGCAGCAGAAACTTTCTTTCTCTGGCTATCCCAGAAGTCTCACGCAAGATGCGTTAGATTCGTATATTGTGGTAAATTATAAGCAAATTTTTGTGCTCTGGGAGTTCGAATTGTAATCTATTTAACTATTTTAGGAGTATTTGGTTCAAGGAGTCCATCCAGTTCATGAGACAAGAAAGGACTTCTTCAAGAATTTCGTTCAGAGACTAGCACATGGAAAAAAGATACGGAGCCAGTCGTACTACAAAAATCTGATACAGAAGGATTTTATTTTAAGTAAAAGTCTGCTTAAAAATTTTCTGGCTGTAGCACCGTGGATGTGCACAACCGCGGATTGCTGGAGCTCCAGAGGACGGCAATTTCTTGGTGTCACTGTTCACTAGCTCAATGAAAAGCTGCAACGAAAGTCTGCATGTTTGGCAATTAAGCCAGTGTACGATTTGTGCAACTATCAAACCATTGCAGCGAAACTTGAGTCCATCTATGACGAGTTCGACATTTCTAGGAAAGTGGTCGCAACTGTAACAGACAACGGAAGCAACTTCGAGAAAGCCTTTAGAACGTACGGAGTTGACTCCTCAGTCATTTTTCCTGCGGGCGTTGATCTAGCAGAACATTCATCCTGCCTAAACGAAGAGGTGACATCAATTCCGAGCAAGACGGGGTTACCACAATCCTCAAAAGCCCGAAATGAACGAAACAAGCAATTTGGCAATAACGAGGATGCCATTGAAGAACTATTGAATGATCTGTCATCTGATTTCTCAGAATCTGAACTTGACGAATTTGACTCGGAATCGGATAAGGAACTTTCGAGCTCATCGGTGAAGGAACAAAACCATACCTCTGGCCATGTACAAGCTTTTCAGGATGACGAAGAACCGGATTTGTTTATTCCGCTCACTGAGATACTCCACGTGAAAAGTCGAGTTTCATCCATGTTTCATCACCTACCCCCGCACCGCCGATGTGCCTCCCATACATTAAATTTGATAGCAAAGGAGGACATAGTGAAAGGGTCGGATACCGCATTTCTTCAGATCAAGTCGGCTGTTGAGACAAAAATACGGAAGATTACGAAATTACAACGAAGGAGTGCGAAGGCTTCACATAAAATCAAAGAAGAACTAGGCGGCCTTCTTGTTCAGCCGAACTCAACATGTTGGAACTCGTGGTTCAAAGCATACAAGCGAATGGAAACGCTTCTTGCAAAAAAGAGGTCAGGAGTTCGAAACCTCTTCCAACAATTCTGGATACAGTTCTACATCCTAAGTTTAAAATTTGGTGGCTTCCGGAAGAGCAGCGTGCAAAGAATATCAAGAGAGTAGCGAAGCTTTGTGAACATAGTCAAACTCAAGAATCGGAAAGCCCCATATGGTAAGACGATGAATCAATGATTTGAAAACACACTAACTTTTGCCTTTTACTTATATAGCGCTTCTATACGTGAAGAGTCTGAAGATACTGTAGACTACCACGACAGCCCAAAGAAGCTTAAAAAGGATTTCTTCAAGTCCCTTTCCCAAGGAAAGGAATCAGCGAGTAAATTAACCGAAGTTGAGCTCTATCTGGCAGACTCAAGTGACAAGATTGAAATGCTTGAGAAATATCCGACGCTAAAGACGCTCTTTAGGAAGTATAATGCCACTCTTCCATCGTCAGCATCCTGCGAGCGGTTATTCAGCGTAGCTGGGAGAATATTTACCCCAGTTCGGAGTAGGCTGTCTGACACGACTTTTGAGCGCTTGATATTTCTGAAATTTAACAGCAAGTTGACATAAGTTTGCCCAATGTTTGCAATGTTACTCTGCAATAAAAATAAAGCCGTAACATCTTAACCATGTGCTTAGATTTTCTGTATTCAAAGACAGTCATAAAATTTGAATTTGAATTTTTTTAACCGATTACCGTTACCGCAACAAACTAAAAGTTTCGCGGTAAATATCTAGCGCGGTACGGTAATCGAAAATCTCATTTACCGTTACCGAATAGCGGTAAAAAAATAAAATTACCGGTGTCAACCCTGGTGCCACCCTTACACTACAGGGCCAAGTACATGACAAGTAATCCGTCGTTTTTATCAATTTATTATTAATTTAGAATCTCTAATGCTTCATTACCCGTACATAATGAAATGGCTCGAGTTAAACCTTTTGCTAAAATACCATTTTTACATGGAGTTGATAAACAGTTTATTTCTTACATGGCTAATCGTTAGTTGATTGAATTATTTAAATTAGCTCTCTGTAATTAATTTTTTTAAATGAAATTAAATTTAAAATCTTCTTCCATTCCCACCAGTTCCAGAGAGCGCAGTTAAAGGAAACATTTGATTATCATTATTGAATAAGTGAGTTAGGAAAAGTGTAATATTTCAAAATGTTGTTGTTGTTGTTGGACTGTTTTTAGTCAAAAACTGTGCCATCTAACGGGCACATTATCGACTACTTCTGTCCATTTTTTTATAAGATTATTTCTTAAACAAACTTTCTTTTGATCTTATTATTGGTCTTGGTCTTTCTATTGATCTTATTATTATCTTATAAATTATTATTACACCACTTCTATTAGTCTAGTGTCTTTAAGGTAGTCTACTAGACAGTTTCTTAACTTATATTGTCTTTCTGGTTCAATTTCCCCTAATCCTAATACATTTTCCATGTTAAAAGTTACTCCGATCTGTTCTACTTTTCTCCTCCATTTTTCTCTTTCGTATCCGTATGATGGGCAATACAGCAACCTGTGTTCCACTGTGTCTGTTTGTTCCCTACAGTTTTCACATGTATCTGTGTCTTTAAGCTTAAATCTCTTCATCCACCAACCCACCTTTGCATGTTTGCTTCTTATTCTTAAGAGCGCTACGGCTACTCTTCTATTCGGGTGTTCTAGCCATGGTTGCGGTTTGAGAGATATGGCCGCTTGTACCAATTCTTGTTCAGATTGAAGTTTTAGCGTTCTTACAATTCTCTTTTCGTTCTTCTTTATAAAGTGACATTATTTTTTCAGTTGTTAGTCGTCTGTTTATAAAATTTTCTGATCCTTTTCCCAGCTTTGCTGCTAAATCTGCCTTTTCGTTGCCCTTAAAACCCTCGTATCCTGGCACCCATTGTATAGCTACGTCTTTCCCTTGTGTTTTTAAAGCCATAATTGACCTTTGGATTTCCTGAATCACTCGGCTATATTTCTTGTTATCATAATTTTTTATTGCCAAAACTGCCGCCTTTGAATCTGTAAATATTACATATTTGTTTTCATGTGCTGTATTTACGAATTGTAAAGCTTCCAAAACTGCATACAGTTCGGCTGCCATTACTGATGAAAATTTCGGTAGAGCGAGAGCCACCATCTTGTCTTCGTACTCCACATATATCCCTGCTCCTACGTTTCCCTCGTCGTCTTTTGAGCCATCTGTGAAAATTCTTTTCCTATCTTTGTAACGCTTCTCAAAGAAATCTAAAATTGTTGTGTGTCTTCCGGCCTGATAAACTGATTTCGTGGCAAGTCCTGGTATTGTATCCGTTATACCTTCTACATCGAAATCCCATGGCGCGATTTTTTTCTCATAGATATTTCCTGTTTCTATTTCCGTAGTTGGTAGGCTTCTATCCATGTACTAATTTGTGCATATATTCTTTTTTCCCTGTGATCTAGGACTCTGAATACTACCTCGTCTTCATAATGACGTTCCATCATTCTGTTGCGATACCTTAAAGCTAGTTCTTCCCACCTATCTCTGAGCGGTGTTAGTCCTGTTGAGCACAGTAACACAGCTATGGGCGTGGTTTTCATTGCCCCGAGAATTATTCGTAGTGCTCTGTTTTGTATGGTTTCTATGCGTTTTAACATGCTCTTGTTGGCGTCTTTAAAAACTATTGCCGCATATTCTAATTTTGTTCTTATTAGTCCTTTATAAAGCGTTAGCATTGTTTTTGTATTTGCTCCCCAACTTGTCCCTGCCAATTTTTGCAGTATTAAATTAGCTTTCATTCCCCTTTCTCTCATCTTTTCCATGTGTTGTTTAAAATGTAGTTCCTTGTCGAAAGTGATTCCCAAAAATTTTCCTTCTTTTATTTTTTCTATTTCCGTTCCTCTGATTTTGACTTTAACTTCTGTTTCTGTCTTTCTTTTCTTTGTTATGACTAGGCATTTCGTTTTTTCGGCTGCTATTTCAAAACCGTTCATATCACACCATATTTCTGCCTCTTTCGCTGATTTAGCTATTCTTCTCATAGCATTGTCTAAAGTTGTGTCCCTTGTCCAGATGGCAATATCATCTACATAGATCGAGGTGTTCATTCTATACAAATCTGTCGGAAAATCACTAATCATAATATTCAAGAGCCATGGACTCGAAACGGATCCCTGTGGTATACCTTTACTTAAGTTTACTTTTCTTGATGTTTTCAAAATAATTAATAAATAATTAAATATTCAAATAAAAAATTATTTCAAATATTTAAATAATAAAATAATTAAATATTCAAAATAATTTTCAAAATAAACGCGTTCCGTTTGCACCGTTAATGCCCCAAATCTCTCATGATGGCGCTCGAGTCGTATTCCGCAACTGGAATGCAGCTGTGGCTGCGTCGCATCCCCCGAGGAAGCCTCTCCTGTTGGCGTTTAGCGTGGTTTGTCAGTTTTGTTGTTTGTTTTGGCTTAAAAAGTTGAACTTTTTGGAAGTTTTAGAGGTAAGAAATAAGTGGGGAATATTCGCATTCACTTAGACTTAATTAGTGTACCAAGTTTAACGTATAAGTATGCCAGTAAAGCCCGTTCTTGCCATTTTTAAGAGCAATAACAGGCTGTCCGTTGCCCCCACACTCGAACGTTTAGACAACGTTTAGATTTTTCTAAACAAACGAAATGTTTAGGAAAAATGAAGGATTTTTGTATTTTTACTTTTTTGCTATGACCTAAGTTTCCTTAATAAATAACTCAAATTACTTTAATTTCTTATCTATTCACTCGCTTTTAAAGGAAGGAATTGAGGTAAAAAAGAGGAAACACGTTACAATATCGTTAAAAGATCATTAAAACGCTGGTTCTAATGTAGATTTATTTTTATAGGAAAGGGAAATCGCAAGATTTGCCCCATATGAAGAACCCCGAGTTCCTGATATCGGTGAGAACGATTTGACGTCGTTATCATACCTACATGAGCCTGCGGTTCCTCAGTCTTCAGATTCGCTTTCAGCGCCAAGCTATATATACATACTGTGGTAAGCCCCAATTCAGCTCATTTTTCAGTTCTTTTTAAGAAATTCAAAATTCCGGATTCTAACCTCTTTTTCTTGTTTTCTTGCAGGAATATTTTTGATTGCTGTTAATCCCTATGCAGAGTTACCTATTTATGGCAACGATATTATCCTGATTTATCGAAACCAGAGTCAATATGCGAATTTAGACCCTCACGTCTTCGCAGTCACAGAAGAAGCTTATACAGAACTTGAAAGGTTCAGATTTTCCCTCTTTTTGATTCCTTTTCACAATAAATTCCTAATTTTTTTTTTTAAAAAAAAAGAAAGAAAAAGTGGCGATTTTTTGGTGCAGAGAGAACCGAAACCAGTCCATCATTGTGTCAGGAGAGTCAGGAGCAGGCAAAACTGTTTCCACCAAGAACGTAATTCGCTATTTTGCCACTGCCGGAGGTTCTGCCACTGAAACATTTTTGGCTTCGAATCCCATTATGGAGTAAATATACTTCATTTTTCTTATTTTTCCTTTGAAAAAGGGGCAAAAAGGAGGGGAAAAAAATGAATGGGGAGCACAGTAAGCTTGTAAATTGGTTATCTTAGGCAGGCGATTGGGAATGCGAAGACGACTAAAAACGATAACGGTTCCCGATTTGGCAAATATATGGAAATCGACTTTAACAGTCTATACCAGACTAGGGGAGCAAACATGCGGACGTATTTATTCGAAAAGTCACGGGTGGTCTTCCCATCGAACGGAGTTACCACATCTTTTACCAGTTATGTGCTGCGGCTAGTCTTCCTGAGTACCAGGATTTACGCTTAGGTGAGTCGATGTGCTCTTCTTTTGTTTTTATATTGCGTTAAATGCAATTTTATTGCGTTTTGAATCGTTTCTTTATTTTTATTGTCCTTTTTAGGCCATCCAGACAGCTTTCACTACACGAACCAAGACGGGAGTCCGTATGTGGATGGAGTAAACGATTTGGAGTACTTTATCGAAACGAAACGCGCATTGAGCATGTTGGGCTTTCCTGATGAGTTCCAGACGAATATTTTCCGGATTTTGGGAGCTATTTTGCATTTAGGAAACGTGCAGATTCAAGAAGCCCATCAAGAGAGCCGTACCATCCTGGTAAATTCATAAATATTGATGTTTTAAGCACTTTAAAAGGGAAATCTTGGATTTTGGAGTTGAACTAATTCAGAATTGTATTTTATTTTAGGTTACCGATACTCACCTGGAGGATTTTTGCCACTTGATGGGTTTGGCTAATGACGATAAGGAGGAATTGCGTAAATGGCTATGTTTTCCCCAGATGCTTTGTATGCGAGAAGTGTTTACGAAGCCAATGAACCTAAAAGAGGTAAAAAGCCTTCCAGTTTGGTCTTTTGTTACGATTAAAAAGACTTTTCGTCGGTTTTAGGCAATCTTTGCGCGTGATGCCCTAGCTAAGCATATTTATTCGCATTTATTTAACAAAATTGTGTCCCTGATCAACAAGTCTTTAGCCAGTAATGCCAGTTTATCGGCGTCTTGGATATTTATGCATTTGAGACATTCCAAATTAACAGTTTCGAGCAGTTTTGTATCAACTATGCCAACGAAAAACTCCAGCTCCAATTCACCCAAGTAAAAAATTGAATTCTCTATCAGTTCAATGTCAAATTCAGTTGTGTTAACTCACTTTTCGTTTGTTAGCACGTTTTCAAACTGCAGCAAGAAGAGTGCGCTAGCGAAAACATCGAATGGACTTTGATCGAATTCTGCGACAACCAACCCTGTATCGATCTTATCGAAAACAAGTTGGGAATATTGGATTTGCTGGATGAAGAATGCAAAGTAACAAAATATCGGTTTCCATTTGGTAGTTATTTTGTATTGGATTTTTTGGGTTAACAGTTACGTAAAGGATCGGATCGAGCGTGGGTTTCGAAACTCCAGGGCAAATGCGGAACTTTTTCCCACCTTAGCAAGCCATGCTTCTCGAATACGGCATTTATTACCACCCATTTTGCGGCTAAAGTCGAGTATGAGTGCGAAGGATTTCTGGAAAAGAATCGCGATACTGTCATGGAAGAGCAAGTTGCCATTCTTCGCCACAGCAAAGTATTGAAAAAAGAGGGGAAAAAAAAACATCCTGATTTTTTGGGTAAATTTTTTTTGTACATTTTATTTCTAGAATCCATTAGTGCTCCAATTAGTGTCTGACGACGACAGCGAAGTGCAACCTTTCGCTCCTATGGTGAGCGAAACTCGTCCAATGTTTCGAAGCGAAAAGGAAGAGTGAATAAGTCGACTTGGTCAACGTCGCACTTGTCTGGAACTTGAGCCCTTTCTTTCAGATATTTTCTTTTGTGGGTGTTTTTCTCATAATACTTTTGACATAATACTGATGCTTGCCTCTTTTGTTCTAGAATTCTCGGTGCGAAAACGAAGTGAAAGGCTTTCAACTGGATTCACTGCGTTACTACCCACGATTAGCTTCATTTGAAGCCTTTGTGAGGCTAAACTCTGTCCACTTTAGAAGAAGACGAGGATTCTTGTGAGCCGCAGTTAGCCGTTTCACCAGATTCATCTTTGGTGTTCATTACGCCAGGTAAATTTTTTAATTTGAATGAACTCGATCTTTTTTTATTAATATCTGCCTAGTCATTGTCTAATAGGCTTGAGACAAAGCTCCGTTTGGCTACTATTCCGTATTGGGAAATAGTGGGAGCAGGCTCGTTCAGTCTTCCTGGTCGTCTGGGGTTTGGTGGGCGTGGTTGTGGGGCCGGTGGAGGCCCAGCAGGCAAGGGACGGTATTGTGTGTGTGGTGTTGAAGAGGGCGGAGTAAGTTTGAATTCTTTTTTTTGAAATTGTATACTAATGTTGTTTTTGTTCAAATAGGCTATCTATGGGATCTCCTGCGTTATTAGTTAACAACATCTCCATGACATGTCGTTAAAAATTACGTCCATTAGAAGAAAGCAAAGAGTCTTGTGAGCTGCAGTTATTCAATTCACCAGTTTCGCCCTTGGTGTTCACTACTGGAGGTAAAGTATTTTCATTGGAATGAAAAATGAATGATTTTTAAAAATTAATATTTGCTTGGTCCTAGGCTCTTGTGTGCTTCAGACGGAAACTTTCTTCAATTCCGCGGTGTTTTCAAGATTCCCGTACTCGTCCAATGTCTCGAAGGGAAAAGGGAGATGTAAATAAGTCGACTTGGGCAACGTCGCCATCGTCTGGAACTTGAGCTCCGCGCGCAAGTTAGTACTGTTTTTAGCTTTGTGTTACGTACATAATACTGATGCTTGTCTCTTTTGTTCTAGAATTCTCAGAGCCAAAATGAAGCTAAAAAGGACACCTGTAGATTCTTATGAGCTGTAGTTGTCAAATTCACCCGTTTTGTGCATGGCGTTCATAACTGAAGGTAAACCACTTTCAGATGAAATGAACTCATTTTCGAAAATTAACATCCCCTTGATCATAGGCTATTGTAAGCTTGAGATGGAGGTCTGTTTGCGCTAACATTCCGTATCGAAACATTGTGTGAGTTGGTCCTATCATTGGGAGTGTTCTTTGAAGGGTAAGTTGTTCCCTTGATAATTTCGCTCGAAAAAGAGTTTTCTGTAGTGGAATTTTTTTTTGTAATGTATTCATGTTTTTCTCATTCCTCTTTACTCTAGGCTTCCTCTTTTGAGCTCCTAGTGCTCTTTCCTCGCTATTTAGTAGCGCAGGCATTCCTAAGGAAGATTATCAGTGCATCAATGGCTATTCCTCCACCTGCATTACCGAAGATCATCGTCATCATCAGCTGTTCCCTCAACCCTTGCCTTTGAGCGCCGCCGTAGCTGATCCCATTCATGTTTCTTCACGTCGCCTTTGATTCGGATTTTGGATTCCCCCTTCTTGTGATGGAGCTGGAGACCCAGAGGGCATAAGGTATGCTAGGAGGTTTGGCTGCGTTCCAAGTTTCTGGGGGGCAGGAAAGTTTCCGTTGCTACATGATTCGTTAGGTTTTTAAGGGTAGCAACGGAGCTTCTCTGTTTTTTTGGGGGAGGGCGTGGTTTAGGTAGATTTTTGTTACCGATGGAAGTGAGGCAGGCGAGGGTTGAGTTCTTCTGTGGATTGAAGAAATGGGGTAAGTTTTTCTCTTAGTTTTTGTTTCTTGAATATTAATAGTTTTCTTTGTAATTCAATTAGGCTTCTCAACTGGACTCCCTGCGTTACTACCCAAGATTATCTTCATTGGAAGCCTGTATGACGCTTGTGAGCCGCAGTAAGCAGTTTCACCAGATTCATCTTTGACGTTCATAACGCAAGGTCGATTTTTTTATTTGAATGAACTCGATCTTTTTTACTACTAATTGCCGTGTCACTGTCTAATAGGCTTTTGGTAGAGCTCTGTTGTGCTGCTTTTCCGTATTGGGGAAATACCAGGAGCAGGCCCGCTCATTTTCAGTGTGTTAAGTCTTCAACGCTAGCAACGGAGTTTCTCTGGGTTTTGGTGGGCGTGGTTCGGGTGCATGGTGGGGCCTGTGGAGGACCAGCAGGAAAGGGGCGTGATATTCGGGTGTGGTGTTGAAGAGGCGGAGTAAGTTTTGATTTCTTATTATTTTTTTTTTTTTAATTCTCGATACTAATTGTTCCGGAGGGAAAGGTTAGAAATGGCAAGGTCAGGAATTGCGCTGAAGGGGTTCATTCAGAGAATGCAGAAGAGGCCCCTGGTAGTATACCTCCGTATGTTTTTTACTTAGTTTTAAGGGATCGCGACCTTTACGTTGATTGAACCTTTTTCTTCTTCTTGGACAGTCGTCATGTTGTCTGCCTTTGTCTTTAGTTGTTTTAGTGAGTAGAAATAAATTAGTATCTTAAACTTGACGAAACAAAGAACTCTAATGTTGCACTGATTTTGGTTGTAACACTAATGTTGTTGTCTTTATTCAAATAGGCTACCCCTTGGATCTTGTGCGTTATTACTTGACAACACCTCCATGATATTGTGCCTGTATGTCGTTGAATTCCGTCCATTCGAAGAAAGCGAAGAGTCTTGTGAGCTGCAGTTACCAGTTTCGTCCTTGGCGTTCAAACTGGAGGTAAACTATTTTCCTTGGAATGAACCAGATTTAAAAAAGGAATAGTTGCTTGGTCCTAGTCTATGATGGGCTTCAGATGGAGCTGGGTATAGAAACGTAGGGTGAGCTTGGTCTGCTCATTTGTTGTGAATCTTTGAACCTGAGGCTGTTCCAAGGCGCGGAAGCCTCACATTTCGAGGCTATAGCAAGTACTGCCACGTTCTGATCCACGGTACAGATCCACGGTAAGCTCCTAGCCAACTTTATACGTATTTCATGGCCACATGAATGTGTCTTGTGTTTAGCTTGACCCTTGAAGCAGATGCTTTATGGAAACGACGCAAGGAGATGGCGAATTGGTCAAGACTTTAATCTGTCGTGTGGTGTGCGATGGTTTCCCTTCTCGGATTTGTTAATTTTTTTTGGTAAGTGATTTTTGTATTTGTATTTTCCTTCAAATTATTTGTATGTTCCTTCAAATTATTTGTATTTTCCTTCAAACTATTTTTTATTTTCCTTCAAATTATTTATATTTTCCTTCGTTTTTTGGGGTGTGTTGATAGTATTGCTAACCCGCCAAATGCCAGAATATGGAGTTTAAACACACTAGCCCAACGCAGTGGCCAATGAGGTTGCTCGGGTTGTTGTCATGGTTTCTGGCGAATGGGTCCAGCCCTCGGACGATGCTTGCCGAGTCGACGCCTGTCTGCGAACAAAACTGGACCCTTGTACACGTGAGGGATTTTTCTCCCGTTTTATTTCAAGTTTATCGCCTCGCATCCGACTTGTATCCAAGTGAAAGCATCCAAGACTTTTCTAGTATGCAAGCAGCATGCATATTCTGCCAGTTTGCTCATTAAAAGTAGCATTATTGAGCATTTTCGAGCTAACTCCCGACGGTGTGGTGGCTTCCTTTTTCCGTGTGGTGTGCGATGGTTTCCCTTCTCGAATTTGTTAATTTTTTTTGGTAAGTGATTTTTGTATTTATTTTCCTTCAAATTATTTGTATTTTCCTTCAAATTATTTATATTTTCCTTCAAATTATTTGTATTTTCCTTCAAATTATTTATATTTTCCTTCATTTTTTGGGGTGTGTTGATAGTATTGCTAACCCGCCAAATGCCAGAATATGGAGTTTAAACACACTAGCCCAACGCAGCGGCCAATGAGGTTGCTCGGGTTGTTGTCATGGTTTCTGGCGAATGGGTCCAGCCCTCGGACGATGCTTGCCGAGTCGACGCCTGTCTGCGAACAAAACTGGACCCTTGTCCACGTGAGGGATTTTTCTCCCGTTTTATTTCAAGTTTATCGCCTCGCATCCGACTTGTATCCAAGTGAAAGCATCCAAGACTTTTCTAATATGCAAGCAGCATGCATATTCTGCCAGTTTGCTCATTAAAAGTAGCATTATTGAGCATTTTCGAGCTAATTTCCCGAGGGTGTGGTGGCTTCCTTTTTCCGTGACTCGAGTGAAACTTGTGAAAGCTTAATACCCTTGCTAATTTGTGGTTTAACCTGAACGGTATTACTCAGAGTTGTCCCTTTTCTCTTTATTTAGAGGGTGGCACAATTGACAGTGAGTGGTAGTGTTAGCACGTGTTCAGCGTGTGGTGGTGATCCATTTCCTCCTGTTCCGCTCAGGCAACTCTTAATACCCTTGCCTTTTGTCATCCTTTAGGAGAAGGAAACGAGAACCAGCCATTGTGTATCTGCTAAGCTGCTTATTTCATGTGCTGTGGGAGCTGCCAGGAGAAGCAGATATGCCCGGAGTTGAAGAGTGTGTTGGAATCCGGCTGGGATTTTGGCGTGTATTCGAGATTATTGCTGTTTTGGGTGGGATCCACGTGTTCGGTCAGTCGAGGTAAGAACTTGAATTTTTTCCAAAGTGTGTTTCTGGTTTCTTTTCCTAATCGCAGAGTATACTTCATGTTTGACCATGTTGTTTAACATGGTTATATAACATGTATTGATTTTTAAGTGTTTAAAATAGGTCAATTTTACATTTATTCTTTTTTTTCCCTAGGACGTTGACGACACCGCGCTAAAAGGCCAGAACCTGCACCTGGTCGTTGGACTTGTTGTAGAATGCGAGGTCTTTCCTACGCTGTGTTAATCTGCTAAGCTGCTTATTTCATGTGCTGTGGGAGCCGCCATTTTGGCATGTTTTCAAGATTGTTGCTGTTTTTGGGTGGGATCCACGTGTTTGGTCAGTCGAGGTAAGAACTAATGTTTGAAAATGTTGTTTAACATGGTTCTAGAACATGTATTGATTTTTAAGTGTTCAAAATAGGTCAATTTTACATTTATTCTTGTTCTTTTTTTTCCTAGGACGTTGACGACACCGCGGTAAAAGGCCAGAACCTGCACCTGGTCGTTGGACTTGTTGAAGAATGCGAGGTCTTTCCTACGCTGTGTTAATCTGCTAAGCTGCTTATTTCATGTGCTGTGGGAGCCGCCATTTTGGCATGTTTTCAAGATTGTTGCTGTTTTTGGGTGGGATCCACGTGTTTGGTCAGTCGAGGTAAGTAACTTGAATTTTTTCCAAAGTGTGTTTCTGGTTTCTTTCCCTAATCGAAGAGTATACTTCATGTTTGACCATGTTGTTTAACATGGTTATATAACATGTATTGATTTTTAAGTGTTTAAAATAGGTCAATTTTACATTTATTCTTTTTTTTCCCTAGGACGTTGACGACACCGCGGTAAAAGGCCAGAACCTGCACCTGGTCGTTGGACTTGTTGAAGAATGCGAGGTCTTTCCTACGCTGTGTTAATCTGCTAAGCTGCTTATTTCATGTGCTGTGGGAGCCGCCATTTTGGCATGTTTTCAAGATTGTTGCTGTTTTTGGGTGGGATCCACGTGTTTGGTCAGTCGAGGTAAGTAACTTGAATTTTTTCCAAAGTGTGTTTCTGGTTTCTTTCCCTAATCGAAGAGTATACTTCATGTTTGACCATGTTGTTTAACATGGTTATATAACATGTATTGATTTTTAAGTGTTTAAAATAGGTCAATTTTACATTTATTCTTTTTTTTCCCTAGGACGTTGACGACACCGCGCTAAAAGGCCAGAACCTGCACCTGGTCGTTGGACTTGTTGAAGAATGCGAGGTCTTTCCTACGCTGTGTTAATCTGCTAAGCTGCTTATTTCATGTGCTGTGGGAGCCGCCATTTTGGCATGTTTTCAAGATTGTTGCTGTTTTTGGGTGGGATCCACGTGTTTGGTCAGTCGAGGTAAGAACTAATGTTTGAAAATGTTGTTTAACATGGTTCTAGAACATGTATTGATTTTTAAGTGTTCAAAATAGGTCAATTTTACATTTATTCTTGTTCTTTTTTTTCCTAGGACGTTGACGACACCGCGGTAAAAGGCCAGAACCTGCACCTGGTCGTTGGACTTGTTGAAGAATGCGAGGTCTTTCCTACGCTGTGTTAATCTGCTAAGCTGCTTATTTCATGTGCTGTGGGAGCCGCCATTTTGGCATGTTTTCAAGATTGTTGCTGTTTTTGGGTGGGATCCACGTGTTTGGTCAGTCGAGGTAAGTAACTTGAATTTTTTCCAAAGTGTGTTTCTGGTTTCTTTCCCTAATCGAAGAGTATACTTCATGTTTGACCATGTTGTTTAACATGGTTATATAACATGTATTGATTTTTAAGTGTTTAAAATAGGTCAATTTTACATTTATTCTTTTTTTTCCCTAGGACGTTGACGACACCGCGCTAAAAGGCCAGAACCTGCACCTGGTCGTTGGACTTGTTGAAGAATGCGAGGTCTTTCCTACGCTGTGTCCATTGGAACACAGTCTTTTGGAAAAGATACAGTCTTTTGAAAAAGAACACAGTATTTTGGAACACAGTCTTTTTGAGTCTTTTGGAAAAGGTAAGTATATTTCGTGTATTACTCTCTGCTTTGATCCGCGTTCGCCTTTAGTTGAGTTTTATTTGTGTCAAACTTTGCGCATTGATTGATTTTTGTGTTAGTTTTCAACCCCAGTGAGGGTGTATTTTTTTTCCCATTTCCGAGAAAGCGTTCCCAGAAGAGAACGTGTCATGTTGATTTGAATTGTATTTATGGTTTTCTTGTTTATTTTCTTTTTTCCTTCCTAGTGGTGGTGTGTGGATTGGATCCTCTGACGGTGTTTCATGAAGTTTGCATGGCCTTTTGGATGTTAATTTTCCGTAATCGGGTTTGTAACGAGTAGCGAAGCATGCGCTATCCGTGGTATCTGTTCCCTTGCTGCACTGGAATTGAGTAAATAGTATTCAATGTAGGAAACGTAAGGCGCGGTTGGTGAGGAACTGGAAGAGGATGTCGTCCCCGTGGTCTCCCTACGCCAATGCTAGAAAAGAACTGGAAGCTGCGCCATGTAATGCTACAAGCTGAAGTAAACACTGCAAGCTGCGCCGTCTACACGCTGCAAGCTGCACTAAACACTACAAGGTGCGCCATCTACACGCTAGAAGCTGGACTAAACCTACAAGTTACGCCGTCTACAAGCTACACTAAACACTCGAAGCTGCTCCATCTAGACGCTACAAACTGCACTAGACACTACAAGCTGCTGCGCGTAGACACTACAAGCTGCACGAAGGGAGGGCTTTGAGTGGCTTGACTGTGTGACTAGCCCAGATTAGCTTGATTTGATTCGTTTCTGACGCCCAACTCGTGTCACTTTTGAAGAAGACGCTGATGTTTGTGTGCCTTAGTTCGCAGATTCGTCTTTGGTGTTGATTCCGCCTGGTCCCTTTTTTATTTTGAATGAACTATGTTTATTTCTTGGTGTCTGCCTTGTGATTGTCTTTTTTCGTTTGTTTTTCG